>JANVCQ010000001.1:13176-55101 GCA_025531925.1 Erythroxylum plowmanianum
ATGAGGAACTGAATTTGTTAAGTGTATCTGGAATGAAATCTAAGTTTACTGAGTGTTGTGAAGTTGTGAACTGCTAAAAAGATAAAAACATAGTATAGAGAGAGAAAGGATGAACACAATAGTGAGAGAAAGCTTGTGTGAGGTTTCGGTTCTCCAGATATGATGAAATGATCTTAATGGTACAGAAATTGAGCTTCTTAAGATATTAAGAATCACTGATAAACAAGGATGAAAGCAGTTGACTGATAAAGATTACATGATTAGTATAGACGTGGTAGCAAAAAATCGTCTTTTAAAGAAGAATTTCACTGAATTCAGTTAAGTAGACCAAATGGTTTACTTTAAGATTGATCAATGAAGAAACAAATCATAAATAAATAAGGAATGAATCAAGAGCGAATATTAGAGTTCCATTACTAATGGAGACTCAAGTACAATAGGTTGAGAGTACACGTAACTTGTCGATGTAAGGTATCCAACTAGGTGATTGGATTCTGGAATTTCAAGTAACACTATTGTTACTGTGAGGAGAACTTAAGTTCGCACTTTATTCTCTGTAATATGTTTAGGAGATACAAATTTCCTTTGGTGAATTTGATATCAATTTAGAGAGTTAAGACTGGAAATAAATTGAAATATGTAAAAAAACTAGTATGAATGAAGAAATATTAGAATAAGCCAGTATGAAAACAGTGGAAATTGAATGAATTGAGAAAATCATTCGAGGAAAGAAACCAAAATTAGCATGAGATAGTAAGACCTCATTGAGGAAATAGTTAAGATAGTATGATATTTGAACAAGCGACTAGAAAATCAAATGATTCCATTGACTATAGTCAAGTGGAAGAAATTATTCGATTGATGAAGTAACGTGAAAAATTGAATAACATATGAAAAAGCAGTATCCCCACCTGTATCATAAATCATATAAGAATTTCGAGGACGAAATTTTTTAAGGAGGGGAGAATTGTAACATCTCATACTCGGGGCTAGACCCCAGAATTATGAATTGAGTATATATTGTGAGAAATTAGAAGTGCACTGCATGCTCATGTATCATTGTATATTCACACACATGTGAATATTTATTATTAACATATTTAAAATAATTGTTCATTTATTCATTGACATTTTTTGGGTATAATTGACTGAATAACGTGATTTAAAATGTTAATTATGACTTATTGGTGAAAAAAATTTATTTGGAAATTGTTAGTATTCTTTTGGAATTTTTGGTTGTGTGAAACGTGGACTGATTTAATTGATGACAAATAGCCTATGTGCATGTGTTACATGTGGCAGTATAAAATAGTGACAAATGTTAAACCATGCAAGAGGATACATAGACATGTTCTTTAGACGTTGTTTTCCTGTAGCTAAGTTGTCCCTCGTTGTTATTCACCGAGAGTAATATTGTTACCAAATCTACTTCTGATTTTACCAAACACCGAACATCAAGTTGTAGCGATCTATTCTCTCCGTTGGTAGTGAATCACGTAAGTAACTCTGATGATATTTTATGGTGTAGATACATATGTACATGCATGTGAAGTTTAAGCAGTATAGTTTTGGTGAATAAATACACTGAATGACTTAGATGAGGAATTGAATTTGTTAAGCATATCTGTAATGAAATATGAGTTTACTGAGTCTTGTGAAGTTACGAACTGTTGAAAAGATAAAAACACAGTAGAGAGAGAATGGATAGACACAATAGTGAGAGAAAGCTTGTGTGAGGTTTCAGTTAGCTTGCATATGACTTGTTTTGAGTTGTACTGGACATAGAAATGATGATTCATGCATAGATGTATTAGTTGGAAAATTTAAGAAATGAAAAATCTGTAATAAATGGAAGAAAAAGAGGAAGCTATTCGGTGTAGGAAGTAGGTCGTGAGTCACGATCGCTGAATAAAATCGCAAGTCACAATCATGCAGAAGCTAGGGAAACTGCACGATCACCACTTACAACTTGTTCCAAACAGTTGTTTTTAAACATCCTTTGGTATTTTCATTATATCTCCTTCACTCGATGTCCAAATGACTTGATTCTTAAACCAATAGATTTATAACACATTGTTCTAACTCTCCATAAAAATTGGTAGCCTTCTGAATTGATTTGAAAAATATTAATTGAATGAGAGTGAGGGAATTTGTTGGAATAGTATGAACTGGAATATGTTACTAAACATACTTCGGAATTTTAATTATATCTTGATTTGTAGAGTTCTAAGTAAGTTGATTCTTGATTAAAATGAAACTAAAGACATAAAGCTATAATTGTGAGGAGATCAAATTGTAATTCTAGATTGAAGAGGTCTAAAATCTGTTCTGAAGTTGAATTAAGGGTTTTGTTATAGTTTAAGAACAGATTGAAGTATTTGAAGTATAACTTTCATTATATTGAACCAAATTAAATGATCTTAGTGTCCTTAGAGACCTAAGATACAGAGGAACAATTGTTTAAAAGGAAATGTTACTTAAATCCTTCATTTTCTGGATCTTATTGATCATATACAATTGACTAGAATGGGATGTTTTCAGAAACAGTTGAAATGGAGAATGAGTGATTGAATTTTGATATAATTGGAATACAATTGATATGTACATCATTGTAATACAGAAATATACCCGAAAATTTGTCATTGAACATGCATGATACATGAAACATAGATAAGTGTGTTTATTCTATACATAAGCGCTCTAGTAATATGAAATTGTTTTCGATTGCATATAGACGAGCGACTAGAACAACTGCTTCCAGATATTGTCGAAACGTTAAGGTAATAGGCTTAAAAGAGCAACTATGAGTAACCTAAGATAGTCTCACTTTATTTGTTTTGTTCTATATATTACTGGACTGTATTGATATATTACTGTACTGCATTGACTGACTGTGTACTGAATTCCGGACAATATATATCTGAGGCGTTTGATGCATGCAAACAATATTGAAAGTGCTACTTGTATATGAATGAGACTGCCTAATTGAATATTCTGATTCTCAACAGAAAAGTTGAATGCCGGACCTAGTCCAATGACTACTGATACTGAGACTGTTATATTATGATAATACATGTAAGTGAAAGTGATTGAATTGATGACTGAATTGTAACATGCATATCATTTCAATGCATGTAATATAAAGGCGTTGTGACTATATTAGTCAGTATGAAAGCCCTTACACGTAGAGCTTTGTTCTGTGATTACTATTTCTATATGTAGAGTTATGCTCTGTGATTCTATTCTGACTGAGTCCAATAGGCCAGTATCTGTATACGTATGTGATAGGCATTCGGTCACAACAATAAAAACGAATGTGAATCTCATACATATAGCATTCATATATAATCGGAAGTCATTGAATGATTTGCAAAGTTGTAATGAAATGATTGACTATATGAACTGTGTGATTTTATGATGATTGTATTTGCTACATGAGCGAACCATCGAGGATGATTACTCTATTGAGTTCGCAAAACTCATAAAAATTATAATGTGATTTTTCAGGTTTAATAAAGATCTCTAGATAGGCAAATTGGAGTTAGTGAATGTAACTGAGTCAGAATTCTAGGTAGGGATCAGTTTGCGCCTGCACATGTATTTCATTATGATGTATTAAAAGTGTACTCATAAGTGTTATTCAATATGTATGGAAATGATCTTGCAATGTATTGTTATGATGATTGCAAGTGTTTCGTTTCTGTAATAAGCCCAAGTGTCTATTGAGACTCTGATGAGTTAAATAATGATTGCAATTTTTGTGACTGAAAATGTTTATAAATAAAAATTGGGCCGAGTTTGATTATTAATTTTCCACATTTGCGTATGTTGTTTAAGAAAATTTGCAATGAGTTTCGATCATTTACTGTGCTAGCATGTCACCCTCGTGGGACTCGTACTCGGATATTACTCAGGATGTTTGCGAGAGTGGAACATTACAGTACTAATATGCCACATGCTAAGCCTTTATCCGCTCCGACTGCCTCATCTACAAAATTAAGTCATCATAATAATTATCCTTTTGATAACCCAACTCTCTATCGCAGCACCATTGGCGCTCTACAATACCTCACTCTCACCCGCCCTGAAATCTCATATATGGTCAATCGACTCAGTCAATTTCTCCAATAGCCAACTGAGCTTCACTGGCATGCTTGCAAACGCCTCCTACACTATCTCAAAGGACCTACCTCCCACGACCTCTACATTCGTCTAGTTCATCACTTTTGTTTGACTGCCTTCTCAGATTCGGACTGGGGGAGCGATCCGGATGACAGGAGATCCACCAGTAGTTTTTTTGTCTATCTTGGTGGTAATTTAATTTTCTGGTCCTCTCAAAAACAACAAGTGGTAGCTCAATCGAGTACTGAGCTTTAGCTCATACTGCTGCTGAAGTTGCACGAATAATGTCATTATTCAAGGAGATCAATTTTTAGCTTGAAGGGTCACCTTTGATTTTTTATGATAACATTAGAGCTACAACTTTAGCTAGTACTCCTGTTTCTCACTCTCAGACAAAGCACATAGAAATAGATGTGTGCTTTGTAAGGGAGAAAGTAGCTCATGGAGACCTCTCAATATGGTACATTCCAACTGACGAACAATCTGCCGACATCTTAACAAAACCTTTTTCAGCGACACGATTTGTTTAGCTCAAGACCAAGCTTGCTGTAGGAGACCAGCTACACTTGAGCGGGGGTGATGAAGACACTATTGAAAAAACTCTGTAACATAATTATATATGTGGCATATTTCTCTTTGTTTATGGGATGTCCCTCAACAAACCTTTATTGTAAATATAATACTACAGCAGCTCTTGTCAGAGGAAGGGGGCCTGCACATTACGATTCCCTAATGGCTCCTTTACTTTCTTATTAAAAGGTTATCCCAACGTGAAAGGATGTATCAATCATATAAATAAACAAACCAAATTTTCTGTTTAGACTTTGGAATGGATTGGCCTGAGCTGCAAAGTCGAGAATTTGGAACGCCTATTTTGGCATATTCATTCCTGTCACTTGTGAGTTGTGCCAATTGACGATAATGAATGCATGCAAAATTAGGCTAAAAATTGACATACCTCAAAAACAGAATATGGAAACTTTATCATGCTTTTACTGTTTAAAGAAATGATGCAAAGTGCAAAAATAGTCTAATCAATAACGAGAAAAGCCTTACACCTTAGCATTTTGACAATGGATATGCATATAAGATCAAAATATAAGTTTTTGATTATATAAATGTGGAAGAACATTATTAGCATTAAGCTTTCACCACTTCAATGAGCCAATTATTTTCAGATTTACATTAAAATAGATATTAACACTAGCAAAGTGCTCTCGATGAAAAAATAATTACAATTGAAGGCATTTGTTGCACTTAGTTTAACAATATGGTTTTGTTTACTCTGCATATTATGTATTATCTTGTTTTTATGTTATGTTATCTAGTGGTTTGGTTTGTCTTGAGTAACCTTATATTTTTGTATTGTGTTTAATAAATAGATAAGTAATTATTTGTATTTAACTTACAAAGTAATCTAATAAGAAAGAATAACGATTTATTTTATAATATGTATATATGTGTGTATCAAGTTTTAAAAATTGGACCGAACCGGTTAATTCAACTAAAAATAATATGAATCGACCTGTTGTCTTGGTTTTATTTAATAACCTTTATATAAAAACTGGTTTATCAATAAACCGATCGAACTAATATTCAAAAGTTCATATTCCAAAAACCAAAACTCTCTCCTCGCTGCTACTATTTGCTCTTCAATCTTCACCATCTTCTCTTTAACATATCAACTCACCTCCGTAGCCAGGTTTGATTTTGGTTGACCCCTTCGTCCCATTTGACCATTTCGTCATAACGTTTGACTGTTTCTCAGTGATTGCGATTGCACCCAACCTGAAGATTATGATAGATATGGATGAGTTTGGCCTACCTCCAAGAAGTATGGGGAGGAGGAGGCAGAGCCAAGCTGAGCTAAACATAAACATATATACTTGAAAATAGACTGCCTAGAAGCTTGGACCCAAGTCTAAAATTTTACGTCTTATCTTAAGTTTTGTAAGCCCAATTAAGTCTAAGACTGCAAGTTCAGACTTGAACATAATCAATTTTAGACAATTTGAAATTCGTTTAAATTGAAGTCAAACTTGATTAAATATATTTTTAAAATTTAAAAATTAAAATGATATTATTTGATTTAAAAATTGTAGATTTCATACTAGGTCGAATTGGATTGAATTCCCGCTAAATTTAGACTAGATAAATTTTATCATTTCTACTTATACATTTGTACTTAGTTAAGTAAATATGTTATTTAGGGATAGACAATGAACTAGCCTATGAGTGACTATGCCAAATTTTTTAAAATTTAAAAGTATAAAATAACTTTTTTTTATTGAGTTCGAGTTTGGACTGTCCAAACTCAGGTCTATTCGAGATTCTACTTTTTAAGATAAAATGATGTCATTTTGTTTCTAAAAATTATAGATTGGGTTGATTTAGGCCTAAGCTTGGGTTCATAAGTCGGTCTATTAAAAATGCTTAAATTTGAGTCCATAGGTTAGCCATGTTATTCTTTTAACCGTAACAATACAAATATTATGAATTAAAATGAAGAAAAAATTTTAGCGAAAAAGAGGAATATCTTGAAGAGAAAAAAGAGGAATATTCTGAGGAGCTTAATTATAAAAGGTGAATCCTAAATTAAATAAATAAAGCTGAAGAAGAATAAAGAAAAAAAATGAAGGAAGTGAGGATATATACTTATTATATTCTTATCATTCAATGATAGATATAGAATAAGAGCCAATGATGATGACTACTTTGATTGATCGGTGGTGGTGAGCAACTTGCAACGCATAGCTTCCCCACAAGCTCTAACAACTCGACTTTCGGCGGGAATGAATTTGTGCGGCTGTTCCATCATATTCGTATTATTATTTACGATTTTTTTAATATTTTAAATTTTTAAAAAATCAAATAATTTATTTTTATTGATGTAATATTATCAACGTTCACTTACTAATAATAATAATAAATATATTTTAATTTTATTAATTAATAAATTAAAATCTTAAAAAATTAGTAATTAAAAATTAAGCGTCTTAATTCTGTTATCTGTATATATATATATGTGAAGGGAAGCAGAACAGACGAAGGCAAATATAGACAAAAGATAGAGGGAAGGAGAGGGAATGAATGAATGAGGTAATTAATTAATTTTCTCTTCTTTAATCATTTTTTTCTCCTCCTTAGTCCTTCCCTTCCATTGCTGTTGTTTTTGTTTTTTGTTAAGGAATAGAGAGAGAAAGAGAGAGAGGAGAAGAGGGAAAGGGAAGTCAGTTGTCCGGTGGTGGCGGTGGCGCTATTTTTCCGTCCGACGGCCGCTGCTACCCTTTCTTTTATTTCCTTTTAGAAGAAACTTATATTTCTTTTTGAATAAGCAATTAAACAACAGTTTCAGAATGAGGAAAATAAAAAAAAAGGTGTCGAGGATTGGAAGTTATGCAATAGCAACGTCAATGACGTATCATCAACCATGCATTACCTGCACCACCTTCAACATCCTCGCTCCTATCTACAAGCGTCTCAAGCACAATTCTCGCGAGAGCGATTACAAAGCCTTTTGGCTCTCCAGAAACCACCGTATTCTGGATTCTCTGTTGCACGAACGCTCTTCCATCATTTGCCTTCAGGTTTCTTCTTCTTTTCCTTTCTTTCATCCTTTCTCTTAAATCATGAACCAACACATGCACATAAGTATGTATCTCTGTCTACAGGAGTTCTGGGTGGGCAATCAAGAGCTTGTTCACTTGTACGAGAAGCGACTAGGTGACGCTGGCTATGTCTTCTTCCAGCTTGGTCGCACCAATAACCGCGGTGATGGTATCTTCTTCTTCTTCGTGTCCTTCGTCATTTTTTCGTTACTTTCTTCTTTTATTTACATTATAATTATATATTATAAATTTTCCTCAATAAAAAACTATTAGCAATTTAAATTTGTTCTGATTTTGCACATGCCCCCACCGTAACCTCTTCCATTTACGTACAGTATTGTTTGTTCCATGCTCAGGTCTGTTGACTGCTGTTCGGAAGGATTATTTCAGAGTTATTAACTACAGAGAATTGCATTTTAATGATTGTGGAGACCGTGTTGCCCAGTTGTTGCATGTTGAATTGGCTGTCCCGATTTCAGAATGTTGGACTAAAGATGCTCGCCAAGAGCTTCTGATTGTGAACACACACTTGTTGTTTCCTCATGATTCCACTTTGTGTTTGGTTCGATTACATCAGGTAGACTAATTCTTCAATGTCTTCTTCAGTTCATTTGGCAGCAATGCAATTTCTCAATGTCTCCTTACTGCTGTTGACTAACAGGTGTACAAAATCCTACAATATGTGGAATCATACCAGAAAGAAAACAAGCTTAACCCCATGCCTATTCTGCTTTGCGGGTCAGTATGCAATTTATACTTCAATCTTCCCATATATGGTACTTTTATGGAGCCACACTCAATTGGTTTCTTTTACACTGCATATTTTGCTCTCTGCAGTGACTGGAATGGAAGCAAAAGGGGACATGTTTACAAATTCCTTAGGTCTCAAGGCTTTGTGTCATCCTATGACACTGCACACCAGTACACTGATGCAGATGCACACAAGGTGCTTTCTACATCTTCTGATCAACAGCTGTGTTGCTTTTGCCTGAATTCCTCAATGAAGAAGAATATACTTTGCAGATTTTTGTCTTGCATGCTTCTGATATTATCCTTTCTTGTGTGCATAGTGGGTTAGCCATCTCAACCATCGAGGGAATGTATGTGGTGTTGACTTCATATGGCTTCTCAATCCCAATAGGTACTCTAAACTACTAAAAACAAGTTGGAGTGAAGCAATATTTGGCATGTTCAAGGTATGAATCTCACCAACAAGCCCCTCATTCCGAGTAATTTCAGTAACGGGTTTTGGTAGTATTACATCTCTAGATTAATCTTCTACTCAATGAGTTATAAAGTTGGGGATTTTCACTTCTTTGAAGAGAAGAAGGTGTTTTGGCATCTCACTATATGCTAAAAAAATGACTACTGAACATAAATTTATTTCTTTTTCATGGTAAAAAGAGCGTCGACTTGCCTTTTGTTTTGGTGATAAATCTGGTCATTGTGAAATCTGTTTGACTTATAAGGACAATATGGAAGAGGCCACTTTAAAATTATTACACTAGTTTTTCTGGAGTTATCTGTATGAATCCTTTTCTAATAGGTAACCTCTAGGGTGCTAGCTTTACACCATTTGTTTTGCATAATGCATATTCTTGACCACCGAAGCAGTTTAGGAGTCTATAGATTGTGTATTACGTTTCACTTTGTTAACTCTGTTTAATTTTGTGGAACACTGATTGCTGTTATTCTTGGCATTCAAAAAAAGTTCTTGATTTCAATCTCTGATGACGTAGTTGATTGATTTTTCAGGACCTACTTAGGAGAGCATCATTGACAGAAGATCAAGCTTTTGCTTTTCTGAAGGTTGACGATGATGGTGATTGCATTTCCTACTTGGGTTTTTGTGAAGCACTTCGACAGGTATCCCGTATATTGGAGGCCTTTGCATCATCTTTTTAATTCTGGTTACTAAATAGTATGAGATTTTTCCTCCTTTGAGAACCCAAACCGAATAACATCTGAATTTGCAGCTTAATTTGACTGGTCATCGACATGGCCTCAGTGTTCAAGAGATAAACGACTTATGGATCCAAGCAGACATTGATGGAAATGGTGTGATTGATTATAAGGAGTTTCAGGTAATAAATTTTTGTCCAATGTGAAATTCTTCGACTTAAAGCCATATTGACACGGATTTTCAGATTAAGCCATAGACACAGAGGCGTCCTTTTTTTCAATTTCTGTTCATGTTTTGTACTACAACCTTAAAATGCTTCATTTTTTCATTTGGTGATGGTGATAATGGGAATGCAGCAGCGAATTTGGAGTCCTATGTGGTCAGAGCAACAAGATGAAATGAACAACGATGTGCAAGACAATTCTCTTAACAATGTACAAGTGCAAACCATTGGATTTAGCATAGAAAACGCTGTGCTTTTTCCTCCTGAAGTAGAGAAAGGAAGATGGCCTGAAGATTATTATCTTTCCGATCATGCCCGTCTCACGGTGGTGTTCTCGCCAATAAGAATGCCATGCTCACTATCATCAACATCCTGATACATGCCAAAGAGAGAGCTGGTGTTTGATTTAAAGTAGAGGATCATAAGGATGAACAAAAGAGAAATATGAGGTCCATAGACTCCGCCTGTTTCTGGTCCTGCATCGATCTTGCTTCCATGGCTGGTCGGTTGATAGATTGGACAAGCTATTCACATTAACTTGTGCTTTACTCTGTCAGAGTGACATGGGACAAGGAGGAGGGTTCAAGAAGAAGCAAGAAAGAAAGACGAAGAGCAGAAGGTTGAACAGAGGAAGAAGAAAGAAGCTTATGAGGTAGACAATAAGATGCAGAGCAGAAACCTGCACAGCAATGAGCTTCTTTCGTTTTTGTTTTTTGTGGTCTTCACCGATGAATGAGGCCTGGCCTGGCCTTTTTTTGTGTATTTGAAGAGAAGAAGGCCAAATAAGTAAAGAAAAAGACAATGTAAACCTGCAAATAGAGATTAGTCACAAAAATGTCAAGTGTACATAGTACATACACGCAAAAAATATTTAGGAATGTATTTTTGCACTTTTTCTAATGAGTCATTCCGCAAACTGTTTACTTATGTACGTTAGTATGAAAATCCCGATTTTCTTTTTGTTTTTTCATGAATTATATATAGGGATGCAATGGGTAGTGTAGGTGTGGGCTTGTCTCTAGCCCAATTCAAACAATGTTCATTGCTCGTTAATTAAATTAATACTTGAATTTAGTATAAAATTTTTATTGATTTTAGTTTATTTTATATATAAGTAAAACAAAAAGAAGTCATCACGAATTAAATTAACTTTTAATTTGGTTTAGTCTGATATTTATCATATTTGCTTTTGACTTGGTTCAGTTTAATATTAATTTGATTCGAAGCTATATCGATATTATTTTAGCGATGAAATGTTAGACCTTTCGTACTAATTCAAGTTCACTCCCAAACTCGAGCTTAATTTTAATTTGTTGGATTGGAATCGGACCAGTGAATATTATGTACGTAACGTGTGGGATTATGATTGGGTCGACAACACATAGAATGAACGTCACCTTCTTGGGAGAAAGCGCGTGGTCGGAAGATACCATGTAGCTTCATAGATTGTGAGTTGTGACCGCTACTTTCTTCGCCCAAATTCATCTTCCTCTCTTAGATGCTGAGAGTCGAGTTAATACACTTACTTACGTATATGAATGGCTGGGATATCGTTGAATTCGCTTCCTTTGGGATTCAGATTCAGACCTACGGATGAAGAATTGGTAGATTTCTACTTAAGATCGAAGATCAATGGTGAGCATGAAGCAGTTGAGGTTATCCGCGAAATTGATGTCTGTAAATGGGAGCCTTGGGACTTACCTGGTTCGTTCGTTCATTTTCCTTTTTTCTTTCAGTAATTATAACAATCAAATAATGATATTTAACTATGTGTGTGGTTTTGGATTGGATTGGATTCAGATTTTTCCATCGTAAAATCGGATGATCCGGAATGGTTCTTCTTCTGTCCAGTAGATCGTAAGTATCCCAACGGCCAAAGACTGAATAGGGCTACCGAAGGCGGTTACTGGAAGGCCACCGGGAAAGACCGTAAAGTGTTGAAGTCAAAACTCGTTATCGGTCACAAGAAGACTCTCGTCTTCTACACAGGTCGAGCTCCTATGGGCCACCGCACCCATTGGGTTATGCATGAGTACCGTCCTACACTAGATGAACTTGATGGAACTAAACCCGGCCAGGTACGTACTATGCATCTTCTTCTCTTGTTCCATTGTTGTATGAAGCTTTATTTTTGGTTGAATAGCACGTGCCCCGTCGTTCTTTGCACTGAAACATCATCCCCAAGAATGGATCAAATGTTAGTTTCCTGCTTTCTTATTGTTGCAGACTCCCTATGTGCTATGTCGTCTATTTAGGAAACAAGATGAAAGCACACAAGTCGTTATTTCTGAAGAAGAAACTGAACATACCGTTTCGCCACCTATCACTGTCCAGTCGTCTCCAGACGTTACACAATCTGAACTTGCACAGGGTCAAAAATCTCCAGTAAACATAGTAGTTCCTGACATTCCGCTCCCTGTTCAATGCCAGTCCAATTGCTGCAATTCTTCTGAGGTGAAGATCTTTTTTTTTTATATAATCATTTTCGGTTAGTTGGATTGCAATCTATTGACTTTTTTTGCTTTTATTTGATGCTCTAGCAGGATCAACAATTGGAAGAATTCCTCAAGTGGTTCACTGACTCACCTCCAGAACCTCTAGATGAAGAACTTTTTCCCCCAGTACACTCACAGTTGCAAACAATGATGCAATCTTCTTGCTCTTATGATCCCATCAGCAATTTAAGGACCAGTGAAGAAGTTGATGCGCAGTGTAGTCACAACCTTGAAGAACCAGATACTTTTGTCTCTGAATTTGTGGAATCCCTCCTTAACCAGTCTGATGATTACTTGTGTGTGGAGTCCAGTGTTGGAAAGAATCCCGCGATTCAAAGCGAGCTCGTGGAGAAAATGACCTCTCATGGTGAAACCCATACTTCCAGTCAACGGGATGCTAAATTTGCCCAAGTCGCTGTAAGTTTAAACCACAAACTACTTACTGCATATTCATAGTTTTGCAACCCTTTTCGTTCTTGAATGTGTTTTAATTTTTGAAAATACATTGAACTAGAACTGTTGCCTAATTGTGAACAAGTCTCAAGATTCTATTGTTCCGGAGGTTAACATTGACTCAAAGAGTACTGTTCTCTTGGAAACAACTCAGGTAACTTATGGAACACCAACATGGGACTCTAATGTCTGTCAAGAACAAAGAAATGCTGGTTCATTAAAGGAGTCATGTGATCCTCAAAGAGCTGCTCAGATTTCTGCAACAAATCAGTTATTAACTAACCAGATGAATGAAACTGACTCCAGAGAATTTGTAACTACGGGAATCAGAATTAGGGCTCGCAGTCCTCAAGATCAACTGAGGATCGTCAATGCTGAGAGACAGGGTAATGCATCGAGAAGAATACACCTGCAGTGTAACTTCCAAATCCACCCCTGTGGATTTGGCAAAAATTCTTCAGATGGGACCTTCAACTCTGAAACCAAGGTAAGAAGCTCGAAACTCATGGACCTTGAGCTGATTTTTGTCTTGAGTTTTGAACACATTTTAATTCTGTATGTGCAGGAGGTTAAAGAGATTGAAAGTGATCCTCGCAGTGTTACCAATGCAATGTATGAAAATCATGAGCCATCTATTTTTGAGACTGGCCGAAGCAATAAATTTTCTCACGAATTGGGGCATCAAAGTGGACGAAACATGAGAACGCAGACCGGGGCCTTAAAGCTCATTAGAGTCCCATCCGTGTTCTCAAAGACCTGTCCTGCTCATGATCCTATTTGGTCAGTAGTTCTCTTTAGTGTAGTTGCGGTAGTAGTAGTCTTGTTCGTGATTCTAGTAAGCTCACGGAGATGCCTTATTTTGGAAATTGCATGGGGGCCGTAGATATAAGGTAAACTAGCTAGAACTGAATAAAGGCTATTTGTATAGGGTTGTTGTAGAATGATGAATAGTCTTTGTTTACATTTCAGGCAAATATGAATTATAACTGCAGTGCCTTGAGCATGAATCGTGAATTATATATATATACTATGTTTCAGTTCATTGGTTTGTATATAAACAAGGCGTTGGTTCTTGTCTGAATCGCAAAAATCATGAAATCATCAAATTTTCCATGTAAAATTTTGATGCCAAGTTTTTGAACACATTATCTTGACGAAATCAAGCTCAAGTCCCTGATTTTTACTGATTATTTCCCATATGAATTATTTATTCTAATAAAATAATTGGGAAGTAGATATTTTTAAAGTCTAATATTTTATATCACTTCTAATAAAATTTAATATTTTACAAGTTTAAAATAAAATTTACTGTTTATAAAATATATATGTGTGTGTGTGTCAAGCGGGGGCGTGAAGGATTATCATAATAACTTATAATATAATAACTTTTTTAAAAATATAAAATAGTGATACTTTAATTTTTATAGCATATATTAACTTTTAATAAGTAGTAGCTGATTTTGTATTACAATCGCGAATGTTTATAATCAAGATTATTATATGCTTATGAATATTGATAAATTGTTTACCAATTTTTATGAATAATTCATTATAAAAAGAACATAAAGATACTTACTTCATGATTTAAGTATAATATAAATTTTAATTATGATATACATATATTTTTTTATTTTACTGATATAAAATAGAGTTTTTCGCTAGCATATGGATAAATTTCAATTTATTATATATTTAATTATGCTTCAAAATTTTAAATTTATTCATTTAAAAAATATTTTGTCTTAATTTTATAGTTTGTTTATTTAGAATCATCAAAACATACAAGTAAAATCATATTGGATATTGATTTTATAAATGCATTTTTGGATTTTATTTTATAAATGCATTTATATGATAAAATTTACACCATGTCTTAATTTTTGAAAATCATTTAAAAATGTAATATTTTGGTTTAATAAATATTTATTTTACAAGTATAATATCTTAATTTTATAAATATATTTATTTAGAGTCTATAGATCGTGATTTTATACATTTATTTATAGAGATCAATTAGAATTTATCCTAATTTCTATAAATATTAGTTTAGTAATAAGTAAAAAGTATAAACATTTTCATCGGTTATAATTATATAGATTACTTGGTGGTGATTGGTCTGCTGTTGTAGATCACACGATGACTGGGTTGCTGCTGCTGCTGCTGCTCGGCACTTTGACTTGCCTGCTTCATCTGTTGCACTTCGGCTTTGACGCTACTGTGGAAGCCACTTCTCAACAAACCTATGCTCAACAACTTTTGAGTTTAGCCCAGCGAGACACAGAATGGTTAGTGTCTGTTAGGAGACAAATCCATGAGAACCCGGAACTCAGATTCCAAGAATACAACACCAGTGCTCTTATTCGCTCTCAACTCGACACACTCGGCATTTTTTACTCATACCCAATTGCTCAAACTGGCATCGTCGCTCAAATTGGCTCTGGTTCTCCCCCTGTGATTGCTCTTCGGGCCGACATGGACGCTCTTCCCTTGCAAGTACACATTTTTTCATTTACATTGGAACTGGAGAGATTTTATACCTTTTTAATGCTCTTTAATTTGGTTTTTATATGTAATTAAGTAGGAGCTTGCTGAGTGGGAGCATAAGAGCAAAATTGATGGCAAAATGCATGCCTGTGGACACGATGCTCATACTACTATGCTTCTAGGTGCTGCTAAGTTGCTTAATGAGCGTAAACACTTGCTTAAGGTCTGCTTCCTATTTCCTATTTATATGTCCTTTTGCTTGATAAGTCTCTGGTCAAAGTTGAGGCCATACGTTTGCTATTGGTGATGCAATTGGCTGGACCATCTTTCCTTCTGAAATGAATATAAATTGCTTCACTGTCTGATGCACGACCATTTACTTTTGGTCCCTTTGGTAGGATTAATGCGAACTGAATAATCTGTTTTTTAGTTCAATCTTGCCGTCTTTCTTGTCAAAATATTCGTTTATTCCTTTCAGATCATTCTCTTTTGCTGTGATAACTTGGGATAAATGTAACATGAAAGTTTTATGCAGTCTGAGTAAAGGCATGTCCTTTCTGGTATTTGGTTTTGAAGGGTACTGTGAGGCTTCTTTTCCAACCAGCTGAGGAGGGTGGTGCTGGGGCTCTACATATGATACAAGAAGGTGCCCTTGGTGATGCTGAAGCGATATTTGGAATGCACATTGATTCCGAACTGCATACTGGAAGAATAGCCTCCCTTTCAGGGCCAGTGTTAGCTGCCGTATCCTTTTTCAAAGCTAAAATAGAAGGCAAAGGTGGCCATGCCGCAATGCCACATAAAAATTTGGATCCGATAGTTGCTACATCTGCTGCAATCGTGGCTTTACAACAGCTTATCTCAAGAGAAGTTGATCCCCTCCATAGTCAAGTATGCATTGTGACCTTACTGTTTCAATGGCTTTTGTCTCAATACATGATAAGCTTCTTCATACATTACTGTCTTGTAAGCTATCTCTTCCAAGATCAACATTACTGTTGAATTGCTGCCTAATTCTCTGAATTTATAGAACATGTGGCAGTCGTTTATATACGTTGGAGGTTTAATCACCATTAATGTTACTAGCTAACCAATTTGTCTTGATACTGACACTTCGTTTTTGGTATTAAGGTTCTATCTGTTACATATGTGAGAGGTGGGAATGCTTTGAACGTAATTCCGCCATTTGTTGAGTTTGGAGGCACGTTGAGGAGTCTTACAACTGAGGGCTTACATCAACTCCAGCGTAGGGCAAAAGAGGTGAAAAAGATCAACTGAATAATTCCTTTTTTCAATGGAATCCTATCATTCATCACTTATTTCATATGTCATTCTCTCATACCAAATTCTACCCATGTAGGGATATTATTCTGATGGTGAAACCATTTATGAAATAAGAGTTATATTTGCTTCTTTCACTAGCTGCTTGCATGACAGTAATAGAACTTGAGTGCATGAAGTGTGGAATGGAGGTTGAAGCTTAGTTATTTCGTTTTTCATGATTTCAATTTTGTTTTTATAATATTTAGGAGCTGATCTCCAAAATTTTTAAGTTGTTATGTTTAATTTGGATATCTTCGTTGAACCATAAAGTGAATGAAGTAGTTCATGCTTGACTGACTATGCTGATGTGAGCTTTGTGTAGGTTATTGAAGGAGTGGCAGGTGTCCACAGATGTACTGGATACATTGATATTGTGGATAAAGATTACCCTCCATACCCTGCTACTATAAATGATGAGAATCTTCATTTATATGTTCAAAGAGTTGGTAAACTTCTTCTGGGTCCTGAGAATGTAAGAACTGGTAAGAAAGTAATGGCAGGTGAGGACTTTGCCTTCTATCAAGAACATGTTCCAGGAGTTATGCTCAGCATTGGGATTAGAAACGAGAAGATTGGATCAGTTCATTTGCCGCACTCGTCTTACTTCTTCCTTGACGAAGATGCTCTTCCGATTGGGGCAGCATTCTTCACTGCACTGGCAGAGAATTATATAAATGAGAATCAGCAATCTGTTGAGCAGTAAACTGAAATACCAATCTAACTTTTATGGGAGAATGAGGAGCTAACAGATGCGTGTGTTATGACTTAAACTTTGTCCAATTTCAGTGTATGTAGACATGGTTTAGTACTGGAAAAAGATGATCTATGTCTGTCTTGTTCCAAAAGCTCTTTTTGATAGACAAGGTTGCTAGTATCACTATTTATTTTTAATATAGTAGGTAAAAAAAACGAATTTCTTTACTGTTTAAATAATTTAAATTTTTTATAGTTTTTAAACTTTTTGAAAAAAATCATAATCTTTTTATTTTCAGAAAATTATTTTATTATTAAAGATTGGTTCAAATTTTAAATTAAAATTATTTTGTAAATAATGTTTTTAATTTTTAACAAAATTAAAATATTATCGTAGGAATTGAAACTAAAATAAGGTCACCCAGGTTACCTTTTAGAAAGGTAGAGGCGGATTGGGCCCAAATTTAGAAATATTGACAGGTCCACAGCCTATCGAGTTGGCCTTTGACTACAGTAGAGTCTTAAACATACTAGAAGACACTGGTCCTCTTCTTGTTCAAAAGAAAGAAAGATGGACGGCCCAAAAGCCGGTTGTTTTCAATCCAACTGTAATTAGCTCATTCGAGTTAAGGGTATGTAGGTAATTGTACACAGTAGTAACCGCTTACTTTTTAAAATAAAAAATGAAAACAAAACCTTTTTACCATTATAAAAGGCGTATAGGTTTTGAATTTTCATTTTGACTTCCGCGCCCTATTCTTACACTACTCTCAGGTAACTCAAGGAAGAGAGGACGCAGAAGAAAGAGGTTGAGAATCGGATACGTAAGCAGGTAGCTTCTAGATCTAGAGTTGGAAAACAAGATGAGATCATGTGAATAACTTAGTTACTAACAGTTTTTTGATTATTTAGTCAGGATCTGGAATGAAATGGAGGAACCCTCTGTTCGCGGCTAATCAAGTGACGGGAAGTGAAGAACTGAGAATCAGATATGAGTAGTGTAAGTATTCTGATTCTTTTTCGTTTCGATCTTTCATCTCCAGATCAAGCGAAACATTGCTGATGTTTCCTTGTTGCTGATGTTTTCTCTACCGATAATATTTAACTAGGGCGCTGCGATCTAGAATTTTGTTTGTTTGTTTGTATATGACGCAAAGTTATTGTTATTGAAGAATTTTGACATCGTTAATTTAGTCACATATGCTACGAAAAAAGTCTCAGTAGTTTTCGTGAAAAACGAGAGCGTTTAAAATTTCAAGTACGGTGAAAAGGACTTATATATCACGGATAAGCTAAAATAAGAGAGATTTGTTTATATTGTTGACTGATCTTCTAAAAGGTGTTGTTTGATGTGGTTCTTTTTAACGTAATCTTATGATTTTTCTCTTTGAAACTACAAAGCTCGTGATGCTTTGCTAGTGATGTTCTTGATTGCTTCTTTACAACTTATAGCGTATGCTATAACAGACTGGTGAACAGAAAACAATGCTATGGTTAGAAATTTGTAGTGAGCTTTCTGTATATCTCCCCATGTTTTCCTTGGAAAGTTAATTCTTATCTAGTCTACAACTATATATAATTTTTGATATGGGTAGAATGTAGAGTCTATTAAAAAGAATTGGAGTTGTAACCGGCCTTGCGAATATAGATAGGAATAATGGTTAGATGCATGTATTGTGTAATGTTTGCGGTTGGCAAATAACAAGAGGACGAACCTAGTGTGTGTAGCAAATAAGTTCTGATCGAGTAAAGCAGCGAAGTGTGTGTAGAGAAAATAACCGGTGATTAGCAAACTGGATAAGATTACTCACGCTTGTCTGCATGTTTTAGCCTTTCAACCTTACGATCAGCAATAAAAGAGAAATTTCGTGGAGCAATAAGAAGTGAATAGGATTTGTTTTATGAATTGTCAGTCATTGCAGGCCCATACTAAGACGGTTATTCCTGTGAGATATCAACGAACAGGTCATAAGTGCATAACAGAATCAGAGCAAGGACTTGCCCTATCGTCGTGTTTGAGACTCACCTTTAGGTTTGTCTAACTGCGGTCCTACACCAGGCCCATAATAATTAATATTCTTAAAACTTGTCTTTTATTATCTTAAACTTCATCGGACTCGAAACGGACTATCCTGCCAACCCTCTTTCGACCTTTTAACCCTCAGTCGCCTCTCTCTCTCCCCCCTTCTGTTCTGCCTAATGGCATTCCTGAATATAGACCACGAAGAAAACCATACTTTTGCGTTTTGCTTCTTTGTGGAAAGATCTCTTCTCTAAAACTATTTGAACTGTGATTGTACGTTTGAATGGTAAAAAGGCTGGCTTTCTGTGGATTTACGATCAATATGGACTTAAAAGGTCACGTCTTAATTGTCACTAAAATTGCTTCGTTTAATCGTATTGATTAACCAATAATAATTTATGTAATCTCCTTGCATATATTTTTATCCCTAAACCTTTTTGGTTAATTTCTCTTTTATTGATGTTTTGCTTTTATCACAAAAGGAGTAAGACGTTAAGAAAAAAAAAACCCACTGATCAAGATATGTATGACTATTGGAAGCATGATATATTTTTATACGTGGTATAGTGCATTTTCTACTTTCTACACAGTTACGGTATATATTTTTCTGAATAGATAAACAACATACATTGTATACGTAGTCACAAGACTGAGTAAATATCGCGCATAAATGTTATGAATTGTTGCTTGTCCAATTGTTAATTCATGTTTTAGTAAAAATTGTTAGACAGGAAACTTGAACAAATGTATACTAACTTATGTAGTGATGAAATTCTTCAGAATATTTTGACATAATACATATAAATTTAACTTAGATATAGGATTAATTATTTTAAAATGGATTAACCTAGGATAATCCATTTTACATTATACAACTAATATAATTTATTTATTTTAATTATTTCATAATCAATTTAAAAGTTAAAAATTTTGAAATTCTCAAATAAGCATCAATGATAAATAATGACATTAAATTTAATAGCTAAAATATATATTAATAAGTAAATTTTATTTATAAATATTTTAATTAGTTAATTATTTATTTTAGGAAAAAACATGATGATTTTTATTAATAAATATTAAGACAGAAACAAACTATTTGTTAAATTAATATATCTCTAAATGTTATTTAATATTCAATTATTCAGGGTTAAATGTAATTACGTCAATTATAATTGAACATACATTTGGTTTATTTAAACATTAAAAAATAAACAATAAATTTCACCAAGAAAAAGCAGAACTAAAATGACCTATTAAGAGATAAAAAATATATATTAAATTCCTCGAAGAATATATATTAAGAGATAAGAAAACGTTAAATATGATTATTACATATTCTTGCCAGTTACAAGTACAAAATGTGTGATACCAAAAACTTTTAAATTGGTTGACTTGTTCTTCGTGAACATACAGAATTGTCAATTCCTGCGACGAAAAAAGATAAAACTTTGGTCGGCTAAATTCAGACAATATTATAAATTTTATATATTGCAACAATTAACAGATTTTTACTTTGCAGTCTTCTAGCTTCGATTGTGATTGAATTGCGCTAGTTATTTGGAGAATAGAAGTTTTTGTAAGAGCACAAGTTCTTACATCACCGATTTAATAGTAAAGATCAACAAATGACTGCGGCCGTAGGTGTGATTTCATTATAAAAGATGATAGTACGACATAATATTTTCATTATAACAAATTTTGATTTGTAGTAGGGAGAAACAAAGGAGAACTTATATATAACTTAGTACCTAGACTTCTTTCAGGAAAGAAAAACATAAAAACTTTCTGGTTTATTTGAACAAATAGTCATCAGAAAATTTTGATACTTTGCTATCTTCAAACATATAAATAAGCTTTTAGATCATTTTCTAATATAGAATTTATTACATATATTGATATTTTTTTTCTAAATAAAGTACATGATTATATAGAACAGAGTTTCAAATGTTAAAAAGTATAATAAATTAACAGAGGCTATAGTTAACTTATGCCAAATATTTTAGTTATAGTTAATTATATTAGTACATAACATCTTTTATAGATATTCAATATTATAGTAAAATGCTTATTTTAATTACAATGTCTTATTCAAATTAATATTGCAACTTTAACTGAACTTAAATCATTCTATCAAAGATATATTATCATGTTAATTTTATTAAATATTATATAATTTAATTTAGATTTTCCTACTTTTTAAATAAGTTTTTGAACGTTTGGGAATTTAAAATGTTGATTAAATTTATTAAAGACCATTGGCAGGTAATTAACTAAAACACTTTACGATAAATCTGTTTATTCAATTGATAGTTAATTCCCTAATTAGTGAGATAAACAAAATGTTAACACATAAAAGTGTATTAATTGATTAAAATTTCAAACTTTTGAGTTTTAAAATAAATTACAATTTCTTGAATGTATTATACAAAAATACTTTTAAATAAGAATTTTAAGTTAATAAGGATAAAGTTAAACCTTAAGAATCATCAAAGTTTAAATTTTCTTAACTAATAATAATTGAATAAATAATTTTTTGAATATTTAGGAAAATTAAAATTTTAATGTAATTTATTAAAGAGTATTGCAATAAATCAACTAAATCAATTTATGACTTTTAATAATATTTTTATTCAGTTGATAGTTTATTCGTTACTTAATAAGATACGAACTAAATTTTAAGACAAAATTATATTAACTAATTAAAAATTTGAACTTCCATTGATAAATGTCATTTGTTTTCTTTTTTATATAATATAATAATTATTCCTTTACATTAAATATTCAAAAACATATTAACAAGTTAAACCTCTTGAAGATCCATCAAATTTTAAAATTTATTAATTTTTAATCAATTGAATAAATAATTATTTGAACAGTTGGGATATTAAATTTTTAATTCAATTTATTAAAAATTAGTGGCAGTTCATTAACTAAAACAGCTTATGAGTTTTAGCAATACTTTTATTCAAATTTTATGTTATAATTAAATTTTCGAACTTGTGAAAAGTAAAAAATTTTAGTCATATCAAATAAAAATTTTTAATTTTTTTTATCCCTATTCTTAATTGATAATTACCATTTACTTTTACAAATACAATAGAATCATTAATCTTCTGGAGCAAAATATTCAAGAGTATTTTTAAATAAGAAACTTAAGTTATGTATCAAGATAAACTTTTAAACGTCTTAAGAATCACCAAATGTTATTTTCTTAATTTTTAATCAATTGAATAAATAATTATTTGATCATTTGAGAAATTTTATTCAATTTATTAAAGACTATTATCGGTTAATTAACTAAAACAAGTTATGACTTCTGACAATATTTTTATTCAATTGATATTAAACACATTAACTAGTGAGACAAAATTAAAATTTAACACACAAAATTATGTTGATTAATTAAAATAACAAACTAGGTTGAGTTGTAAATTCTTTTAAATTTTAAAGTTAATGCATAATCCAAATTTCAACATATGACATATATTTCAATTTTCAAACTTATGTCTTTCATATGATGAAAATTTCAAATTTAAATTCAATTCACTGGTGAATTTTGAAATTTTTTTTTAAAATAATTATAAAATTGTTCAAAACAAAATATATTTCTTACAATAATAGATACAATATTACTATTAATTTATAACATCAAACTCACACTATTTAATTTTGGACTTAATTCATTTTATCAAATTAAATTGAAATAATTTTTACAAACCTAATGATAACATAATAATGTGTGATGGCCTAAAATATTTGAAGTATGAAAATGGTCCACCTGTTACTATAGATACGAAATTGCTTTCAGCATCCAAATTTAATTATTAAATTGACTTTAAAATTTCGAAGTGGAATGCATTCAAAGTCCACCGAAAAAGGCCCAATTTATCCAACTCAATTTTAACCTGGGTTGATCAGGCTGCAATCCATAAAATCATACTCGAACATGAAGGTTAAAAGTGAGCATATGTATTTATACCTTTATTTCATATTTTGTATTAATTGACACCAATAACAATGATATCATTCTTCCACGATTATATTTCTAAAAAGACGTATTATGGAGTGATGTGCATTAAGATGTAAAAAAAATTAATTTTGAATTAATTGCCATTTAAAAAATGATATTAAATTGTATTGATTAACTATAATTCTCTAAAATCATACTTTTGAATTGATATTAATTTTTAAAATGCACATATTTATGCATGCCTCTATTTTCATATTTTAAATAATGTTTATATTGACGATATTAAATTGTAGTTTTAAACGACATTTCTCTAAAATTATAATTTTGAATAAAATACTGTAGAGTGATGTTCATTCAGATTTAATGTATAATATAATGATGTTAATTAGGATTTAAAAGTAAAATGTATTATAAAGCAATGTTAACTAGTAAACTTCTTATTACAATTCATTCATTTTACATATTAAATTTGTTCTTAATTCCGTTAGTTTAAAAAAGACATTTGAAATAAGTTTTTATAATTTAAGAATCAAGATGAAAAAGATTAAATTATAAAGATAGGAATTATGATTCGTCTAGAAAATATGTTGAGCATAACTTGTTTCTTTATTCTTTATTCTTTATTCTTTATTTTGTTTTTTATGCGAAGCTTGTATATTGAACGAACAAACAAGAAAGAAGCCGAAGAAATCTGTGACGGACTCGTGCTCACCTGCAAACCTTGGGGCGTCACGTTCATAAGCCCAGCCGATTCAACGCTATGCATGCTCCGATATAGCCATTGCATACTTGCTGCCTATACGATTCAAGACTTCTATAAATTTTAATAGATTTCTCACGAAATGTATTCCGAACAATTATTTTAGTTTATACTATAAAATGAAGTGCTTAGTAGTACATTTGCGATGAGCGTACCTGTCCCACAAAGATAGGAATAAAGAACGACATACATAATTATATTATTATTGTTTAAATATTTTTCAACGTCATTTTAATTAATATTAACTACAGTAATTAATGACAGCTCTACTTTTTTTTTAAAACCTGCGAAACAAAATCTGCAATACCCTAAACATAAATTATGTAGAAAATTTGAGAACCCTGATGTCTACTGTACAATGTTTGCTATATTGAATTTGAAAAATCAGAGTGGCTGACCCATTGAACAGACCCAAACTAGGGGCTAGGTCCTTCTTTATATTCTGGAGGTTCATAATATTTCGTAAACTACTATATTTGTAAATTAAAAATGAGAGTTAGAATAGAATAAACCCTTCCGTTAGCGAATGATTTCTATCAATATTTATTTTGCAAACGAGTAAATTTATCAGTTTAATCTATCATTAAAAATGAGTTGATATCATTCATCAACTTTCCTCAGGAGTATAAATTAAATAATGTGTAACCAATAACAGAAACCTAAAAGACTATTCAAAACTTGTGTAATGTTGTGAGGAAGAATTAACATAAAGACTAATTCACACTATGAAGCAAGATATTATGCCTCCTTTTCACAAGGTAAAGTTGTTCATTCTACATAGACTATCGAATATATCATATTAAGATGTACTGTACATGAATCTATGCGTATTAACTGCTTACTGGAATTCTTCAACCTTTTTCGCCCGTTTTACTTATTTGAGGTTGAAAAAAATGTTATTCCCAGATACGTTCGGTTAGTCAAAATCTTAAACATTATTCGTTGTAAACTAGTCAATTTCTCGAGCAACAGTCTAATCTAAGTATAATTTTGTTTTCCTTTTTATTTTTATTTTTGATTGTAAGCACTAACTTTGTCACTACCAAAACGAAACTAATTAGTATCTTGTAAGCCTCTGCATTTAGCTCCTTCCTAAATGCAATTCTTGTGCATTTTCTTTCCTAAAACTGAACTAATGCCCTAACAAATCTAGTATCCAGGAATCAAGAACATATGCAAGCCAAATCAAGCAGTTGAACAAACAACGAAAACCTTCCATCATTAGAGAGAAAGAACGGCAAAAGAAACAAAAGATTTCATTCAAGATGTTAAAAGAAAATCATCAATCGCAATGGAAAATAAAGAAGAAACGTCTAATAGAAAACGAGAGAAAATGAGATGGACATTGAGAGCGAACGAAGGTGAAGGCGTTGGAGTTTCAACAGAAAAATACCTGAGCGTACGCCAGGTCTTGTATCACTTTCAAGATCCTCTGCTCTTCCTCATTTTTAGCTCAGCTTTCCTGCGGTCATCAATGAAAAATAAAGAAGAAACGGTTAATAAAAGTGAGATGAGATGAACGGCGAGAACGAACGAAGATGAAGGCGTTGAAGTTTCAACAGAAATATACCTGAGCGTACGCCAGATCTTGCATCACTCTCAAGATCCTCCGTTCGTCCTCAATTTTTGCGATCGCTTCTTGCATCGTAGAACGTCGATGATCTAGATCCAGCAATAAAGAGATGAAAGAAATGGAGAAGTAGAATCACAGGGAGAGAGTTCGCTCATTCTGTCTCAGAATGGAGAAAAGGAGAAAGAGAGATGAGAGAATCGAAAGACGAAGGGTTTGTGAAAAGTGAAGGAAGCTAACAATGGAAGGAGACCAGAGGAGAAAAAAAATGGAGCAGAAGAATATCAAACTGATTACGGAGGGAAAGCCAAATTTGAAACAACTATATATACAACCAAAAAAGAGCTTATACGACGTCGAATGGAAGTTGAGGCGGTGCGAGTGACGAAAAGAAAACAGAAAACTCCGTTTTGTCACACAACATTTGGGCCTGCAAATGTAGTTGCTATATCTGCAGTGCCATAGCCTTAAAGACAAAGAGCCTTCGAGCCTGTATTTTCAAATGAAAAAACCCCAAATTTGTTAAAATTTTATATTATAATATAAAGTTACTTAAAAACTATTATGTCGGGGTAATGTCGTACACGAATTCCTTTAAAACTTCAAATTTATTAGCTAACGTAATAAATAATGGAAATGGATATCATGTTACGAAAAAACTAAAAAAAGGTGAGAAGATTTGGATAGAGAATGAGTGGAATACGTGTCCTAATATGATCTTCATATATTGATTAACTATAAAAAGTTCCTTAGATGCTAATTGCAATCATGTATAAATTCAAATTATTGGAAATTAATTAATTAACTACTTTCACTTAAATTGATTGGTTGATTTGTTAACTTTATAAGATGGCTAACCAATGATCCATCTCATTTATACCAAAAGAATGTGACCTTCTTTCCTTACTGTATTAAAATTAGAATCTCTTAAATCAACCTATGATCACATCAAAAGTGGAGACAACTCTTGATTAATTGTGTATCCAAAAAGAGAATGTTAATTATATGATGAAATTGAACGAGTTTTTTTGGCTTTAACTTAAGTTCTTTTGGTAGATTAATTGAGATTATAATGTTTTAAAAATTGGATTAAAATTTATATTCATAATTAAAAAAATTTAAAATTTAAAGGTTTAATTGGTATTAGACTTGATAAAATTTGTATATAATAAAGATTGAAAAAATTTAAAGAATTTAGAATAAGAATAAAGAAAAGCTATCCTTATTTATAAAATTGAGTTAAATTTTAATTTAAAAGAATTTGTTAAATAAAAATAATTGATATATTTTAATTTATAAAAATTAAGTAATTTATAAAAATAAATCATTTTAATAATAAAGATTATTAAATTAAAATAAATTAAAAATTAATTGATTGAAAATTTTTTAAATTAATTTAATGTTTTAATTATTATAAATTATTCAAGTTAGTTGGTGAAATTTCGTTGTCTCGGACCAAACCAAACCTTTGGACGTGTACAATGTATTGTTAAGGAGTTTTGATTGTTTTCTGACGGCCCATGCTGAGTCAGTTCGACGTGTTGACGTGCTAAGTTGCCCTCTGCTTTCCCTTTTGGTACGACTTAACCATCTTTTTGGTTTGACCTTTGCAGCATTAGGAGACAAAAATTTATGACTAATCAACATCCACGCTGTAATTTATAATCATTATAATTTATTTAAAAATAATTACAAATTCATCTATATTTACACAACTCTAAAGAGTCACATAAAAGAAATTTTAAAATTATTAATTTAATTTAAAATTTATACTCACATTAATTGTTAATATGATTAATAAATTAATTTTTTGTAGTATTTAATGAACACTACATCAATTTAAAATTTTGATATTAAATTAAATTTTTAAAATTTTAGATTTAATTAAATTGTTATTTTTATATTACATATTTTTTATATAATAATTTATAAGTCAGCTATCATAACTAAATTATTTAGTTTTAGTGAAGATTTTTTAATTTCCTTTACTATGGGTCGTGAACATTTTACAAGGAAAGTAATCTAAAAGGCAAAGTGGATCGTCGATCTGGAACTGAAGATGGCAGCCCATGTTGATATCAACTTTATACATATTGTCTTTTACACGCAAAGCCTTTTCTTCTTTTTTATTTTTCATGAAAATTATATTTAAGAAAGCGTATAATTCAACTAAATTAGCTTTAGCTAATATAAGTTAATTATTAAGAAAAATAAAACGATGGATAGGCAATTAAAATTAATTAAAATCATAAAGCATTGAG
The DNA here is from genome assembly GCA_025531925.1 of Erythroxylum plowmanianum. Lineage (NCBI taxonomy): Eukaryota > Viridiplantae > Streptophyta > Magnoliopsida > Malpighiales > Erythroxylaceae > Erythroxylum > Erythroxylum plowmanianum. The sequence continues at coordinate 41,068 of JANVCQ010000001.1, forward strand.
GGGTCAGTGTCTATAAAATTATTGAGATAAACCGAACATATTAACATACCACATGCATCTGACACATCATCGAAATGGAATCCCCACCACCCCCACCACCATCAACCACCGTAGTCGGTGGATTATCAATATCATGCAAAAGTAAATCCAAAGTATATTCCTTACCCTTTTTAAATCAGTGCCTCGGCTTCCTAAATTCACCCCCTTCTTTCTATAAATCCGCCAACTCTGCTCCATTTTCTTTCCCTCTCCTCCCCCTTTCATCAACTTCTGAACTTAGCTTCTTTCTGCATTTCTAAGCCACTTTCCATGTGCTTTGGAATCATATTCTTCTATAGATAAACTTCTTTCTACTCTTCACTATCCCTCCTTCGCTTTCCTTCTTCTCTGCTGATTGAAGCGAACATGGGTGAAGAAGCTAAACAGGTGAGATTACTTCTGCAACTTCTGGTGTTTTTACTACTTATCTTATGTTCCATGTTGTGTTTGAGTCCGATCTGATATTACGTAAGTTGTTGTTAATATGCATGCATGCAGGAAGCAACAAAAGCAGAGGTGGAGGATAACAAGGAAGAGAAGTCGACGGAAGAGAAACCAAAGCCCCCAGCTCCCTGTGTCTTGTTCGTGGATCTGCATTGTGTGGGATGTGCAAAAAAGATAGAGAAGTCTATCACCAAGATCAGAGGTTAGTTTTTAACTCTTTGTCTCGTCCTGGTCCTGATCTCTTCAGTCTTCTTTTCACTTTCATCAGAAATTTGATACCCTTTTGATATGAAATGCAGGAGTGGAAGGAGTAGTAATAGACATGGCTCAGAACCAAGTAACCATAAAAGGGATAATCGAACCTCAGGCAATTTGTAACAGAATCATGAAGAAAACCAAGAGAAGAGCAAAAGTGTTGTCTCCAATTCCTGAAGCTGAGGGTGATCCAATTCCCCAAGTTGTCACTTCACAGGTTTCATGTCCCCTGATTCATTACCAACCAGTTTTTGAGATTATAAGAGTATTAATATATTTATAGAAGAAAAGAGATTAGTTAACATGTTTTGCTTTCTGGAAAATGGCAGGTTAGTGGGTCGACGACTGTGGAGCTTAACGTTAACATGCATTGCGAGGCTTGTGCTGAGCAACTCAAGAAAAAGATACTCAAAATGAGAGGTAGGCAAGCAACCAAGCTCTTTTGATGGTGAATTTTTTTTTGAACGAGCAATTTCTAATCTTGGAATATGTGATGAAAATGACTACATTAACAGGAGTTCAAACAGCTACCACAGAGTTTATCACCGGGAAAGTCACAGTGTCAGGGACAATAGACGCAAGCAAGCTGGTTGATTATGTATATAGACGAACCAAGAAGCAAGCTCGAATCATCCCACAACCGGAGCCTGAACGAGAAGTGAAGCAAGAAGAGAAATTGGAAGAAGCAGAGAAACAACCACCGCTACCACCAGAAGAAGAAGCCAAACCAGCCGAAGAGACAAAGAAAGAAGCAGAGGATAAAACGGAAACAACAAGAAGTAACCCCGAGAACGATGATAAGGCGGCGAAGAAACCAGAGGAGCAGGAGGAGAGTGTGAGCAACATAGTTGATGAGGAAAGTATCAAGAGAATGATGAACTACTACTACCAGCCACTTTACGTAATCGAAAGAATTCCGCCTCCACAGATCTTCAGCGATGAGAATCCCAATGCTTGTTCCATTTCATAAATGATCAACAAGTTGTTAAAGTTGTTACTGTATCTGATGAGGATGAGAGTGTGAGAGTTCACCAAAGATGAAGAGAGAAATTAAATAAAGTATTGAATTTATTTATCTCACTTCAATTCTTTACATCCGTCACTTTATGCTTATATAGAGTCAACCACAGAAGGCTGATGTCAACTTATCTATACAAAACTACCTCACTTCACTTAAAACAAACATTACACATAATTATACAAAACACATAAAAGTTATTCTCGATTTTTTTTTAATTGTCTATGAGGTATCCTAGGAGGATCTCAACTATGGGAAGACACTTTTAAGTCATCCACACCCAAACTAATCCCCGCTTGAACTGGATAGACCCCTTGCTAACTGTCAAAGCTTTAGTAAAAAGATAGGCTAACTGTTCCCTGAAAGAAATATGAGTAGGAGCAACAAAACCAAGGTTATATTGATCACAAACTACATGACAGTTAATATCAAGATGTTTTGTGCGTTCATGAAAAACTGGGTTAGCAGCAACATGCATGTATGGCAGCCTTGTTATCACACCGTAAAGGAATAAGAGAAGTGAAAATTTCTGTAAATCATGCAAAACATAAGAAATCCATAACAATTCATACAGTTGAAGTCATGCTTCGATACTCTGCTCCAGCGGAAGATCTGAAAACTGTAGCTGTTTCCTAGTCTTCCTAGAGGCTAAAGAAGAACCCAAGAAAACACTAGAAACCAGATATAGACCTTCGAGTCATTAAGTATAATCCCTAATCAACGTCACAATAAGCCACAAGTGAACATATAGGAGATGTAGGAGAAATAGAAGATGCAGTGGAAGCAGAAAAATAAACTTGTAGAAGGACAACCCTTCAAGTATTTCAATAAGTTAAAGGGCAGCATCTCAATGACCTTTGTAAGGAGCATGAAGGAACTGACTTACTTGTTGAAATACAAAAATAATGTTAGGAGAGTAAATCCCAAATACAGTAGCCTACTAATCAACCTTCTATACTGTCTTGCATCATTTAGTAACTGACTAGATTTGTCAGTTAATTGCAAGCCCTTAGGCAGTGGTGTGGAAAGTAGAAACTGGTTTTGCTCTAGTCAAGCTCGAATCAAACAGAATATCCAAAACATACTTTCTTTGATTGACATATAAACCAGTAGATGATCTAGCAATCTCTAAACCAAGGAAATATTTAGCTAGGCCAAGATCATTGATGGTAAAAGCAGTATGTAGAAAACTTTTAATGTCATTTAAGATAACTTCAAATAGTCTAATCAACAAAATATCATTCACATAAATAAGAAGTGCAACAAAAGTAGAACCAGTGAATTTAGTAAACAAGCAATGATCATGTTGTGATTGCATAAAACCATAAGAAAGCAAGTGTTTAGTAAATTCACAATTTCATTGTCGAGAGGCTTGCTTTAAGTCATACAAGGACCGATTTAGATTGCAAATTTCATTAGGTCCAGCCTTAGTATACCTATCCGTAGGTGTCATATATAGTTCCTCATTAAGAAACCTATGCAAAAATGCATTATTCACTTCTTAAAAGAGAAGTGGGAAGTCCTATACAACTAATGCAGTGAATGAAGATAATTCATTAACTGTAGATAACAATACATTAGTGGCAGATACAACTGTTGGTGCCTTCAATCCTCCATTATCTGAATTGATCAAACAAGAATTGTTGAAGCTGGTAAAGAATAAAGCAATTTCAGATAATCGTTCTTCTTGTAATAAGAACAATGCATCTCACCCTTGTCACTATTGCCCCATTTGTGCTTGGATTGTTTCCCCTCCTCCATCTGTAGCCCTTTTAGTATTCCATGTATTCACTAACATAAAACTATGCTCCACTCCTTCAAGAAAAACCATATGCACCTCCCTTTGCTTTTCTACCCTGAAGACCATAGAGTAGGCCTTATTGATAGACGACAAAGATTCCATAACCAAGATTTGATTCCTAATATGATCATAACTCTTATTTAGACCCATGAGAAATTGCATCAGCTGATTCAAGGAAATCAAGTCAGTTAGAGCCCTAGGTGTTCCATATACACACTATGCTGTCACCTCACAGGTACACTGCAAGACAGGCATGATACAGCAAAGTTCATCCCACAATTTTTTAAAACCAGTAAACTATGTAGCTACAGACATATTTCCTTGTGATACTGCACTAATTTGTTCTTGTAAGTGACAATACAATGGACCATTACTCTCTCCAAACCTTTCTTCCAAATCTGACCAAAGTTCTCGGGCATAATTTGTATAAATGAAGGCTTCGACTATATCCTTCAACATGGAGTTCAAAATACATGAACTAACCATATAATCTGTCCTAATCCATTTATCAAAGTCAATAGATCTTGGACTAGGTTTTTGATAGGTACCATCGATAAACCCTAATTTCATTTAACTCCTATGGCTATTTTAACTTATCTATTCCAGCTCAGAAAGTTATTTCCAGTCAGGACTGTAGTAACTAAAATCATACCTGGATAGTTTGATCTTTGAAGGTAGATTGGAGTTTCTTTAGGCGGAACCCTCGATCTGGGATCAAGAGTCGATCCAGCTGGTGAATCATGTGAAGATGACGATCAACTGCAGTGTCGTCGCCTTTCTTTGATACCATATAAGAGTTCGCCATAGATGAAGAGAGAAACTAAATAAAGGACTTACTTTATTTATCTCACTTCAAGTCTTTACATATGTCAGTTTATGCTTATATACAATCAATCAAAAAATAGGAGACTGAAGTCAACTTATCTATACAAAATGACCTCACTTCACCTAAAATAAACATTACACATAACTATACAAAGCACGTAAAAGCTATACAAAAATTTAAAACGACAATACATAGATCACAAAGAGAGTTCTATTTTATACTCCACCTCCATTAGAGCTCGGGATACTCCATCTCCATTAGAGCACTGAACAGGGATGAACTCTTCAGTAGTACTATTATGAGGCACAATCCTATTCTTATTCAACATATTAATGATTAGTGAACTATATTTTTGCATACATTGTTCTATTTTTTACAAAATTTTATTTGCACTTCAAATACTTTAATGAATGGTACATTTAAGTTTGCTAATTAATAAAAATACAAACATTGAATTAAATCTTCTAAAAAATTTTATTAATGAATTAAAAGAGTTTAAATAACAATATTGAAGAGAGGATGAAGGTACAATGAAATAAATTTTTAAATATTATTTATTATATTATGAGATTCAGGGTTATAAATAGTAATAATAAAATTTTATTCAAAATAAATAAATATTAAGAAATAAAATAATTAATAATGTAATATTAATGAATAAAATAATATCTATCGAAATTGTTATTTAGATTAAATATTAATGAAAAATAAAAAGAGTACTCAATAATACTAGTTAATTTGAATTTAGTATATTAAATTTCACTTGGTTATAAATTATTCTTAATATTGTTAAATAGAATTAATTATTAGTCAATCTAATTTTTGTTAGAGATATTGACAAATAAAAAATTAACTTTATATCTAGACATAAAGTGAAAAAGAAATCCAATTGATTAATTTATCAATTTAATTAATGCGTGATTAACTTTATAAATAATTATTATTTACAAATAACTCAGTTTTTTTGAAAACAAATTGGAGGAAAAAGTACTAACAAGCAAGTAACAATTCCAATATCCTCGTAATTTCACACGTTATGTGTGTATAGAACAAAAGCAGTATCCTCATATTTGCCTCGTCATCCCTTTAGATAAATTCACCCTCTCTTCTTTTTTTAGATCTAACGAATGAATCCCCCATAAAGATTCAAACACTGGTAAACTAAAATGGAAGTAGTTGTTGGACCGAAAGCATAACTTAATTTAATGAAGAGATAATTAATAAATCTAATTATTAGTGGTTGTACTGATTGGGCAGACACATGAGATAGTGGAGATCACACGCCAAAGGGACCAGCCGAATCTCATATCCACAAAATTTTCAGAGCAGTCACAGTCACGTAACATGTCTTTTTGTCCTCTAGTTTCACTCATTTGGATTTTCAAAAAGATGGGTTGGATTTTATTTAATCTTATGTCACGAAAATTTTATTAGTTAAGCCAAATTAGACTATAAGCATGCAAAGATAGAAGAAAAAGAGGGCACATGTACGTGTACATTAACCTTTTTGACGTTGGAAAAGTAACTTTACTCGCTACTCTTGACATTGGATTGCTTCCCAATTTCCAACTTTTCGTTCACTTTTTCCTTTCTCGTCAGCCAAACACCTCATCACATGGGTTCCATACTATCCAATGTATGTGTACAAAGAAAAGGAATCCACTTTTCACTTCTTCACCAAGAAAACATAACATGTAATTGCTGACTCTTCTTTGCACGTATCCAAGTCACACCTTTTGACCCTCCAAATCAAATATATATAAAAAAAACCATCCGACTTCCACCTCAGTCGACTTGAATGTATAAGTTCATCTTGCAGACTTATGAAAAGAAAGAAAGGGGAAAAAAAAACAGTAATTAAGAACAATCTTCTTTCCTCGTCGAAGATTTCAAGCTTAACTTGGACAAACATTTCGTTAAGGTTTTCAAAGATCTGCCTATATATAGATCAAATCAAAGTGACCAACCGGTTTCTGGATAGATAGACATATACGTAGAATCTGAAAGCAGAACACGGGTTGGTTGGTTGGTGAATAGTTTGGATGTGTTATTAAGTTGTGATGGCGAACATGCAAATCATTCCAGCTTCCAAGAATGTGGAGGCACAGCTAGTGGAGATGATGGTTCCTCTATATTCCTATGGATGCGAGAAGAAAGTGAAGAAAACCTTATCCAATCTCAAAGGTAACAACACAACTAACATTGTTTTCACATGAAATAACTCAGCTCTTTCCTTATTACATCATTGTAAAATATGCAGGAATTTACTCGGTGAATGTAGATTACAGTCAACACAAGGTGACGGTATGGGGAATATGTAACAAGTATGATGTTCTAGCAACGATAAAGAGCAAGAGAAAAGAAGCTCGGTTTTGGAATCGTGAAGATAACACTATTACTGATGGCGATGATCAAATGGAAGAAGAATCTAGTAAGACTCTATTCAAGGCTCGGTCTCTGAGCTTGAATTGGAAATCCTGGAGTTGGACAAAGGTGTTCACTCGATCCTATTCCTTCTAACGCCATGTTGAATGAAATGTTCAACTACTTGCTACTAATTCATCATGTCTCCCTTTGTTTTGTCGTTTGTATATGTATATATATGTATTAATCATTCTTCTTCTTCTTCTCTGTGTCGGTGTCGTCTTCATTCTTTGAACCTAGACATGGAGAATATCGCATGTAAATAGTCAAAGGTGCAGTTAAAACAGGAATTGAAGGTGCTAGAATTTGACCATTTTGGAATCATAATGAATATAAGAGGAACTGGAATACTTTAGAGATCACAATCTTTACGTACTCATACTTAGATTTCACAATAAAAAGTTGGGTATCTACAGTAAAATCCATCCAATTATATGAATGACATCCTTGAGAAGTTTATTTGGGTTCCAAGGCCGAAAGCTCTCTTATATCTTCTGTTCCCAACCAAGCTCGAAACCTTCCATTATAAATTTTTTAGTGAAGATGATAAAGGTGACAAGCGTGGGTTATTGAGAGAATATACCATCTTCATGGCAGAAGCGGCAGAGCACCTCTTTCCAAGAAGAAGGATCAATATCCAATGTGTTCGGGAAATCTCCAGTTCTCGTCGGACTAATTTCTGATCATCTCCCATAATATATGTCATTGTTTACTTCTGAGCTTTCTGTTTCTCTTTAATTTCTTTTCACCACTACTTCTTTGTAGTTTCTTCTTCGTCTTCGTTCATCTTTTGTTTTTTTCCGTATTTTCTCAACCAATAAGCAATGTGTTAAGAAAATATTAATGTATACTTAATAAGACCAAGTCAATTCCTCGGTATCATATGTCACTGAAATTGACACCTTATCCTCAATGTGACTGCGTGAAAGAGTATATAAATAAGAAAATATGACCAGTTGGATTACTACAACAATTTATCAATAAAAATTTTGTTAAAATACTAAATTTGGGAGATTATTTTTAAAAATTAATTAATTATTCATTTATAGTATATCATTTATTTATAAATTATTAATTAGCTAAGTAACTTATAAATTAATATACGAATATTTAAAAATAATAAATATGTCAATCAGTTTTCATAATAATATATTATTGAGTAGAATTCAGTGAAATTTCATTACTATAAATAATTTGTAAGCCAAATCTTAGTTAATTAATTAGTTTTTGAAGAAAATAAAAAAGAATAAAATAGGTTTTGGAGGACGTAGCATACACGAAATAATAAATGCAAAACGTCTGGGCCTCTTTTTCTAATATAGCGTAAAAAAGGGTCCTTTTTAAAAAATTTATTATATATTTAAATCATTTTGTAATTTCTTCTTTATGTTGTATTGCTGTTGCATGTGTATGTAACTATGTATATATATTTTTTGGGGAAATAAATATCTCATTAATTTCCGCATAAATAAACAAAGACCAGAGACAGTGTGTGTGTGCGCGTGTTAGCGTGTTGGTTACTAGTTCTTGCTTCAGCGATCGTCTTTTCCTCTCATCTGGTAAATCTACTTCATTTTTGTTTCTTTAAGCCAAAAAAGTTCGTATTTTGATGTTGTTTCCTATGAAATTCGGTTGAAGTTTCTATCTTTGGCGTCAGATTCTTTTTGGTGAGGTTGTTTCGATGTTTTTGGTGAATCGATTAGCTTGATTGTGTAAATTTTAATTAATCAGGCAGGCAGGCAGGCTGCTGCTGCTGCTGTTGTTGTTGAAGGTGACAGGAATTGAATTGATGAGATGATGACTATGGGTACTAATGGGTATTACGCCAATGGAGGAGGATCTTCGTCTTCCTCTTCAAACTTGTCTGCCTTAGCTCCACCTTTCTCTGTCGATACCTCCTCTCTCAAACCTAATGTCTTTCGCTACTCTGGTTCATCGTATTCTGTCAACACCTCCAATCCTGATCCGAATCCTTCAAATTTCCTCGATTCTCATCATCCGAATTTCAATCCTGTTGTTGTTCGTGTTACTAATACATCAAATTCTGTCAACAACTCCAATCCTGATCCTAATCCTGATCCTGATCGTCATCCTCCCAATTGCTTCGACCCTCACCATCCGAATTTGAAACCTGTTGATAACTCATCTGTCACACCTCTTATTACTCGCTATGGTGATTCATCATACTCTGTCACCACCTCCAATCCTATTCCTAATCCTCATCCTCACCCTCCCAATTCCCTCAACTCTCACCAGCCGACTTTCTTCACTTCATCCACTCCATATTCATACTCATCTTCACTCCCTTATGATGTGGACCCTTTTTCTTCTGCTCCAACTGATGCTATTGCGTATGCCCATAACCCCACTACTCATGTCGATTCCAATCCGTATTACCTTTCCTATGTCTCCTCTACCATCGGTGATTATGCCCTTCCCCATCAATTTGGCTACGATTTGTTGTCTACTTCTCAGGTTACAACATCCAGTGGATCCATTGCCGATGACTACAATCAAAGCCTGCCTGCTCTCAAGCACAAATCTAACTGGGGTTGCTTTTGGGAGGGTTTTCCCGATTGGAAGCAGAATGAAGCTGTGCTAACTGATGCCAATTTTTACCCAATTGACAATAACGGGAACCCAGGTGCCTTCAATCTCTCTCCCAGTTTACCTTTTCCACATGACATTACATTTGTATTTTATGGACGATATAAGTTTGTGCATGAGGTCCATGCTAATTGAATTTACACCTATTTTAAAGGAATAATCAATTTACACAAGATTTGATTTTTAGAATTGACATAGTGGAATTCATTTCTTTTGTTCCCCATTAGTTCTGCGTTGTTAGTTGGTGAGTCGAAAACAAAACCTCTTTGTCATGCTACTGATCCTTAAACTTCTATTCCTTTGGTGAAGAATCTTATTCTTATTTTCTAGAAGATATTTTACATGAAAATCTTGAAAGTATTGGACAGAAAACAATACTTTTAAGGTGTACGACTGGTGTTTGTCCCAATCTCATGATGCCTTTAGACAGTCTATTTCACCCTTAGCATGGACTATTCTCGTTTTTTATTAGCTAGCTCTCAACATATTCTTGCCTTGATTTTAGCTTTAAGATTTGGACTTATGAAGTTTGAAGAATGGGTAAGCAAATGTTAGTTGAGCAGTCTTACCGGGATAATGGCCTATGTATTTTGTTCTAATTTATATCTTTGTATTTCAGGATTTCATTCTTCCATGGGCACGGGCACATTTGAAGAGACTCTACATGGCATTGATATGATTGGTAGCCAAATACACATTGAACCCGCAACAGCTCATTTAGATTATGACTCCATTTTAGGTGACAATTTCAGCGTCACTCCTCCCAGTTATCCTACATTTTCAACCTGGGAATCTTCTGCAGTTGTTCCTGAAGTTTATCCTCAGATGCCATCCACAAAATCAGTTAGTTCCAGGTTCTATGAACTACTAAGTAGTGGTTCATATGAACAATACTCAACAATGTCTAACACTAATTCAAATGGCAGTGGACTATTGCTGCAGTCTCCCTCTGCTTTTGTGGTTACACCACCAGTTCAAGGTAGCTATCCTAGTATTGGAACTGGAAATGGTCAGGAGAATAAGGATATTGCTGTCAACAATCCATCTACGCTGAAGAAACTTCATTTATCTAAAAGCTCTGAAGACAATGTTCTTTATGGTATTAACCCTATGTTTCACCTGGAACAAAATGAACATCCATTAGCAGAATTTTCCTCAACAAATGATGAAGGGATTACTTGCAACAAAAATGCGTTCAGGGCTACATTGGATGATTTATTTGAAGAAAAGCCCAGCTCTCAATCACATAATATTTGCTTGGATTCCTTGAATTTGACAATTGACAATGAAGTCATTGGTTCTGTGAAAAACTCCCCTGAGAGTGTGGACCACTATAATCCTGCTGTGGATTCGCCGTGCTGGAAAGGGGCCTTGCCTTCCAGTTTATCTCCATTTGAAGGTCCTCAAGCTCAACCTTTTCAAGTTATGAGAAAATTGGATACAGAAAAAGTAACGTTTGAAAAATCAAGTGAAAGTATTCTTGACTGTGATAATCCAGAAAATTATGTTATTCCTTCACCAAAGAGGCCTTCGGTTGCTGATGCATTATTCAAACAAGTAATTGAGATTCACACAGAATCTGGGAACCATCTTCCAAACTGTACCTATTGCCATGGGTTTCAAAATTTTGATGATCTAGCTGGATCAAGGAAAGAATGCACCCTTTTAAACAAAGCAATAGGCAGTTCTGATCACCAGGGTCTTCATACCGAGGCGCAATATCATGAAGGAGAGAAATGTACACTGAGGGAAAATTTTTCGCTGGGCAATGCTTTTGTGGATATGGTAAAACCCAATGACGATGATGTTTCATCACATATGGCATCTAATATTGCAGAAGATACCATGTCTTCAACAGCTTCAGACGAAGATGCTCCGACTAGGTTGATCAAATCTCATGATGGTGACTCAACATCCGAGGTGTATGTTCAAAATCTGGTTAAAGCAATGCATAACCTCTCAGAAGTGCTCCTATTTCAATGTTCAAGCAATGCGTTAAAGTTGAAGGTTGAAGATATTCTCCTTCTTAAAGATGCAATCAACAATCTAGGTTCTTTCATAACAAAGACTGGACAGAGAATGACTTCAGGACAGGTCCCATTGATAAACAGGCGAAGCATTTCTCAGTTTGATGAAAAGGTATCTACCCTCCAACAGGTGTACAATATTTTATACCAGCCCTCATTCTTACTTTCTTCGGTAGATACGGAAGCTGCTTTAGCCTTTAGGGTCATTGAATGCTGAAATTTAAAGAGAAATTGGTTTTGGGATTTCAAATACATTTGAATTAGGCATGGAAAGAGCAAAATAAATTTGATAAACTTCTAATAAGCTGGAAGGTATAGGTCACATAATTATGGAAGTCATTCACTTCCCTAGACCGTTACAATCTCATTCTTTTTCACTAGATGTACCTGAATTCGTGATACATCACCATTAAATTCATTCTTAGGCCACTAATTACAATGAGTTTCTCATTATAAAACACCAACTACAATTTTTCTTTCAGTCTGCAACTAAATGTGTTGTTTGAAGGAACAAAAGCAATAGAAAGATGTTTCAAATGATGACAGAAGAACCTTTAAGCCTTATCAAGTAATAAGTAAGGCTGACCATATTGTGAATAAAGTATTTAAATAATATTACTGCACATACACAACATAGGACACCAAGCTAGAAAAGTATCTTATTTTTAGCTGTTGTAATTGAGATAGCATTTAAAACAACTTGCAACTTTGATTTATGACATTTGAATCCGTAACATCATATTAGTTCAAGTCGGAAAGCAACAAACATTATGTTCTTTGTACCAATACATCTTGTATAATATTATAAATTGATAAACAAGATAATTTGTTATATTGCTGATGTTTTTACAAGTATTCTTAGCTAGATAAGGTGTCTAAATTAGGAAATTATAACTTGGAGATTATAGCTATAATTCTTTCTATATTTTCCATTGCCAGCTTGTTTGTTAGAACGTCAAATTGTTTTTTCAGCAGAGCTTTGATGAGTACATTAGCCACTTTTTGAAAGGTAGGAACATAGGGAACACAAATTAGCCAGTTTCAAGTTTCTCTTTGATAAAGTACCTATTAATTTCAATATTTTTAGTCTGATCATGAAGCACTTGATTATGATCAATTGAAATAGCAGCTTTGTTATCAAAACAAGCTCTCATAGGAAGCAATACCAGAAACTTTAGGTCTTCTAGTAATTTCTTGATCGACATAGCTTCACAAATCTTATATGTAAGGGATCATATATTTGGGAGTGCTTTCCCAAGTCAGAATACATTAAATTAATATTATCCCATAATTCCTTTGCTGTGTGATAACACATATAATTGGAATTGGTGTCCTCTAAAGAATTTACTAACCATGGAGTTTTGTGCACCTCAAGCTGGATAGGCAGGATCATTCAAATCTGGCTTCCTTCTTATCACCCGTTAAATACCTGATCTTTTCTCTGTCTTAGATGTACCTGCACACAGATTGAGATCAGCGCAAAAAATTGTCACCATTCAGCCTGATAGTAGTAATCAGAACTGAATGTGAATCTAAAGATAAATCATGAGGATTTTTTTTCTTGTTGACAGAATCCTTCATTTCAGGAGAGGTTGATGGATGAACAAGAGAGTATACCATCTGATGTAATGTCAGACGTGGTAAGGAAGAGGGAAAAAGAAAACTAGGGTTTCTTGTTTAGAAAAGATAGGCTGGCTCTGATACCATGTAAATTGATAGGAACAGGAAAAGTTGTTATATTACATAAGATATCTAAATTAGAAAAATATATCTAGAAGATTATACCTATAAATATTTCAATAATTACAGCCTTGATTAAAGCCTACACTCCTGTATGTACAGCCTAGAACGAAGCCAGAATATTCCAAAGGAATATTTCATCTGGAATACAAGAATATTTTCTAATCCAACCAATACGTTGGTATTTATTGACTGATTTAGATAATATTATTCAGATTACAACTAAATTTGGGCCCTTAGTCTTTAAAATTGATGGTGTAAATTTCAGGGCCAACTTGATTGTGAGCATGTTTCTGAAAAGGAGAATGATGTAACCCCTGTGAAGGAAGATGAGAACGCCCAAACTGTGAGGGTTGCTGCAGAAAAGGTGCATGAGGATAACATGACCGAGGTACTCCTTTCCTTTTATATACTTCATCTTTGTTTAAACATGCATAACACCTATGGCCTTTCTTGGCACAGAAATAGAAAAAAATACAAGAAAATATGAAGAATACTGAACTTCTTTGTTACAAATGGTAATGTGTGCAGACTATAAAAAAAATCCTTAGTGAGAATCTACCTGTTGAAGAGGAACCACAGCCCCAAGTTCTATTGTATAGGAATCTATGGCTTGAGGCAGAAGCTTCGCTGTGTTCACTTAACTACATGGCTCGTTTTAATCGTATGAAAGCTGAGATGGCCAAATGCAGCTCGCAGGAAACAAATGGTAAAATCTTCGCCTGTATTGCCAGCTATAACATTTGATCATTGTGATTTTGTTTACCTGAATGTCATACTTAAGGATTTCTCTTCTGCTACCATAATTGTTCCAGATAATAATACTGTCGTGATGAGCCTACCAAGGTCAAAT
>JANVCQ010000001.1:75868-87827 GCA_025531925.1 Erythroxylum plowmanianum
ATATATTTAAAATTTGCTATAAAACAAAATTTTAACAAAATTTTATTTTTTAACATTTTTAACAAACCAACCACCATTAATGGTAATGGTAATCATTCCTTCATCTTAACCAACCATCATAATTATAATGATTATATCCATTATCATTCCTCATGTATTCATTCCCATTCCCATTCCCATTACCCTTTATGAACCAAGCGCCCCCTGAATTTAATACAATCTTATTGATATAATTGAATCTAATTCGTTATTAAATTCAATTTGAAAATTTCCAAATTGCTCCTTAACTGATAAAATCAACTCTTCTAACTCCATCAAGCCTCTTCACTCACTATCATTCCTATGTAATTGTATTCGATTTGAGAAAAATTGGGACTGTTTGTGGTTTTCAAAATTCAAACAGAAATATCCAAGTGGATATTCCTAATCTACAGAAGCAGCCTTTCCGTGCAATACCCACCTCTAATTCTATTTCTTATTCTAATTCAAAACATAAACCCTAAGTTTCCCCGCAAACAAACAAACCTAAACCAACAATTGATTTGTGGCGGCCAATCTCCCCGCCCAGTTCTTCATCTTCAGAGTTGAAGATGGTGGATCCGTTCCTCCATCAAAATACCTTTCTTTCTTCAATATAACTGCTGATCACATGTCACCCCCATCACCTATACACCCAATCGCAAACGCTCTTCCTCAAGAACCTGCCGATTTCTTCTTCACTACTCTCTCTGTGTTCTTCTTTTTCTCTTCTGCTGCCTCCAAGTCCAACTCCTTCAAGTTCCCTTTTTTCTCTTCCCCGTCTAATCTTTGTCGCTTTTTAAAACTACCCACCATGTCCATTTCCAAAACCAATCATCGTTTCGCCAACCCACAGTCTCTCTCCGACTGGCTCAAGCCTCGCTTGCCCTCAGATTCTTTAGCGTCTTGGGGCGTCAAACCTGGCACCAAGAACGTCCACAACCTCTGGCTCGAGCTTTCGGAAGGCGAGACCTCTCTCGCCGACTCCACGCCTCCCATTCGCACCGTCAGTGTCGTTTCTGTTCGAATTCTGGGCAATAACGATCGAGTTCTCATCGAGTCGCATCAAGAATTATCTGACGGAAGTGTGAGGAATCGTAGCAGGCCCTTGTCGGAAAAAATGAAGCCCGATGAGGCCCCCGAAGCTGCTGTCTTTCGCGCCATTAAAGAAGAGCTTGGGTCGGTTGTTAAGGACATTGGGGCCGTGTCGATTGTGCCAGGTTCGTACAAGGAGAAAGTTGAGGAACGCAATTCGTTGTCATATCCGGGTTTACCAGCTCGTTATGTTTTGCATTCAATGGACGTGGTGGTGGATGGTTTACCTGATGGCGAGTTCTGTACAGAAGAATCAGAGGAGTATGGTGATTCCGATGAGAAAAGAGCTGCCAATCAAGCAGTGTCAGTTAAGAGGCATTTCTGGAAATGGGTCAGTTCTGATTGATTTCAATCTTGATATGGTCATCAAAGCTGTCGATTTACTTCAACTGCCACAATTTTGGGTTTCACATTAATTAGTTGCTTTTTTGATTACCTTGCCATTAGGCGACAGCGGAGTTACAGTTGATCATGTGCTTTAGGGATATATCATGTTAGTAAAGAACGTGCCTACTGAGCCACTGTAAATAATCTAACATAATTTAGCTCGGAACATATTACCTTTTGCTTTACTTTTCGGTTCCTGATAAGAATGTTTCATCTCTGGCGTTGTACAATTAGCTTCTTGCTGTGGTCTTTCCTAGTTTGATGGCTAATCTATGGTGGTATGCTGATATCTTATTTTTAACTTTGCTAAAGAATGATGACAGTTTCGATGGAACAGGATCTCATTCAGTTTTAAGGATATAGTTTCTGGATGTTCGTTGATTTTTGTTCTACTTTTATAGTTGATGTTTACCATGTTTATTGCATCATATACTGAAAGACTGTTGTTTAGTCGTTTGTTTCTCGAGAATCTCTTACTGAACCATTTCTTGTCTGGAGACTTGGACCAAGTTCTTAGTTGATTAGGGTTAGATCAAGTTCTTAGCTCATTAGGGTTCAGTAAAGTCATTTCTCCTTTCAGATTTTCATATATATATATCTATTTTTCCCTTTGGTACTAGAGAAAGCATACCCATTCTTCTCTATTGTCTATTTCTTCTCATATTGCTCGCCATGGTGGCTCATGTGTGCATGTGGACTTCGGCCTACGTCATAAATTGCTTATGCTGTTTTTCATGTGAACTGTTCATGTATAGCGCTTACCATTGTAAGCATAATAGCAGAAACCCTACTATTTGTTTACACAAAACTTCCTCATGCTACATGTGCAGAATCCAATAATTGGATTCACATAAATTCCTGTCTTGATTTTTACGAATTCATTTCCTACCTTGAGAGAATTGATGTACTCATAGATGTTCTCTAATCAGTTAGAATCAGGTCTTGTAGCACTTAGACGTGTGATAGATTGTTCATCTCTTGTTGCCTTGGATTTTTCCAACTTTGAATGGAAAACCTAGCCTTATTTCTATAGTAGACAGCTTGCTTTTTAGTTTCTTTTCTAAGTGCTGGGCGTTTGTATTGGATAAGGCCGCCTATCATTTTCAAACCGTGTAGCTGTTTCATTTGCATGGCTGTGTATACAAGGCATCAAAATGCAACATCTTTTAGGTTAAATATCAAAATTTTTAGTGATATGATCCACAAATGCTGAGTCTTTATTTTCCTTTGTTATGGTAAATCAGCATATAAACTGTTCTTTGTTAAGCATATTGGACACCAACTAGTAGCATCAGAAATCACATACCTAACTGTTCTTGGTTTTAACGTGCCATTTAAACATTGTCAGAATTTAAATTGGACTACAAAATAAAGTTCAATGTGAAAATTTATTCTACAGAGATGAGGATCTGAATAATAACGTCTTAATTTTGATAAAGGAGTTGGTTTCTCAACTGCATAGTAACTTTAGTTCATTTGTCATGAAAGGTAAATTTCTATTAGTTCATTTGTCATGAAAGGTAAATTTCTAGGGGTCTTTTTACAAAAATGTTCTGGAGGCTTGTGGCAGGGACCAGCCAAGCAAGATAACACCAACTTGCTTTTCAGACTGTAAAGTTCTTTCGCTTTAGAAAGTTGCGGCGACCTTTCTCCGTATTGATATAGAATTCACGACTTTGGACTTAACTGCTAAAATAGCTGTTCGTTTGGTAGTTATCTGGAACCAGTAAAGTTTGGAGCTTGTCAACTTTAGACCCCATAATATACCTATCTGAATACAGGTACAACCACTTGTGGATTTGTACTTTCACAGCTTCCATCCTCCTATGGGTAAGAATCATGCGAGAAGCAAGTCCATTCTTTCGGGAATTTTGAATGTTCTGTTAAGTATATTCATTGTTATACAGATCCAATTCCATACGTACGGTGGCTGAAAAAAAATGGAAACAGATTCCATAAACCTAATGGACATGGGGGTCCCAGAACATTGTGCCTATGGACTATCTTATGTTATCTCTAAGCCTTTAAAGTCCAGGAGCTTGACATGGAAATAACATCCTAAGCAAAGCAACCAACTTGCGTCCCTTTTTCTTCTTAGAATCTCACCTCTTTCATGATTTCCATGTATCTCTCTGTGGACTCAGAAAAACTTCAGCATAAAACAAGCTATGAACTGAAATCACCATCCTTTTCTTTCTTTAATCATTAGAGTCAGAGGCCAAGCAAATTCTGAGTAGCAGATGAACATAAAATATAGTAATATACTAAACATTTCAACTGTATCATTCATGTACTATACAGAAGCTACACCCACTTAGATCAGCAAAAGAAAGCTGGTAACTTGACAAAGTACAAAGAAAGAAGAAACTAATTTCCATAGTTTTTACTTTTCAGAAGATCTAAATGTCTCACACAGTTGTTGAACACTGAGTTCCTTGCTTCGAACTCAGAGGAGCGGTGGGAATAGTTGGTCCAAAAGGTAGAACTGCAGTACAACTAACGACAAACCTGTAACGTCCTGAGACCCAAGTCCCCACTTTCCACCTGAGCCTTCCATTCGCTTTCAAATTGATGACTAACTTTCCGGCCGTCTGGTCACGTCCCACTTCATAACCAAACGACGAAGCCACCGGTAAATCAGTTCCGACCAAAGATCCTGTTAGTATATTGTTATCTTGATGGCCCTGGTAGAATGGAGGAAGAGAGGTGTCGATAGTTATCTGCTGACTTTTGTACGCTGCATAAACTTGGAACTGATCATAGTAAATACCAACTTTTTGATTCGGGTTCTTGGATTGTAACGTTACTTGGATATAAGAGTTGAGGAGATTAGGGCCTGACAGATTGAGTTGGTAGATATCAACTTGCCTGAGGGAAAACTCTGGTTTGGTGGGGCGTAGGATGAGCCAGATGATCAAGACTAGTGAAAGAACAGTTGTGACAAGTGCAGAGGAAGCAAAAAGTAGCTTCTTATAGAACTTGTTGATGTTTAATTTTCCTTTGCTTGCACAGTGTTTTGGAGACTCTATAAAGAATTGAGACATTTGCAGTTGAGAGAGGAGGAGGAGGAGGAGGAGGAGGAGAATATGTTTTTGTCTGCAACGCTAAGGAATGAGAAATGATGGGGTTAATAAAGAGGAGAGGCACTTTGGAACAGAAAGAAAGCAGCAATTATTTTGGCAGTGTCATTGCTTTTGACTGCCTCTTCTCCTGCTGGACTTGTAAAATTATTTGCTTTTATCTATGGTTATAA
Organism: Erythroxylum plowmanianum; assembly: GCA_025531925.1. NCBI lineage: Eukaryota > Viridiplantae > Streptophyta > Magnoliopsida > Malpighiales > Erythroxylaceae > Erythroxylum > Erythroxylum plowmanianum. The sequence goes on from JANVCQ010000001.1 coordinate 80,622, forward strand.
TTTCATTTAGTTCACTGAAACTGGATTTTCACCAAAATTGCTGGAAATTAAGTGCTAATGAAGCTGAGTTAAATTGTCTAGTGTTGATTAAGTTTTATCTGCTAACTGAAGTTTGTTTGCTCACGTTTCAACATTGGTTGAGCAAAATAAGAGTTAAAAACATTATGAATCCAATTCAGATACGCTCAAATTCTTCCATTACATGACAGGGACAGGCCACTATCCGAGAGCAATTACTTCACCTCTTTTGGGATCAATGTTCTTTTTCACTTCTTTTGGGATCAATGTTTTTTTTATGATCTCTTCGCAAAAAGGATCCTTCTGGTTGAATATTAGACGTAAACTATATGGATTCTATATGTAAAATGATTGAATCAAGAAGAAGAAGAAGATCCGTGTATCTATCTTGCCCTCAATTTCCAAAGATGGGGAGCAGCACTTTTTCATAATAATTGAAAGTAAAGTTAGAGGCTTTTAAAAGAGCTAGACTAGCCAAGAGATAGCCTTTCCTGTTAAGTGGCTATCAGTGAGCTTAGTGGCATTTCACCTTGTATCTTTCTTTTCAATTCAGCCTGGTTTTAGTAAATTCAAAGTAATTAGGCAACTGAAGAGTCTTCTTTCTAGTAATGGGCCTCTCTGTTTCTGTCATATTATTGAGCTCAAAAGAGGAGAAAGACATGGAGGAGAATCTGTCAACTTACGCTTTTGACAAGTTGGCTGAGAATCATAGTTACAGTTACACGAGTGTCATGTCTAGCCGTTACTTTTAGGTTAAGAAAAGGAAAACAATATAGAATGTTTGTTGAGCAATCTCATCCCTTGAATAATATTATGTTTTTTATCTTTTAAGATACAAATGTAAAGAAGCTTGGGATGGGATGACCCCAGGAGGTACACCTTGGTGATTTCTTGTCTGCTCTTTCTTTTACTTGCTTTCTTTGTTTTCTTTTGCTCTGGGACCTAACACAAGCTCAATCATATACCTGACCTATGTGTTTGTTTGATTAGTACCAGAAACAAAAGAAACTTGGCTTTTTCACTGTCAACTTCATTGATATTATGAGTTGTCCTTCTTTTCCTTCCTTTTGATGAAAATCATATTCATAAGATAAACACAAGTTATACACATTACGCTAGGTAGGTTTTAATCCATTTTGCAACAAGATAATGACAAGAAATTGAAAGATCTCAGGGCAGTCAGTGCCAAGAAAATATGCATTTTCTCTGAAGCTTCATATATTACATGTGTACAATAATTTGTACAATCTAACCAAGTCAGTATAAGAAAATGACTATTAAATGACTAACAGGTGTATGCCACAAACATTCGGATTGTCACAAAAGCTAGAACCCAGGAAAACTAAGATCTTTGGTACTACTAAAACCAACCCAACCAGCAATAGAATTGGATAATAACTGTTATATTATCCATATATTATCCAGTTTCAGTAGGTGGAGGATCAATCTGTGGTTGGCGCACGAATTGTCCTTTTATTCTGGGACGCTGCTCAGCTAGCTTCTTTCTGCTCTCATACCGAACCTGCACAAGATATTGTAATTAAGTCTACATACATTCCTGTCACCAAATGCAACAGAAAATACTAACACTACCTATCTGTTATTCAGATCATTATCCATGAAATGAAAGCTTGTGTTGCTTACCTTCTTTTCATAGCATCTTTCTTTCCGTTTCAGGCGGAATTTAGTTAATGCGGCTTCTCTTTGGATAGATCGATGCAAGGATGCATTATGCGAGAAAACAGTTATTTCATTTTTGCTCTCTGTGGCATTTCTGACAGGACCAGCTTGATCCATATTACTGTTACTTCCACAGGCGCTTCCATAGGCCATGCTGTTAAGATGACTAACAGAACCATTGCAAAAACTGCTGCTTGCACTTTGATCAGTTGTATGAGAAATGTGTTCTTGATCTTCAAAAGAGTTCAATTTACGGTCTTGGATTGGCGTTCGGCTGGAAGAATCATTTGCATTTTCAGCAACCCGATCATGAAGATTCTCAGAATTGCTTCTGAATGTGGAATGATGGGATTGACTCACTCTAAAGCATGGATCCAGATGGCTGGCTGAACTTGGACTTGGAATTGGTGATGCACTTGATTGCTTACAAAACATTGGAGGTAATAAACTGTAGCGGGTGGATTGATTATTCAATCCTAGATCTTGAATAGGAATTTGGATTGGGTGTATTACTTGTTGGGTGCACGAAGTTGCAACGTCAACATCTTTAGTCCGATCACTAGTGGAAGAAACAAAATTTCTTTGAGTAATTGATGTTGGACCTGGAGCATCAGAATTACAGCCGCCACTAGTATTGGACACTCTTCTATCAGAATCAGCTCCAAGTTCTCTCTGATTGCACGAACTTGCCAATGGTTCATGTAGGGGTTGCAATGTCCTGTTACTATACCTGCAAAAAGCATGATTCGCAGATAGAAACTTTTTCAGAATCAGGTTCAAGGTATCTTTACAAGCCATAAATGAGACTATGCTTTTATCAGTTTTCTGGGGTGACTGATATAATCTCATTTTCTCTGATAACAAAACGCCAAACATTCAGTTAGCTAAGGACACTTTTTCTGTTCAATCTAATAATCACCACTAGGACTTTTCCCGAGTGTGAACAAAAAGTAAATAGAAACAGAACTTACGGCATAAAAGCTGAGGAATTTGAATGTTTGAGAGCATGCCTTGCTTCAGCAATTTGGATCTCGAAACCACTTGGGTGAGATGTCTTCAGGGAAAGATCCAAATGCGGAGAAGGATCCAGCTTGTTCTTAACATTACTCGAACGGTAATTCTGATTTCCAGATGCTCCCATAAAGTCAAAGGCTTTTTTAGAAGGGTTGATGAGGACATCATTGTCATCACAAGCCTCACAAGCCACATTACTCCGACTTCTCAGGTCAGTATCGTCCTTCAGGTTTATTTTCGTAACATTAACGTGTTCAGCCACAGAAGAAAATACTGTAGAAACGAAGCATACAAACTTCAATGCATCCCTCATAAAATATTAGCAGACATGTTAAGAAAATCGTTTGACAGTTAATAGAGCTGGATTGATAAGTGCCTTACCATCAGCTTCACTCCCATATTTTGTCTGAACATCATGTTTCTGCATTTTTTTATCATTCAACAAGAACTTGACCCACAGAGGCTGCAAATTGTCCCGCATAAGGTCCATATGGACATTCTCAGCTTCCAAGTCTGGCTTCGTACAAGAGCTCTGCAAAAGCCAAAAAGTCCATTCTATGCATAAAACCTCATGTACGAAACTTAAACTGAAAATGAATTCCTTTAAACTATGACTAGGCAAGTAGAATGTATGTCCTTGATAATTCTTACAGTTAAGCATATAAGAGTATTTAATTATTTATCTCATGATTGTATTAAAGAATCACATGAAAACACAAAGCACGTCTTATAATGGAGCACTGACCTGATCATCACTTCCTTTCTCAATACATCTATCACTTCTCTTTATGCAAGCCATATCCCTGCTCGAATTATTACTCGATGCATTGTTTTCATATGAAGCTTCGTGCTTCTCCTGTCCAACACTTTCATCCTGAGGACAGTTTCCAGCTGCAAGAGACTGACATAAATAACAACATATCAGTACTATGTCAAAGTTTAAGGCCACAGCAGAAATTTACATGGAAAAATGAAAGTGCTTAATTTGCATACAGATTGTCTTCTCCATACATGCTGCCACAAGTTTCTAAGTTCGTTTCTCCGTATCGGCTTTATAAGATAGTCAGCAGCACCTCTTAGCATGCATTTGTAAACTGTGCTAATTGAATCTTGAGAGGACATCACTGCAAGATCATCAGAAATATGGATTAAGTTTCTGCAGGAATGGAAAACTAAAAGTTACCCATACATTTAGAAGCATTCAGGGTTCATGCCATACTTATAACTGGTATGTTCTTGCAAAGCTCGTGCTCCATTATTAGGGTAAGAAGAGCATATCCAGATATGGAAGGCAAATCGACTTCTGTCAAAATGAGGTCTACGTTATGTGGTCTTCCTCTAAGTATCTCCCATGCCTTTAAGCCATCAGGAACAGCTGCAACTGCTCAAGCATAAACAGTAGACATAAGCACAATATAGCTGGCCACTGAATGAATAAAAAAAGATCACAATACTAGAGAAATCCATAGAGAAATGAAATACTAGAGAAAACCATAAATTTCGCTTTTCTCCTTGTTCTTACAGTCAAATATGTAATTCTTAGCATGTGAAAGAAGGAAGGATAAAACAGGGAACAGGCTAATCAAGAACATCTAACAGTTCTAAACTGAAGATCAAAACTTTTAGATAAAAAGAAACTCCACCGATTTGGGAACTTGACGGAAAAAAAAAGTTAAACAAAATTTTCCCACGACGGATTTTTGAATTGACAGTGAAAAAGACAAGAAAAGGCAGAGAAACATGAAAATTTTCTCATTTCGTAGAAGGAAAAGGAACAGAACTGACTATTTCACAAACAGAACAAGGAATTCTGACCGAATCTTGGATCAGGAACACAGAAATACAAAGAGTTCATATAATGATCAACGGTTAATCAAACGCATGAAAATTATAAATAAAATAACCGAATTAGACCCTTCTCCACGAACCCAGAAAACGAAAAACAAGGATTAATAGGTAAAAAAAAACTAACCTCTGTAACTACATTTCCTGAGAAGAGCAGCAATAATCTGCCTGGTGGAATCATCAGCTTCAACAAGCAAAACGTTTAAGACCATCTTCGGAAACAATCTCGCCAATCCAAAATCACCCGAACCATCATCTTTCTTCTTCTCAGTGTCATCGTTCTTATCTTCCCCTGTTTCACTCTGAGCGTCTTCTTCTCTACCATCATCATCTTTTTCTTCTTCACTCTTCTCCTTCACACCACTCCTTCTCACCTCCTCCAACACTGAGACTCCCATAATCCCCTTCCCAAAGACAGACCTCTCCGCTAAATCTTTGTATAATTGTGTATATACACAGAGCTTAGCCGAAAGTAAAAGCGAAGAAGAAGCAAAATATCTAAAGCCTCAAAAAAATATAACATTTATTCCCGACATCCTATGGCGATGATTACCGAGTCCACAGCGATCGCTTCCTAATCCTACGGTCACCACTCACCCTGGCCCCACACCACTAAAAAAAATATCTGAAATTGTCTCTGAGGTTCCTCGTGTGCCACGTCAGCTACACGCAAATCTACCAAAAAATAATATTCTAATTAGATCAAAAGAAAGTTTTCGATTGGCCAACATGTCCGGAACTGGTGGTGTACATTTAAAGACCAAACCTAAACCACTTTTTTTTTGTGCCCACCGTTTTGAGATATTTTCTCTTTCTCAGTGATATTTTTGTGATCTAGAAGATATTACATATACTATATATTAAATTTAAAAAATTAAAAACTTTAAAATTTTGATAAATAATAATAAAACAAAAGTAACATAACATAAATTAATTACATATTTTTCACATGACAACTTAATTATTAAAATTTACATGTATGTTTTACGTGATAAATTAACATATTTAATTTATTATAATTACTTTAAATTATTAATTTAAATCATATTATTATCTTTTGAATAGGCATAAATTTTTTTAAAAATAGATTCTAACATTTTAGAGAAAAATAGGTTTTTAAAAAATGTAATTATAAGTACATTTAAGGGTTTTTGTCTCACTTATTAATATAAAATTTTTAAAGAGTATTTAGGATCTCATGGTTGATATCTTGACACGTTGTGAAAAGATACTCAATATCTTTTTCTTTACACCATTCCATCCACTCACTCTTCTCCAATCCAATTGGTTTTGATAGGTGATTTTTTTACATTCTCTCAAACTTTTTTTATTATTCGTAATGTTTGACTTGACAAAGATATTGTATTGGTACAAAGTATCTCAAGACTTTGGTTAGTTGGACAACTTGGGATACATGAAAAGTCGCTCAGTTGGAGGTTTCTGAATGGAAACCAGATTTTTGGTGTCGTTTAAAAGTGGCAAAGTAATGAATTGGTGGTTTCGTCCAAGTGGGCACCATAAACTTTATTTGTTAGCCGGAATGGAATGGGCATTACAATATCTCTTGTTGAAGTTTTGACATGTGTTCATCATGTGATCAATAATATCATAAAACAAAACACGAAGAAGAAGAAAATAAGGATAAAAAGGCGAACAAATTCAATCTGTTTCTTTAAACTATCTCGATATTACTAGCACATACTCTAGGCTTCTCATAGAGTCCCTCGACCAGGAGGGGTACCTATCCGAATGAATGCGCACCCACAAGTGTGAGGAAAAATCACCACCACGACCAAAGTCGTCCTACAGTGCCGGAGTGACAAGGGAAGCATTGGACTCCATAACACTCGAGGACAGTGCATGGACTGACGAAGAACAAATTGAAATCGAAGGAGATATCATGCAACTAACGCTATCTCAATGCCTCAAGACGAAGCTGGATAATCAATGGATAAAAGCATTAGTCATGAAACTATTTGGACACTGTATAAGGTTTTGGATTCTCAACTCTTGGTTGAAGAGCATGTGGAACCCGCGAGGACCCATAAAAATAATGGATCTAAAAAATGACTATCTTCAGGCGCTGACTAATGGACCGTGGGTTATCTTTGGGCAAGCGCTCTTAGTTCAACGATGGTTGCCAACTTTTCGCCAAACTCAACCGAAGTGTAGTATTGATTAGGTTCTCTGTGGGTAATCTGGTGGGGAACACGGTTAAAATTGATGAAGCCACCATGTAGGCTCAAGGGGGAAAGTTTGTTGGATCGCCTATGGCTCTCTTGACGCGGATTGGTATTTGTTTCTTTTCAGATTTGTAGACGCTGTAGTGCGCGAACGTCTTCTACCTGTATCCACAGGAGAATGAACGATCCGGGCAGCGGCTAATATGTGTTAGCACATTCTAAAACCCTTTTGAACGCCGCACAATTTTTCTCTCGGAAGAAGAACACAACTAGATCTAGGTGGCTAGGGTTTTCATCTCTCATCTAATGAGACATAAGTTTCTCTATTTATAGAGAAAACCTAATCCCTATTCCTATTTGGAATAAGAACATCATAATCCTAAACTTAATAGAATTATTGAAGCCCAATAAGTTTCGGCCCATATTATATCTCATATAATAAAAGCTCGACAACTTAATTCAATCT
>JANVCQ010000001.1:87927-101536 GCA_025531925.1 Erythroxylum plowmanianum
TATCAAGTTACATACTTGATGACATAAGCCTAATACTATTCATGGAACGTAAATCACATTACATAAACGATATACATACATATATAAAAAAATACCTCGTAATATATTATTAATAAGTCATAATGTTAGTACAAAAGTCATATATGTCCATTGGCCTAGGGCACACTACTAACAAAGTTCGCAAGGATCGCCGTCGAAATTGACTTGAGCACTTTGTTGCATACCAGTGTGGAACTCGGCGAAGAGATGATAATGGTGGCTTACGAAGGTCTGCCACAACTCTGCTATACATACGACATGGTTGGACATGATGTCTTTGGTTGTTCGCAACGTCAACGAGTTCCATCTGAACATCTTAATCAGTTCGGTGCAGGCGAAGGAATAGTAGGGATGAAGACAACGACAGATGTAGCAGACATGAAGCCAACGGGAGGAAACATCAACAACTATGACCCCTAGATGCAGGTACAACGAAAACCCCCACACAATTTCACACAACGTCAGGATCAGTTGGGATGTAACAGGGATTCTACTTACAGGGCAGGCCCGAGGTTCGCAATCTTGACAGAACGGGACACTTGGGGGCAGAGGCTGAGACACAGATGGAGGCCCCACATAACAATTCCTTGTTTGGACTCGAACAAAGGTTAAATCTGGTAGAGTTTATAGGAAAAGGCAAGCAAACTCAAAAGGGGTCAGTTTTTACATCTACTGGGCCTAAACATAATTCAAGAAAGGGTTCAAAAGGACAGATGGTAGCCCAAATGCAGCAAAACAGGGGAGAAAATTCTCGGGCTAGCAATCTCTAGGAACAGAGATCGAATACTGTCCCTATAATTCAATTACATCCCACCAAACTGGATAAAAATTTAGCGATTGAAATCTCTTCCTATATGGAAATGGTCTGTGGTAGTCAGGTTTTTTAGGAAAAAGAACTGGTTGTTGAGCAGCAACTCCAGCTGATGGAAGGAGCTGAGGACCAGGAGGCGATCAGTAACTTTAGGGAGGGTATAGTAATTCCGCACACAGACCCTCCAGATTTAGTAGCTGGGTCAGGTATCTCAGATGACATGCCTCAAATGTGATATGACGAGGTGCAGGCAACGCAACCCCAGGGTGATGGAAACAAGGAAGATCCCGCAAGAGGTACAACTTATACTTAGTTGTCGAATAGACTATTCCCCTTTTTCTTTCATTATGTCGATCCTAATTTGGAATTGTCAAAGGGTAGGGGAGACTAAATTTCATGTCATACTGCATAATTACATTCGTAATTATAAACCTAGTATCCTAGTTTTACTGGAAACCCAAATTAGTGGATCTCAGATGCATGAAGTAGTCCTTACTTTAGGGTTTGATTACTCGTTTAGAGTAGAAGCCGAAGGTTTCTTTGGAAGGATATGGCTATTAAGGAAGGATAATTTTAATATTTCAATAGTAATAGCCCATCGCCAATTTATTCATACTACAATCAAATATGTTTTTTGCTCTTTTGATTTTACAGTTGTTTATGCAAGCCCACAATTCTCTTCTTAAACCTACCTCTGGCATGTATTAAGATGGGTAGGACGCTTTATTCATAGACCCTGGCTCGCCAAAGGAGATTTTAATGCTAAACTGGAGATAGCAGATAAACGTGGTGGAGCCAAGTCAACGTGGGTGGTGAACAAACAGTTTCAAGATTGGGTGCATGGGAGCAGTCTTCATGATCTGGGTTTTGTAGGCTCAAAGTTTACGTGGCGCTGAGGAATGGTACAAGCTAGGCTAGATAGAGTTTTGGGTTCGACGTCTTGACTGCAAGCTTTTCCTCAAACGGTGAACCATCATTTACCCTTTCTTGCTTCAGGTCATAGACCTATGTTGATTCACCTACAAAGATGGCCACCAAGAATTATAGGATCCCTAGTGTTTAGACTCCAAAATGCTTGACTAACACATACAAGTTTTGATGATGTAGTTGTAGAGCATTAGTTACCAGCCGAGGAGACGATGAGTAAATCGTTAGCCCAATTCTCCCATCACCTTATGAGATGGAATAGTTCATATTTTGGCAATATATTCCATCGAAAAAGAAGATTGTTAGTACGGTTGGAGGGCATCCAGAGGGCCATGGCTTTAGGCAATTTGGATTCTCTATTAGTTTTGGAGGAAAAGCTGAGTGGGGATCTGATGCAGGTACTATATCAGGAGGAAATTTTTTGACATTAGAAAGCCCGATGTGAATGGATTTTGAAGAGTGATAGGAATACTAAATATTACCACACTCTCACTCTTTCTAAAAGAAAGAAAATGAAGATAGAGCGATTTATTGATTCCAATGGGTTACGGATATCTGACCCAGGACAACTGAGCCTTTTAGCTAGAGTTTTTTTTATCCAACTTTATACTAAAGAAGATGGGTCTATACACCGTTTCCCACTCTCAGGAGCTTTTCCTTTGCTTTCGGTGGACAGACTTCATGACTTAACTCTGCCAATCCATAACATCAAAATCAAGACTGTGATTTTTGGCATGAATCTGAATAAAACCCTTGGGGTAGATGGTTTCAATGCTTTATTTTTCAGAAGCAATGGGGGCAGGTTGGGTCGCAAGTGATGGAGTTCATTAAGGAAGTTTTTCGACTAGAACATTGGAAAAAGGATTTAAATCAACCATCTTGATATTGATCCCCAAAATCTCTTCCCCGAATAATATCGCTTAATCGCCCGATTAGCCTCTGCACTGAGCTTTACAAGATCATTTCTAAAGTTATTGTGAATCGTTTGAAAAATCACCTGGATCATCTAGTGAAAGCGAATCAGTGCAATTTTACTCCTGACAGACAAATAACTGATAATATTATCATCGCTCAGGAAGTCATCAACTCGATGTGCAAAAAAAAGGGGAAGACTAGGTTTTTTGCTATGAAGGTGGATTTGGAAAAAGCATATGATCAGATTCGTTGGGATTTTATACAAAACACTTTAACAGACATTGGTTAACTAAAAAATTTAATCAATGTCATTATGAAGTGTGTGATGACGGTGTCTATGCAAGTCGTTTGGCAACGCACCTTTACTGATCCCTTTAGTCCTTCCCAAGGTATTAGGCAAGGCACTCATCTCTCGCCTTACCTTTTTATCTTATGCATGGAACGACTAGGCCACCTTACTTTGAAGGAGGTGGGACAAGATATATGGAAACTGACTAAACTAAGCCTGCAAATGACCTTGTTCTTTTTGCTAAAGCTATGGATTTACAGACGCAAGTAATTGTAAGGATGCTAGAAGTGTTTTATAAGGTATCATGACAGAAAGTGAATACTGATGAAACTCAGATTTTTTCTCCAAGAACGTATCTTCAATAACCGTGCGTCGTCTCATTCAGGCCCTGCACATTACTAGTACAAACAATCTTGGAAAGTATCTAGGAGTTCCATTAATACATGAGTGTACAACGAGACATACCTATCAACATATCCTAGATAACGCACAAAAGAAACTTACAAGATGGCGTGCAAGGGTTTTGTCTCTAGCGGGGCGAGTTACCTTAATCCAGTCAGTAATATCGACCCTCCCTATTTTTATGATGTAAACGGTGAGACTTCCGCAGCAACTCTACAATGATTTGGAGCGACTCATGCGAGATTTTATATGAGATTCAACGAGTGAGCAGAGGAAAATGCATCTAGTCAATTGAGAAACAATGTGTCAGCTCAAAAAAGCGAGGGGCTTAGGCATTAAACGTATTTGTTCTTCCAATGATGCTTTATTGACAAAGTTGGGTTGGGCTTTGATTACACAACTCACAACTTTATGGGTCAGGATCATAAGGGTTAAATATTGAATAGATCCTTATCATATGCCTCACACATTAGATTGGAAAGAGGCTTCGATCATTTAGCGAGGAATCTCTGCAACTTGGTAATTTGTACGCCAAGATATAAAATGGAAGCTGGGTAATGGGAGGTGCATTTTCTTTTGGCTAGATAATTAAGCGAATAATTGGGGATCTTTAATTTACGTGAGGACTTCTCTACTTCCTGCTAGCGTTCTTAATGAAAAAGTTGTGAATTTTACGAATGAAGTTGGTACCTGGAAGTGGAATTTGTTCCAACAATATCTCCCTTCTACAGTCTATATGGATATTGCGGCGATCACCATTAATGTAGAAGGCATAGCGGAAGATACAATGCTGTGGGGACAAACTGCTCATGGGAGGTTCACAGTGGCGTTAGTCCACGACTTAATCGAAGGTAGTACCACGGATACGAATAATAGCCTTTGGGAATTAATTTGAAAATGGGCAGGGCTCCAGTGGATTAAGGTTTTCGTTTGGTTATTGGATAAGAGAAAACTTCTGACCAATCAACAGAGAGTGGCTCGCCTTATTACAACAGATAGCAGTTGTCACTTCTGTGGACAAGAAGAGTCCACATTACATGTCATACGAGAATGTTCGGGAGTAAAATCCTTGTGGTGTAAATTTCCCCCGGAGGTGGTTGATACGGTTGTTTTTCAACAAAATGAGAGGCAGTGGGTAAAATCTAACCTTATGAACCACTCACACATGATGTAGGTTGACTGTGTTACAATTTATGGAGTAGTCTGCTGGTTTTTATGGCAATGGAGAAATAAAAGCGTTTTCGAAACTGACTTTATTTGGTTGAAAGAATGTAATAGAGCCGTTATGGAGTACGTAGATTAGATAATCAGGATAAGGGCTGTGAAAAACTGCGTGATTCAGGCACAAGGATTACATGTGGGTAAATTAGTTGGTTGGACAAAACCGCCAGAGGACTGAATCAAGTTAAACATAGATGAAACGGTTAAAGAAGGGTCTAATATTGCTACTGCTGGAGGTTTACTTAGGGATTGTCACGGTTAGTGGTGCAGTGGTTTTATACAATACATTGGAAGGAGCTCGCCTTTAGCTGCCGAACTCTGGGGAATCCAATCAGAGCTTACATTGGCATGAACGCTTGGTTATAGACAAGTTATTATCGAAGTGGATTCCCTAGAGGTAATTAACATACTGTTCTCTTCCAATATAGTTTTGAAGTGCCGATAATCTAGCCTCGCTCGCAATCCTATCCAGCCCAAGCTTGCATATACTCCAGGAGCCTCCGACGATTATCATGGAGCTCATCCACGAAGACAAGCAAAGAGTTTGGTACCGCAGAATACTGCGCTAATTAGTTTATTTTTTGTGGCTTTGGTTTTTTTCCTTTGCAAAAAAAAGAAGGATAGTAAGTCTTATTAACATTTTGAGACAAAATTTACAAATCTGTTTGATCAATCATTTTGAAGATTAACCATCTGAGATTGTCATCAATCCTGACTCGTCCTAACTGTACCAAGAACGAAGTCAACCAGGAACAGGTTTTTCTTTTTCTTGGTCTGAAAATGTTTTAGTTGATACACTCAAGAGCTTGTTAATGGACAATCCTTCTCCAAGAGTCTTCTTCTTTACTTCATACCTATGCTTAATCCTGTCATCAAGCTTGTACCCAAGATATGCAGGAAAAGACAGCAACTCTCCAACTTCACGCCGCATTTCTTCAATCAAATACTCCATCTTCTCTTCCAAAGAATCATAACTGTACTGCAGAATCTGAGGGTGCCTCTTGCTCATGGCAAGTATGTCTCCACAAGAAAGTCCATAACTGAAGAACAGCTCGATTACCTTCTGCAGATTCTCGCAGCTTGTTCTTGTCACAGCTCCCATCGCCGCAACTAATTCCTTTGATCCACATTCATACCCAATCTTCAGCAAAAAAACAAGCTTAGGAGCAATGTTGCTTTCAAAGGACAAGGCCAAGAACAGGGGAGCTTTAGTTAAGAACTTGAATATCTCATCAGACTTCAACCCAGATTTCTTAAGAAACTCTATTCTGGGTTGCAACTTTCTCTCCTTGCTCACACTAATCACATTAGGGAACACAAGTAGAATCTTGAATACTTGATGATCACTAAGGCCAGCAAATTTCTTCAATACCTCCACATGATTCTTCATATGCTCCAGACTGTAACTCAAAATCACGGGGGCTTTACGCAATATAGCTGCTGTGGCATCAACATCTCCTCCACTAACCTTCCTCAGAAACTCAATTCTAGGGACCAGTCGAGCATCCAAATCATAATTTAGGATCGCCGGACGTTTAACTATTATGTCAGCACCACCATAGCGGCTCAAGTAACTCATGGTTCTGTCAATTTCTTCAACAGATTTCCGGCACAGAGCTTTCGACAGATTGGCATTGTTCAGTACGTAAGGAATCTTTTCTTGTGATACTCCATGATCAATAAGCAGCTTCACTTTTTGATCAAAACCCACTAAGAATCTCGGTTTGGTGGAACCCAAAACTCGTTTGAGCTGCGTGGGATTGATGTTAGCTTGTAAAACATTAAGCACATAATGAATAAAAGGATCGATTTCCTCTGCTATTAACACAACTGGGGCTTTAGTAACCAATTGTTTCAATTCAATGCCATGGATTCCAGCAGCACGCAAGGAGACCACTCGGGCTCGCATGGACCCGAAAGTTACCAACTTTAGAGCTGGGTTTCGCTCTAACAGTTCTCGGGTTCCATTTTCATCGATCCCAATCTCTGCCAAGAAAGAGTACAGCAAACCTGAAGCAAGAGGAAGCTTGTCAATCTTGAGCCAAAATAAGTACTTTCGAAAGATGACCGATGAGAGTGAGAGCTTACTCACCGATGTTATTACCAAGCTCGACAGATGATTCGAGGCCAGTGCATTGGACAACAATATGCTTATAGAATCGAAAGTCCAAAGGTCTCAACACTGATCTCAACTCAGATCTCAACGGTTTGAAGAACTCCTGATGAATGCAGGACGCTGTGAACGGAGTAACTGAGCGGTAGGAATGGGATGGAGATGAGATAAGTGCCTGTGAAATAGACCAACAACAACAAGAAGAAGAGGAAAACGAGAAGAACGAGTACGAGAACATATCGAGAAGGCTAAACCTTGTCTCGCTCGTGTCGCTCGCCTGTTGTGACTGAGCTTCGACTTCCAATTTCCAACGGATAAGAACATCACCAGAGAACCACACGCGTGCTTATGCTTTCCTTTTTGCTTACATACATTATTACTTCTTGGCCCAAACATGGCCCACTAGGGTTTTGTCCAAAAATTTTCAACACCTCAATTTCAAATAAAAATTGATTTGAGTTCGAATTCAAAAATAGAAATTCAGATTTGAAAATTAAAGACAGAATTATGAACCTGAAGACAATTTATATGAACTATGTTACAATTGGCTTGAAAGTATTGACCATCTTTTCTTTAAGTGTGGTTATTCAGCCTTTATTTGGGTTAATATCCAGCACAATCTTAGCCTCCACTCTCATGAATGAGATTGGAACAAAATATTAAAATGCGCTAATCATATTTCAAAGCAATAAAGAAAGATAGAGTGTGCTTAAGTCTCTGACTTCAACAATAGTTTCTACTCCATTAGGAAAGAAAGAAACTAAAGAGTTTTCAACAAAAACAGCACAAATAAGCATGTCTTAACTCACAAGATACAATGTTGGATAAGGGAACAAGCTCATGACAATTATTTTTGCTTCTTTTTTTTAGTAAAATAATATAATTAATTAAAATATATATAAATTAAATGTAATTAATTATAATATGTTAAAATTTGAATTCAAACAAAAATTTAACAAATTTTTATTTTTCCCTTTTTTAGTAAAATAATATAATTAATTAGAATATATTAAAATGTGATATAAAAATTTAATATTTTTAGCAAAACAATATAATTAATTATCATTAATTATAATATATTAAAATTTAATGTAAAACAAAATTTTAAAAAAAGATAGCAAAACAATATAATTAATTAAACATCATTAATTAGAATATATTAAAAATTGATATAAAAATTTTAACAAATTTTTATTTTTTGCTTTTTAACAAAACAATATAATTAATTAAATAATATTAATTAGAATATATTAAAATTAAATCTAATTAATTAGAATATATTAAAATTTGATGTAAAACAAAATTTTAATAAATTTTTATTTCTTAAGATTTTCTATCAATGGCAATGATAATCAGTTTTTCGTCATAACTAACTATCATAATTATAATGATTATGTCCATTATCATTTCTTATTATATTCATTTTTATTTCTATTACCAGTCCCTTATGTGAACTAAGCACCCTCTCAATTCGTTGAGTAGAAAATGCTTGAACCTTGATAAAATCACTCAACCAAGTTATCCTACAAATCATGCTTTCGAATTGAGTAATATCAGAGCTTTGGAATAACAGGTTTTTCAAGCCTTTCCTTAGAATGACTTTTTGGAACAGTTCTTACACATTTCTTGCTTCCAGCTATAGCTTTTATAAGATCCATAGATGGGTTACTCTTAAATTTTCTCGGTGATCTGCAATAACAAAATGAGCAATATGTTCAGTTGTTATACAAATTTAAAGCCCTAAGATCCCATGAGTTCAAGCAACTAGATATGGATGCATATATACACTTGCCTCTTTTTCAAAAAGGGGCCAATATCATCTGATGTTTCTTTACAAACTTGTGTATTCTCATGGAATGGTATCAGAACCTGCAGAAGAAAGCAAAGAGCAAGTACGAAATGCTTAGTATATCTCATATTTGATATGCATGATACTCAAGTTAAATCACAAACTCTCGTATTGAAAACTCATCGATCAACGTATGCCTGCTGCTAGTTTAGTCATATTCAGAAATGCAAAATTAAAGATAAGCTCAGAGTAGCAAAGAAACCTTAACTTGGAATGTAGGATTGGAAGAGAAGTTCTCTCTAACGTGAAAACAGGGACAACATATTAAGCATCAAGGCAAACAAGCTGAAAAAGAAACAAAGCTCACGCAGAGTCGAATACTTAATTTGTTGCAGAGTAAATTTTGGGAGTGCCCACGAAGAGAATGTGTGGATGAGCAAATTGTGAACTGCAGTTCTAAAGAATTGATTAATCCAGACTAGCAGCAAGAGAACAATACCTGATATAACTGCATTTACGATTAAACTCTCTGGAGAACTTGTGTGAATGCATATCATTTATATGTCAAAAAGGAATATCGAAGCTCCAAAATCAAGTTATAACTTAAATAAATTGCTGTCTTTTAATTGAAATAACTAGGCGATTCTTTTCCATCAACTATCAAATGAAAAATTTGCAGCACACAAAACCTATCTTTGAGAGAACTATATTCTGTACCATAAAGTCGAAGGCTTAGAACTGAAGCTGAATCTAAAATCATTTAAGGTGTGAACAGTCTGTTAAATTTGAGAAAGCTGACCATCACAAACACGAAGTTGTGTTGTTGCATTCATAACGATGACATTGGACCAAGATGAGTATGTAAACGTCCAGTTTATAGACTCTTCATATGAAATGGACACTTTCATGTGAAACAAGCATGAATTTAAATGAAATTCAGTTCCAAGCGTCAAGGACATTCTCTAATGCTACAAGCAGTAACTGCAGTTTCATTGACATAAACAAAAACCTTAATCGATGCATTAATTCATCAACATTTTCTAGAACTTTCCTCTTTCCACTGATATATAAAGCTACAAATAAATGAGCCCAGCAAGTATGTAAATATAACTGGTGAAGTAACTTTTCGCATCAGCATTACTAAAAAGATTCAATCTTTAATTATCAAGTGACATTAAGATGAAAGACCAAATCCAAAAGCGTTTAAAAGCAAGCTATCTTTTGATATTAGATGAGACCAGTTTGATGAAGCATTCATGTAACAATCTTCATGAATTTGAATAAGTCGATGATAATCCAACAAACCAATTCAGTCCCAATGCTAAAAATCCACTTATCAGTTCATATTGCACATAGAATACCAGAAGACAAGAAGCCAAAGCAACTAATAACTAACAGAATAGGCATATATTTCACCAAAAGCAGAATGAAGCTCAAATAGATCACATAAAAAATAAAGAAACTGCATTATATCAGCACCTGCAATCTAAATAAATCAGGTAGATTAGCACTAATCATCAAAGTCGTCATGGATGTATGATTATGTGAGAAAGTCATGCATCTTAGGCAAGCGAAAGTGCAAGCAACTCACATCATTTGATGGGGCCAAGTCCCCTCCACTGAAACTCTGGGAGGAGGAAAAGTTCGGGTTCAAAACCTTAGCTTTCTTCTTCGGGCCAACATTTCCATTCACATCTCCAAGACCCATGTCCAGTTTCTTCCTCTTCTTGGTTCCACCAAACCATGATCTGCTCTTCTTGTCCCGAATTTTCCAAGTATGCTTCTTTCTGAACACCAACTTGTCAAACTTCCACACCACACAACTCGTATCGATCACCGTCACTTCGCTTCTAGAGTAACCCTTCAGCTCTTTATCACCACCATCAAGACCATTAGAACTCTTCTCACGTTCCTGCTGCTCTTCTTCTTCTTCTCCTCCTCCTCCTCCTCCTTCTTCCTCTACCTCAACATCGAGATCATCCCGACAATCCACACTACCAACAACACGCTTCTCTTCCTTGGTCCGAACATTGGAGTTACTATCGGAATTCAAAGAGGAAGTAGTGGCGGCGGGGACACTCTCGTCTTTTCGCTCCTGACCCCCACAATTCCCTTGGATTTCACGGGAAACGACGCAGAATTTAGGGTTAGCTTGTTTCCTGGGAGCTTTTCTTGTGGGATTTTGATAAGGGTCACCCATGTTGAACAGGCCCGAGAGAGCATTTGTCATTACATTGAACCACTGTTTGTCTCTGCTCTCGCTACAAATCTCCTTCGTGGCTTGTCTCCGCGGTTTACCGTCGGACTGAGACGACTCAGAAGCATTAGTAACCGAGTCGCCATTATCATCTTTGTTCATGAGGAAGTGCTCGAGGTCAACGTTGTCGGCGGCCGGAAAGCCCTTGCTGGAACGGAGGTGGTCCAGCCATGTTGAACCGGACTTGCCGGAACAAAGCATTGGAGCACGTGACCGAGAAATACAATCGGACGGTCAGAGAATTCCGGTGAAATCGTCAAGCTTGTAGTTTGAGCTCCAAAGGCTTCAACTTTCAACTCTCACCCGCCACATGTTCGAATAAATACTTTAGTCATCTTAATGCAATTTGTGTTTAATTCCTATTATAATGCGGTAGGTTTTTTTATAATAAGAATTGGAATAAATATAATAAAATTAATTATGTATATTATCATTATAATTATAATTATTGATTAAAAGAAATAAATGATTATAATTAATTTGTAAAAGTTAAAAAATAAAAATTTATTATATTTTATTAATCAAAATGTAATAAATTAAAATATAATAAATTTTAATTTCTTAACTTTTACTATATTAATTAATCAAAATATTATAATTAATTGCAATATTTGAATTAATAAATGAATTATATTTTAATTAATTATATTGTAATTACTAAAGAATGAGTTTCATTCTTATACTAAATGGAGAGTACGGAGGATTCTCCAAAAGTTAAATATTAAACTTTTGCTCTTATAATGATGATCAACAAGTACCCATTAACTCTTTTCCAAACTCATTAACCAAGCACCCCTTAATATACATATTAATTGCTTTACAACATCAAGACAACCCAGAAAATATAACTTCGAATATATATATGTGTGTGTATATGTATTATTAATTAGGGTTAATTATAAAAAACTTAAACTTTCATCAAAATTTTAATTATATTATGAATTTAAAAAAGTTGCAATAAAATGTTCAAACTTTCAATTTTTTTAAATTCTAGTCCAAACTTTAAAAAGTGACAATAAAATGCTCAAACTTTCAATTTTCTTTAATTATAGTGAGATTATCTGTTGTTCTCTCGAGGTCTTTAGCCTTTTATTTGTTGTTTATTCTTCTAACGTCTCAGACTACTTTCGCATTAAAGCGTACTACACCAGTAAGCTCTTTATTTTTAGTTCACTCTCTTGATGTTTTTAGTGTGAGGACATCGGGGTTGCGTAATCTGAAAATCAAAAGGTGAGGGCGTCAAGAAAACAAACTAAAAAGTAAAAACATAGGAAAAATTGAAATCAAAGCGTAATTTTGTTAGGGCTGTGTAATCTGATTTAGGTCATTTTTAAACAATAACGTCATTTTAATTACGTAATTAAATGACGTCGTTTTATTAATCTTCATTTGTTGTGTTAATTTGGCTAACGTATATTAATAGTTAAGGTTTCTGAGACACGTAATAAATCACGTCGTCAAACTTAACAAAGATACTAACGTCAGACTATAATTGAAAAAAATTGAAAATTTGAGCATTTTATTATTACTTTTTAAAGTTCGGACTATAATTGAAAATTTGACGAAAATTTAAGCATTTTTTAATTAACCCTGTTAATTATTATTATCCTAAATTGATCTCCAGCTATTATTGGCTGGTTTTATGCTTTCTATTATGAATGGTAAAATTAGTTTAAGTTAGTTTAATTATCGAATTAATATTGAGTTAATTTGAGTAACATATTATAATTATAATTTTTAATTAATTATATTTGAAATTATTAGAATTAGGTTTGGATCAAATAAAAAAAACTATATGATCTAACTTATTATCAAATTTACTTTTCATTTATTTATTTTATATTGTCTTTTGACATTAAAAAAATAACAAGATTCTCCCTTATTTTAATAGGTAAACTTATAAACTAAATTCACATTTAAGAGTTAAGTCAACTTTGAATCAATTTAACTAAAACGTAGTCATTTAGCCTTTAAATTAATTGAATTTTGAATTATTAAAGTTAAAATTAAATTAAATAAACATATAACCCAAATTTATTCTAATTTACTACCAAATATGCTTTTTATTTGTCTCAGTTGTGGTTGCTTACATCATCTTTTGACATTAAAAATGAAATTATATGTACCAATGAAGATTTGGTAGATAAGAAAGTCACCCAAGCCTTCCTAACAATAACATCAACCTCAAAGATATGAAAAGCATGAAATTCCAACAAAAAGAACAAATTTCACTAAACAAACTTATCTCTCTAACCTATAGTTTAGGTGTTATATAATCATCCAAAAGCACTCTAATCTAATGTCTAAGATGCTTTGAGTTAATGCCAAAACGTAGAAACCAATGTTTCTTTGTTAAATTTCAAGTTTCAAAACCCTCATCAACTAAGAGAATGCATGTCCGTTTCCTACTTCCAATGATCACAAGACACGAGCTTAGTTGAGATGGCAAGAGAGAAGAGACAATGGTAGCTGGATGGGTACAAAGAGTAAGACGATAGCGGGAACTTGTCGCCGCATCACATCTTAGTGTGGAACAGAACGGTACGAAAAACGTTGAGAATGAAGAGAATCGAGAAAACCAAAGACATCATAATTTATATTGTCGATGCCCTTAAAATGAAATTACAAAGAATTGTGGGAATCATGTTCGTGACTTGTCGCCATTTCATTTCCTCTTTATCTTCTCTGCCAAGTCTGACGGATTCTGTTCCCACCAATCTTATCTTCTACTTGTTTGTGCATGACCACTTTCCATTATAACATTTTTACATGTTTCTCAGCCACCAAAGCACACAGATGGTCACATGAAAACCCAATCTTTTCTTGTCCACAACCGCCTCTCTTCC
>JANVCQ010000001.1:104237-129129 GCA_025531925.1 Erythroxylum plowmanianum
GAGTACGACATGGGATGTGGGGAACAGTGAAGAAGCTTGAGCCTGGCTTACGTGCTTACCAGAAAGCAAGAGCATCCGGAGCATTACTGTCTCAACCAGGCTTTATGGCTCAAGTGACTACCAAAATAAGTCCAGAGCTTTTGAGGGTCTTGAGAGATGTTGAGGATTTTCCAGAAACGGAAGTAGCAGCTGCACCCAACAAACCTTTGGGTAGGAACATCCCGAAGTGCTTAATTATCGGTGGAGCTATCATTCTTGCCTGTACTATTGATCAGGGTTTCCTGCCCAAGGCATTTATATTTGGTATAGCTAGAAGGTTTGCTAATCCAGGAAAGAGACTACAAGTGTGATTGTGGGCCTCAAAGCTATAATTTTGCATCGTTGGATTGGAGGTTTTCAAATTTGTACCTTTATTTACTCCATTTTCAATAACATTAAGAATTGATCGTTGTATAACATTCAGTGGATACAAAATTTCACAGATATACACATGAACTTCCTGCATGATTGTGCGAAAGCATAAAAAGTAAATGTCCCTATATCTGTTGGGTCTGCATTATTACTGCTTGTCTTACCAAGTTGATCCTTGTCAATGTATGTAAATATTGATTGAATGCATTGTCGAATTGAAACCTTCACGCTCATCTTAACTGGAGGGAACAAGTGTTGCAGGTCATTTTTCCTTTTCTGATATGTTATCTCAGTAGCAAATTCGTTATTAAGATTCTGCACACTCTCAGTCTCAAACATTTTGCAGTGTCTTGCTTCTAAATCCCAATTCCAATATTGAAATGAAAGGAGTTATGCTCTAGTAAGATCATAGTTTCCAGCTGGCTGATTACTGGGTCCGTGGTTTTTGTTTTTCTTTCGCTTTGCACATTGTAAGCCTCACGTCACTGGTACTGAGTTTCTTGGAGAACAATCGCTAGTACTAGAAATATACTACTCTTTCTGATAAAATGTTCTTATTGCTTCTTTTACAGATCAGGATTCTCTCTTCTCCCCTTTTTTTTTTTCCTTCTGATATATCAAGAAGAAAAGTAACATGTAATTCACCAGATTATAGATAAATACATCTGCCAGGGACGAAAGCTCGTAACTTTCTCTCCCTTTTTCCCAAGAAACTAGAATTCTGTGAATGAGACTGAAAAAAAAAATCGTCCCTATCAAGTCTCAAGTCAAAACTGTTTCTTCCATAAGGAAATATCAAGTTTAATTCTGTAGAACAATGTCATAAATGTGTGGAGGTGAAAATTCTCTTCAGGCTACCAAAAAGTAAGCCCTTAAGAATGCCTATGAAAGAGCTTGATAATTTGCATTCTAACTACAAATAATTACCCTAAATCATCAATCTTTGGCCATTAGGCAGGCTTGTATGGAAACTCCTGCATAGCCAGCATCAGTGAGTAAAAAAGCTTAGCAGAATCAATGACCCACTGAGGTTTCAAAACAGTTCAGTCCATCGAATTGTGGCGCTAACTTTGGCACCTCTGCCATTACTTGGGCCACTGTATTTCCACCAGCTGCTCTGGCTCCATCTCCCATCTCCTGAAAAACACTTCCGGTTGGACAAACTTACATCTACTATACAGGTTCTTCTTCAATTAAGAACCAAGAACTAGAAGTACGTAATCAGGCATGTTCCTGGAAATTGTAGAGTCCAGATTCTGTACCTACCCGAGCTTTTGAATAACCCGAGTCAAAGAAACAAATCCTTACTGCAGAAGCAATAGCAGGTACTGTCATTGACACAAGTCCAGTGGACATTGCGTCCTGAAAGTTCTAATCTTGCTCTAAGACGCAAACTTGGTTTTTAACTAGAAAATGGTCTCTTCTCCTTTTTATGCTTTTTCCCGAAAAATGGGCAAAGGAACATGAGATGGCTTGTTGACGAAGCAAGGTAAAGAATGGGCCTAAAAGAAGAAACTTTAAGGCATGGCTTCAAGAAAATGAGGAAAAGGTCGCTGATTTGATAATTTAATATTTAAGAAGTCGCAACTTTAACTTGAGGATCAAGAATTGAAAGAATCATAAGTAATAGTTTGTCACCTTA
Source organism: Erythroxylum plowmanianum (assembly GCA_025531925.1). Classification (NCBI taxonomy): domain Eukaryota; kingdom Viridiplantae; phylum Streptophyta; class Magnoliopsida; order Malpighiales; family Erythroxylaceae; genus Erythroxylum; species Erythroxylum plowmanianum. The sequence goes on from JANVCQ010000001.1 coordinate 106,291, forward strand.
CCTTCTTAACTATATCAAATCCAATCCTGCGGTCTACGAATCAAACGATTAAAGCTCTTCATGAAGGTTTGTTAACTTAAAGAGTTCATCCAATGAAGGTTTGATAACTTAAAGAGTTCATCCAATGAAGGTTTGATAACCATGTCCTATCCAGTTGAGCTTTGGAAGTGGCTTCGTAAATTCACCAAGTGAAACACGACAGCTTAGTGTGTGATCTATAAATCGCAACGGTCCAGATTAAATCGAACAAGAACTCTTATCTGTCCTTTCCTTGATAACATTATAAAACTTCAAATTTATAGCAAACTCAAGCTATCTCAAACATTTGTTACAAAGATTCCTGTTGACATAACTAAATCCATCATTTTGCGGAAAAGAAAGTCTCTTTTAATGAATCGGGAGCTTCACAGTTTCTACTTCTTCAAATTGGAAAACAATTCTGATCATATATTGTCAAATCTATCTCATCATATCTACATATAAATAGGAAACGAATACAAAACAATTAAAAGTCTATAAGATGAGTCGATGTTAATACAAACGACCCTCATTTACAATTACAGAAACTCCAAAATCGTATGCAGAGATTTTGTCAATATGGAACTATTGTCTCGAAACTCCAAAATCGTATGCAGAGATTTTGTCAATATGGAACTATTGTCTCGAAACAGTTGACGCCATCTAACTCAGGTGCAAACCTTGGCTTCATCGACGATCTTTTAGATTGTGAAGGACAAGGGGGTGGTTTGTTATTCCGATCGGATGGACTTGACTTCCTAATGGAGGAGTCAACAACCGCAGCTGCATCTTTCGATGGAATAGAAGCAGTAGTACTTCCTGAATCCAAGGAACGGCTCAGCTTCTTGCCATAAGTGAACTCTGCGCAGAGAGCATCAAATGAGCTAAATAAAGACATCATCATTATTTCGAAAGCAGCTAACTTTTCGATACTGAAAGGAATGATCTTTGAGCTATGAGATGGTACAAAGCTTGGAACTTTTTTGTCTGGAAGAACAAGAGAAACAGGTAGGAGGATATATAAGGGTGGGATTGGAGAAGAAGGAAAGAGAGAGGAAGAGATTGATGGAGAGAAGGCAAGAAAGTTCCTTTCACCGTGGGTATTGGAAACACCTGGAAACACGGCGCTTGGTCCTTTATGGACGACCGTTGGAATTTTAGACTGTTGACTAAATAACATAAACAAGTCCACGTTGACAAATGGCAGGTTGGGATAGGGTGGAAGGCCTAGAAGTTATCTTCTTGTTGGAAGAGGAAGCCAGAGAGAAGACTCTGGAAGCAAGTTGGATGTGTTCGGTACTTTGAATCTTATCCTGGGTTGAATTAGTCACGAGTTGAATGTGCTCGGTACTTTGAATCTTATTCTGGCTTGACTTAGCAACTTGGTGAATGCAACCATATAAAATTTCCCTATTTTATTTATGTAAAAGTTCAGTTTTCATTTATTGAGCACGGTCTACAATTTTTATTGCATTAAGAGTTCTTAATGCACGAGTCGTCCAACCTAGTAAGTACAAGTTCCAATATTCTATGAAGAAAGTTCCAAGTTCTAACCTTCGACAGGAAGAGGGATGTATCAAATCCACAGGTTCTGATGGCTGACACATAAGAATTGTTGGTCCTACTAACCTTGTCGATCCACTCAATATGCCCCTGTAAGAACCAAATCACTCACCTCCGAACAAGATCCTAGCTCCAACTTCACCACTTGAGATTCAATTGTGCCTGATGTCGGTTCAAGAGCAAGAGCATATTAACAATGACTTTGAAATCTTTCCACTCTGTTTTAAGCAGTTCTCATGCCAACTCTCGAGGAAAGATTTCGTCGCTACCAACTCAATATGGCCTTAAAGACAAATTCAATAGCATTGGATCGACGGCTGATGCCAAGTTAATAAGAAATGACAACAGAGCCCAGAATGTAGCACCAATTAGATTGTTATCAAGTGTTGGATGAACTTGGCTATTGTTGGATCAGAAACTGGCAGGTTTTCTATCTTGGCGGGCAGGAGTGCGTGTTTTGCAAGACTTTCTCTGTTCATCCTGTCTGCTCTTAACAGGTAAAGTTGCTCATTTTATACTTGATGCATGTTCGTAAATAGGTAGAGTAACTATGTGTTGCCTTTTCATGCAACCATATTCCTTTTAGAATGCAAGTCTCATTCTTTTCTTCTGCATAATTGAACACCAAACGAAGCAGAAAATAACACAAATGATTGATTCAGTTTCTTCTACCCGTTTGATTCTTCTGTGAGAAATCTGATTCAGCAATACGTTGGATGAATCCTATAAACCTTGAAACTGATACAGGCCCCAACTGTTATCGGAGCAGTACACATCCCTATCAAGCCATTATTAATTTGGGAACGAGGAAAAACAAGGGTTGACCTAAATGAGGCTATATAGGCAAGCACTCGGATGGCATATATAAGCACTCAGATGACATATAAACACAGTTATACAAGGCAGATACGCAACAGTTCCAAGGTAGGCAAACATCACGTGAAGATCCAAGTTGCAGCCCTTAGGGCTCTACACCTTCGTAGTTTAACATTGACATTCAGGATATCTAAAGTGTAAATCAATAAAAAAAACGTTAAGGCTTGAAACGGCCTCCACCATATATTCATGTTTTATCACAGTAATATGACATAATAAGCAGAGCCGAGTAAATGAAACACACTTGCAAAAGATAAATTTTGGCTACCATATACAGAGAAAGCTCATCTTTTGCACTCAAAAGGTGGAATCGCCCACCCTAGGCGCCCCCACACCCGGCCCGACAGAGTTGTGAGGGTGGTAAATCACGGTTTAATCTCACTTAAGTTATTAGCAAGGCGGTCGTTTTTCTCGGTGCGCACAAGGAGCCACCACATTGGATGAACTCCCACACTGTCGCTGCCAAGACTCGAACCTGAGACCTTTGCACTCAACTTCCTTGCTAATAATCAGTTGAGCTACCCGTGCGGGCAGAGAAGCTCATCTATTATTGCTAGAAGTTGAGTATTTCAAGGACAATCATTGACACTATCTACTACAAGCAACAGTGAAAAGCAAAGCAGGCAAAACCACCAATGAACAAAAGAACTTGCAAAATAGGTAAAGATATCACCTCCAGACTAATTCACCACATTTACAAAGACACTAGTGATATCAGCTGTAGGTACAAGCTACCTAAAAAGAACTACAAAATCATCAACAAACTAAGTGGTACAAAGATATAACATCTTCAGTTTACTTCCCAGTTCAAAAAGAGTTGATGCAGTTTACTATCAGAACTAAATAAACTACGTATTTGCAAGTACTAACACCATTTTTTCAGAATCCGATGAAAAGAAAGAATAAATGGCTATACCAAACAAGAATAGAAAGTAGAGAGTAACAAAAAAGGGAATCAAACGTTCTCAAAATTGAACTCAGATGACTCGGATAAATCTTGAGCCAAAAATACAACCACTTGCACTGTAATGTTGTTCGCGAGTGCAAAGACAAGACTGAACTAAACTCATTTTCAAGAACCTAACTTTCCAAACTGTTTAAAAAGGAGAAAAAAAATAGACAACTCTAGAAAAGCATTTAATCGAACAGACTGAAGCCCATATCGTCATCACTCTCTTCCTTTGGCTCCTCCTGCATCCAATAACAAATCCAAAAGAAAAACACTTAGATCGATGCAATGACACCAGCAACATCAAAACATCGAAGAGACTAAAGAGTGAAATCACCTTCTTCTCCTCAGCAGCTGGGGCGGCAGCTGCGGGTGCCGCACCACCAGTAGGAGCTGCGGCAGCGACCGGAGCACAGCCGCCTCCGGCACCAACGCTCAAGATAAAGTCATCCAAGTTCCTCTTTTCCGCCAACTTAGCGAAAAGGCTCGGCCAGTACGTTTCCACCGAAACGTCGGCGGCTTTCACCAAAGTTGTTATCTTTTCAGCCTGTTTCAAATCACGCACATACATTTGACATTCCACGGAAATCAAAAAAGAAAAAAGAAGATGAACAGAAGAATAGTGATTACTGTGATGGGAATGTCTTCATCATGGAGAATCAAAGCCGCGTAGCCGCAAGCAAGTTCTGAGGCCATTGTAATGTATAATCGAAAAGATATAGATCTACAATCTGTGGAAATTAACAAGAAGATTGTTACAAAGAGATTCAGAAACCCTAATCTAACTATTACTAGTACTGAAATGAGGGAGACAGACGTAAGAGAGGGCTCACAGTCACAGGGAGAGGAAGCGAGCGAAAGTTCGTTAGGGTTAGGGCTAGGGCTAGGGCTCGATAATGCATTTATACGTGTTTGGAGATTAGGGCTAGGGTTTGTTTTTCCCATACTGCTTAGGCTTTGGGTTTGGGGGCCCAAAACCATTTTCCCCGATTTAGATTTAGATTTTTTCATTCTCGTTGTGGCCACTAATTTGTATAAGACCTTGGTTACTCTTATACTGTTAGACTTTTTACTAGTAGATTTTTTTTACACCTTTTCACATTTGAACTTTTTACGAAGTCAGTTGATTATTTAACTATTATTTTAAAAAGAGCTTCATTTAAAAAAATTTCATATAGTAAATTATTTGACAACATAAAATATATATATATTTTTTAATTTTAATTATATTTTTTAATAAAAATTATTTATGCATATAAATATTATTTAAAGTATATTAAACAATATGCAAAGTACAACATGTTAATTATTATATAATTTTAAACTATATGAAACATAAATGAAAATATATCTAACTAAATCTTTTAAAGAAAATGAATTTGCAAGATAAATGTAAAGATGAGTTTGTGAGTATTGTGAGAAATATGTGTAAAATATAAAAACAAAAGAAACTAAAAATAAACTCATTAATTAATTTAAAAAATCTACCCAAAAAAATCATTTGGAGTTTTTTTCAGAAGCACTAAATTTAAGTTTCTTAAAATGCTGTATTTTGGCAACCAAAAAAGTCATATTTATTAAAGAAGTGTTTTTTATTTTACAGCCAGATTTTAATTTTTCTTTTAAAAGATTTTTATAGTAAAAAAAGTACTTATTTATTCTCAAAAGCTCATCTAAACGGGCATTAAATTTAAAAGTGGCGCTAAAGTTGCAAAAATGGAAATATAATTAGAAGAATATACATATATAATTGTAAATATTTATACTTCTCAAATTAAAATGATTTTAATATAAAAATCAAGCTTAGAATCTTTAAATTCATGCTATTAATTTATAACTCTCATCTTAATATCAGGTATTTTTGTTATCTTTCACTTTTTTTGTCTTTTGTAATTTTCATTAAAATTGATTTTTATTTTATCATCTGGAATATCTTATTTTATAATAATTTGGATTTTGGACTTATATAAGACTCCGTTTTATATAAGATATGTATAATTAATATAATAAATATCAATTTATTCTATAATGCAAAGAATAATAAGAAAGACACAAAAATATTTATACCTTATAGTAAAAATATATTATATTACTCGATTAAATATTTTTTAAAAAAGATAGACCATATTCTAGTTCAGACTCTAACTATAACCAATTTCAATTATCTATTCTTAATAGGCCACAAGATTGTTTTAACGATTCTTAGTTAGCAATCACTCTAATAATGGATGAAGAATATATTTAAGGACTTTTATTTTGTACAACATATTTTATTTCATTGAGGACAAGAAAAAATATTGTAATATGCCATACAATATAATTTTAAGACTTGTCTCTAAACATTTTCACATTTAAATATGTTAATTGGGCAAATTTCAAACCAATCAGCTTTGTTTAGAATCTAAAAAATGGAGAAGACAAATTTTAACCATGCGACAAAATTTATAGGCACGAGGTGGCTGTGCCTGATTCCCGGTGCCATCCTATGTTCTGGAAATGTAATGGATAGATAGGATTCTCAAGATATAGGGTGGTATTGGAAATCAGACACAGGAGATTTGATCCATAAATTTAGTTATTTTTAATGAATCAATTTTTTACAGACTTAAAAACTTAATTCTTTTAAACAAAATAATATTATTTATTTAAAAGAATTAAGTGTCGGGTAAGTCTGAGCTTAGACAACTCAATTCTTAAACCTAATCTAGAAAATTACATTGATTGAAGGTATTTTGATTCATTAAGTATAATCCAATGTGGTTGTTGCAATAGGCAAATTGATTAGTAGGTTGAACTTAATCGTACTGATTTGATTAATTAATTAATAAGGAAGTCTAAGCACACGATTCATGCATATTATTTAAATACATGGGAGGAAAGCAAGCCAATCTCGAAATAATACAATATTAAGTATTGATGTTTCACTTAATCCTTTTTTTATTATTTATCGAATTGTTAAAGCACATAAAGCCGCCGGTGCCGTGGTTTTAAAAAAAGGTTTGAGACAACTAAGAAACGGTCGACGACAAAAAGGGCATTGGGACACGAATTAGAAGAATAGTGTTGAGAACGCAATGATTAGATCAAAACATCACATGGTATTTTATTTATTGCATAATTTTTCCAATAACTATTTTCTTTTCCAAACGAAATAACATATTTTACTATTTTTTAATTTAGTATCAAATTTTATAAAATTTTCAATTTAGTGACTTATATTTTTAATTTAATACAAAATATGTCAAAAACTTATTTTTACAAATATAATTAGACATTTGGATAATATTTAGTGGACACTTTACATCAATAAAAAAAATGTTTTTACCTAATATATATAAATTTAATAAGTTAATAAAAATCTCAAAATTTTGGTACTAAATTAAATAATTTTCAAAAAATTACATTTTTATATTTTCATATCTATATTTACGTGTATTAAAATTGGAATAGTGAGAAAAGTGTAATAAAATGTAATAAAATTGTCACATGGGATTATCATATGCTCTATATTTATTGTAATATTGATTTATTATTTATATAAATATTTTATTTTTATTTAGTTGTTTGTTTATTTTTATATATTTATTATTAGTATTATTATCTTTTATGTGTTCTTTTTTATTCTATTTTTAATTTATATTATTTTTATATTTTTACGTGGGTCTATTAACGATAGTCTCTCTATCAGTTATGAATAAAATTGCACATTTCTAGACTTTCCCAAACCTACGATCAGTGAAACTTTTACTGGGTTGTTATTATTATTTTTGTTGATTATCGTAAGAATTTGGGCTGATTTAATAAATATAGAATAATATTTCATCATCATCATAATCACACTCAGTCCGAATTTTCATAATAAAGCGGAATCCGAGAAAGTCAGAATAATATTTATTGTTAATTAATGTGAGAAAAGTTTGTTTGGATTATAAATCTTGTTTATCAATGAATTACTTACTCTCATTAACTCCTTAATAATGTGTTTAAGGTTGTTAGCCACCTTCCCAAATCCCTAATAATTGATTAATGAATAATTATTTCTATTAATATCTTAACTTCCCATGATTTTATATTATATATTCTGTTTCGAAGGACCGGGTCTTCAAGCCCGCTCGTGGTCAATGCGAAGAATATTGTATTCACCCTATTAGCCGGTTTTCATGACCTACCTCTACTTATTGCTTTAGCCAATTTATCGTAAATTAATGGAGTGTTTCTGCAAATAAAAGTCAAAATAGAGAATGAGTTATTTTTATATAACTTTAGAATTTATATATTTTGAAAATTAAATTAAAAATAGATTCAATTATGTTTTCTACGAACCAAGCAATGATGAGTATTTTAAAAATACTAGGGCATATAATTATCATAGGACCTTATTATTATAAATTATATTTAAAAATTATTCATATGTATATATTATATTCATAAGTCATTAAAATAATGTCTTACAAATATTTTCTTTGCGATAATAAATTAATTCTACAAAATAGTCAAAATTTTAAAGTAAAATAGAAAAATAGAGTTTTTTTAAATCTCCACTAGTTTATTTTAAAAATATTTTTTTTATAAAATATGTTTTGATCAGATTTTGAATTATAGTTAACGTTAAATTTGGCTTGTTTTATATAATTTAAATTTATTTAATTTAAATTAATAAATAATATCATTTTAATATAATTTATTAAACCGATAGTATTTTAATAACACTTATAAACTAGTTTAGATTTGACCTCTACCCATTGTTGATCCTCATTAAACTCATTTGTTTTTTCTTTTTACTTGAAAATTTATAAAGCACTCAAATATTTAAATATTCTTCTCTTGTTCTAAGATTTTAAGTTTATAAATTTCATGAATACTTATCGTTATGGATTAATCAAATATAAAAGACTTTGTTCTTTTATAATTATAAGGTCATAGATTTAAGTTATAGAAAATGATCTCTTTGTAAAAATAAAAATAGAAGTATGTGTACATTATAGCCTTCATAAAATTTTTGCAAAATAAAAAGTTTTGTACTATTTATTATGTATGAATAAAACTGCGTACTATTAAATCTTTTCAGATCTCGCTTTATTACGAAAATTCGATAAACCTTGTGTATAGAATTTGTCAAAAAAAGGAATGATGATAGCACAAGGTCAATTCAAAACTTCCTTATAAGTGATTTTTAGTTATGAAGGTGAACAAGAAAGGTATAAATTCAGACTTCCAACGAAGAGTTTTTTGATTCTGAGCTTCTCACATAAAAAGACAATCCACTTCGAACTTCTGACGAAGAAGAAGCTATTTTAATTTTATTTTTGGTTCGATGTCAATTGAACATTTGGACGAAGAGAATCTAAATATTCAAGTTTGTGAAAGAGGTCAAAGTCCAAAAGCCTCCTTTCATAATCACGACTTTAACGAAAAGAGGTCCAAATTCCAAGTTTTGTTCAAGAGAAGTTCAATTTCATGACATTTCCCAAAACTTGAATGGCCTTTTAACTCAAATTTCAATAAAGGGTCGAAACAAGATATGTATTTTAAGATCAAATTAGTCATCATACTTGTATAATCTGAGCTCCATCAATTTATAAATTCTGTCCAATTTATTAAACTTATAAAATATATTTTCTACACAATATCATTACATATGGTAAGGAAATTCAATAAAAAGTCATATTAATCCTTTTTTTTAGAGAGTAGAAACGTTGAAAAAGCAAGAGCCAACTTAAAAACAAAGTTATTTGATGAACTTAATTGACCTTTTATCGAAATTAATGATAAATGAAATAACATGTGAATAAATAAAATTAGAAAATATTTAATAATTTTGACTAGAATAATGAAAAGGGTCTACAATTTTGTAATTATTGACATACGATTATTATACTACGAAATTAAATAAAAAATAATTATTCTTTAATAATTATTAATAAAATTCGTACAATACCAATAAAAAAGTTATTACAAAGAATCTTTTAAGAATTGAAAACTAACAAGAAAGGTATTTATTAAACCTATATTAAGTTGCTGTTTATGCTGGATCTCTACAAATCTCAAGTTTTAGTGAGATTTTTACTAAGAATGCAATTAGTTGTACTGAGTAATAGTAATAGAAATGAGAATAAATATATTGAAGAATAAGAATAGATATTATCATTATAATTATGATGATTGGTTAAGAGAAATGAATGATTACAATTACATTGATAGTAGTTGATTCGTAAAAAATATTGAAAAATACAAATTAATTATATTTTAATTAATTAATTCATATTATTATTAGTTAAAGAATATCAAACCTTACTAAACCAGAAAAAAAATCAAGCATTACTTCGGGTCATAGGGTAGAAATAAATAATGATAGCTACTGTATTGAAGAACAAAGGATATTGGAGGAATGACTCTTATTCTTCTCAAAATGGAAAAAAATTTAGCAATGTCAAAAAATTAGAAATAAAAGTATACACCATCCAATTATAACTTCTTACCAAGCTTTATTTTTCATTCCATATTTATTCCTCTCTCTTCGTACCCACCAAAGAAGCAAACCTGAGTCTTGTTGTTGTTTTGTTATTAATTTATATATATAATAATCCAAAATATTCAATTATTTGAAATTTATGAGAATTTTCCATTTAAAAGCTTATAAACTTAAGGCACATTATATAAATTACGCTACAAACAAAGCTAATTCTTTCTTTAATATTCTTTAATATAATCTATACCACTAGAATTAACTTCTGTAATGTATTCTCATTATTGAGAGCTTTGAAACATTATTTTTAAAATTTTATAAATATTTAAACTTTTCTTTTCTTCAATTACTCGACATGCACAGTACGAAATCCGAGTAAAAACGGCGACCAAACTCTTCTCCCTTCTTCAATTCTTTTTTTTATATTACAATTTCTGCATGTTTATCCAAAAATCATAAATTTCTACTTGTCTTTATCTTCAATCTGCCCCACAAATGTTGAATTTTGTTAAGCCTTTTTCCAGAACAAGGACCACATAAAGATTTGTGAACAAAATTTCAAGGATTTGGATTTAATATCTTAAAATATATTTATTATAGAGAATTTGAAAACAGCCTATTTTACTATGTAAAATACAGCTGTTACTATCAGACTTTCCTAAACTCTGCTTTATTGTGGGACTTCGAATTGGATGTGATGATGATATTTATTATAGAGAATAATAATTTAAATTAGGATATAAAATCAATTAAATATTATTTAATGTACGTATTTATTTATCAATTTTATCGATAAAAATAATATTTTAAACTAATTTATACAAAATTTAAAGATTAATAATTACATTAAGAACTTCAAAAAATTGAATACTAAATTAATTTTTTTAAAATAATATACTTTTGAATATATTATTTTTATTACATATTTACCTCATTTTTTGCTATTATTTTGTAAATGTAAAATTTAATTTATAAATAACTTAAAATGATTTGATTAATTATAAAAATGTAATTAAATATCCCTTTTATAATTAAAAATGTTTAAAAAATCAATTGAATGAAGAAAAATAAAAGATGTGAGGAGATAAGAATTGAGATAGTGGCTACAGAGTTTTTGTAGTTTTATGTTGGGTAAGAGAGGAGGAGATGATGCCCTTCTCAAGAAAAAACATAGGGACTGATGGTCTGTCACTGCAAGTGGATAAAAAGACAGCTTTCGTAACTCTTATCAACTCACAATCCCAATGCCACATTTCCACGTGGCTCATCTGCGATGACGCTTCCTTACCGTTTCCATGTATCTGCCCACATCTGATTACAGGCCACCATCCCCATCCACTCATATGTTGCGTATGTACACCGCTCAATCCCATGCACCCACATCGCTTAACTAATTAATCAATCAACTAAAATTAATTATCTTTTTCTTTTAAATTAAAAATATTAAAAAATTATTATTTTAGTATAATTTATCGTACTATAATTAATATCAAGAAAATTATTTATATGTATGATAACAAAATAGTTTATATTATATGTCAATATTTTCATTTAATATCATTTTTTATTTTTATTTTTTATATAGGCCAATCAAAAACAACTTCATTCCTGTTAGTTAAAGGTACAACTCCGTATTACCAATTTATCAGACCTCTCTAGATCACACGTATCGGGCAAGATTTTTACTAGTTTGTAGTTTTTGTTATTTCCTAAAAGACAAAATTAAGAATAAATCTTTATTAATTTGTCCATAAATTAAGTTTAGGTCAAACTATGCAAAGAGGCATTTTTGATTCTTAATTGACTATATAATGCAATTGTGATTTAAGGTAATCTTTCTTTGTTATTAGAATGTTATTCATTTCACCTCTTAAGAAGCCAATTTTATAAAATTATGTTGAATGTTAAATAACGATATCAATTAAGCCAATTTAATTTATATGCATAAGGCACAAATAAATGTATTTAGAACTTTATTATTTTTCCATAACAAATGAATCAAAATATAAGAGATATGTGAAAAGAAGAATTTGATAATTAAAGTAGGAAAATAAAGAATAACTTAAAAGGAAATTTTATGTTGTATTTATATGCAATTTTTAAAAAATTTTATTTATTCTTTTATTGTATTATTCGTATCTTTAATATTATTTTTCATTGAAGAGAATACAAATATGATATCGTAGTATTTATTTAAGTGTTACGTGATATAATATATTATATATGTCTTAATTGTATTACCTACAAGTGATAATGATATTATTTGATGCCTGAAATTATACAATTTCAGGAAAACAAATAATAATTTTTAAAAATTAAAAATGAATAAAAATATATTATTTTTGAAATTAAAAATAAAGTAGAAAATCTAAACTACAATATTTAGAGTGAAATTAACCCTAATTTAGGATTATAATCCTTTTCCATTGATGAGACATGGGAAGCAAAATGGTATAAGGGAAGGAGGTGGACTGTGGACATGTAAAGTTGACATATAAAACAAATATTATCAACAAAATGGTCATTTGATAGAGCTCCAAAAAAGCCAAAGGAGCACAAACGGACGATCCGAAGAACACACCTCTCTCTCTCTCTCTCTCTCCCCTTTAGCTCTCATTTATCTACAGCAACAAACAATCGTCACTAAAATCATCAAACATAACAATCTGAGGAAGACCAAAGATATCTCTCATCACTAATATTGTAGAGTAGTAGTGGTTTTTGTGTTTCAGTGGTTTACACAAAGCGATCTTGCTGTAGATGTGTTGTGCCCTTTTGTTCATCAATGGTAAACCTTTAGGATACTCAGGTATCGTTTCTCCCACGACTTGATAAGTTTTTGGACTGTGTTTTGTATGTGGGTCTTTGTCAAAATTTCTCCTTATTTATAAAAATCTTAACTTTGATCAGTCTCTCAAAGGAAAGTGACATAAAAAGTCCGACCTTTGCCGAGAAATCTTTAATAAGGCGATCTTTTTCGGACCTAGGAGCTACACTCTGCGTTTGATCATGGCTGTTCCAGAGAATGCTGGAGTCAAAAACGGGACTTCCGGTCAGAATTCTGATAGCACTGTGATATCATCGGACTCCAACGGGACACACGATCTTGAAAGATCAAAACCCAGGAATGATTCGGTCGTCAACAGTAAGGACTCCAATTCCCAGAGCCAGAACGATGATCAGAGTGTTAACGGCAAGCCCGAGCACCAAGAGAAAGCTGCAACACCCGCTTTAAGCAATGGCAAGACTAATGGGACCCAGATGCATTCTGGGTTTGATATCAACCAGCAAGTGGTGGTGGGCAAGTCTGGTGGGTTTGTTACCAATCTGATTCAGAGAGCTGATTCTAATGGCATCAGCGACATTAATGATTTGGCGGAGATGTTGTCCAAGTTGAATCCCATGGCTGAAGAGTTCGTGCCTCCTTCGCTTGCTCACAATCATGGCTATTTGGCTAATGGGTTTGGCTATACTAACAATTTTGCAGTGCAGAATAATCATGGAAACGCCAATGGACATAATAATAGAAGGGTATTTGCTGTTTCCCCTTTATTTGTTTACCTAATTATAGTCTTGTAGAATTCCTTATTTCCCTGGAAACGATACAAGGTAACTAATGATGGATTTTGTTACTTCTGTATGCCAACAGATGTCTATAGTGTAAAAGAATGATAATCTGGGGGTCTGGCCCATTTTATCTTCGGTTTAGTTTTCTCTCACCTTTTAAAAAAAAAATATTCTCTTTGTCTGTTGTTTCAGAAGAAGAATGCCTATAATCAAGGAAGAAGAAGGATGAACAGTAGGACAAGTATGGCTCAGCGAGAGGAGATAATCAGGAGGACTGTATACGTTTCTGACATTGATCAGCAGGTCAATAGTTGCATTTCATGTTTCATTTTGGAGTATTCACTAGATTTCTTTGTATCTTGTTGATTGGCCCGTTGATCTTGAGGTTATTGTTTGCATTTGACCTTTAATAGGTAACTGAAGAGCAGCTTGCAGGTGTCTTTGTTCATTGCGGACAGGTATCTCGCTTAGCTTGTCTGATCGTGCCCTTTTCATTTGTTAATATGGGTTATAAATCTAACTGATTTCTTTCCTTTTATGTTTGAACAAAGGTTGTTGATTGTCGCATATGTGGTGATACTAACTCGGTTCTCCGGTTTGCCTTCATTGAGTTTACTGATGAAGGTATTGCAAATAGCTTCCATACCTTATATATTTCTTTCGGTTTTCTTGCTGTCTGGAACTAAATGTGAAGCTCACTTGCAGAAAGTGCAAGGGCTGCTTTAAATTTGTCTGGAACAGTTCTTGGATTTTACCCTCTCAGAGTGCTGCCTTCAAAGACGGCAATTGCACCTGTTAACCCAACGTTTTTGCCAAGGGTAAGTTCTTTTCAGTAACGAATCTTCTGTCTTGCCTGTCATTTTGGATATTCAAATGCCATCCTTATGTTTACTTAAAATTTTTTTAATCATGAATTTGTTGTGGTATTGACTTTTCAGTCTGAAGATGAGCGTGAGATGTGCGCAAGGACTGTGTACTGCACAAATATTGACAAGAAGGTAATACTAACAATGACAAGAATTTTTTGAACGTTTTGAGTGAAGTGATACTATTTTCCCTAAATCCGTGTTCAATTGATACAGATCACCCAGACAGACGTCAGACTCTTCTTTGAAACCTTTTGTGGAGAGGTTTGGAATTCCCAAACTTTTAAAACATTGCTTGTCCTTAAATATTGGGCAATATAATATTGGCAATTCTCCTTGTGATAGGTTCAACGCTTGAGGCTGCTTGGGGACTATCATCATTCAACTCGTATTGCATTCGTTGAGTTTGCAATGGTAACTTCTCATTAATGCATACCGTTACTGTCAGCTAGATATTGGTGATGCTCTTATATTTTCACTATATCTGGTGTTATAATCCATCAGGTTATGGCTAGTGAATATATTTTTCTGCAATCTAATGCTCTATAATCACTATGTTCTTATTGTGTCGATTGTATTCTCTACCAACTTTTGGGTCTGTTTCTAATGGCAAAATCAATCTCAGTATACTTGTCTTACTTCCCAGCTGGCCGGCTTATCAGTTTCTACTGGAAGTCCAAGTGACAGACTTTTTATTTAGTCTAATTCTTTCACTTTATGGACTTCATGTCGTAGCTTTGTTGGAGTTAGGAGTTTTCTTTTTCCTATGAAGTCTGCTCTGGATTGAATACTTGTCGTGCCACAAAGCATTAAGCTGTGGTGTTGGCATAAACCAGTTAAGTGTCCATAATTCTTTGGACACTCTAATTTTACGTCATTTAATTGAATATAGGTAATACCACAATTTTTGCTCTTTCCTTCTCTTTCAACTATTTTGGTTTTACAAGGAACAATGTGACAGTTAGACAAGTATTTGTGGATTACATAAAAGAAGTTTGAGTTGCATATGAATCATGGTAAATGCTGTTTTGAATAGTTGGTATGGTAAAATTTGTTGCATATGAATCATGGCAAATGCTGTTTTGAATAGTTATGGTAAAATTTTCCAAGTTCCCTGTCACAGTGCAGGTGGTTCTTTCAACTCTTCCTAAAGCCTTATATCTACTGCTTGTACTGCTACATATTTCTTGCTTCTGCTTTTCTTACCATTTCCTCTTCTATTTCTCTTTCACCTCTTCCCTCTACTTCTCCACTTTTCTTCTCCATCTCTTTATCTAGTTCTCTTTCTCCTTTTGAACCCTCTCTCTTGTCGTGTATCTGGAAGGCTTTAGTGAGATGGGTTCTTGTAGACAAAGGTGCCTGATGTGTTAATGTGTGTTGGACGTAGTGGGTGCAAATGGAGATATTTTCTATGAACTTGTCAATTTGCAGAATTCAAATAGCTCGATGTGCTAGTGGAAGCCCATTAAAGAAGTATATTATTCACTTTGTAAATCAGAAAACAAGCTGTAACTTAAATTCCTTCCCAGCTCTTAACTAAGATGAGATGTTTTCATTTTTACAAGGTATATTGTTTGTTAGTTTGACAGACAGGAGGTTAGTAGCTATAGCTATATTTAGATCCTTCAACATTTGTCCCTCGGGCAATATTTAGCATCCACGGACATTTAATCTAGATGTGCATAATGAGGTTCTGTATACATGCAAGTAGTTCACCTAGTTGTGGATGTTAGCAGGGAATTCTTGTGTGTTCTTTTTATGCCTTTCGTTCATCAAAAATAGAAAGCAAAATGTTAAAAGAAAAAGAAAAAGTTCTAGACGTTTATGGTCCTTGTCATGTATCTTACTGCTGATATTGTTATTGTCTCCCATTTAGTGTTACCGTGTTTGTGTTTCTTTTTCTTTATACTGATTTGCTTTAGTTGCTTGTCCAGCATGTCAGAAAAGTTTACCATGTTGTTTGACCTTGGTGAATGTGATTCTAGGTCCAAAAATCTACCTCGATTAAAAGTGAGGTTTTCAAATTATGTCAGAAACTTGGAACTGTGGTGGGTGATTAGTTGTTGGTTGTTTCTAAGTTTTCTGCAAATTGTGAATGCTTGGTATATAATACTGGTTCACAGATATGAGAACAAAGTTCCTTTTTGGTGAAAATCTAAGACATTATTAGAGAATGGGCCCATCTCTAAGCTTAGTCTAGATAAGGGGAAGAGAGGGCTCAATGATTTGGACAGATGAAAGTAGATAATGGGGAAGCTCAAACTTTGACGAACCAAACACAACTAAAGCAGGAGGATCAATTTTCTGTGGATATATGAGCTTTATTTGGCTTTCCCTGGGTGGAAGCATCGTTTATGTATTAAGGTCCAGAATCTGAATTACTTGGTGTCTTAATTTTTCTTACTCCCCTCACCCAGGTCCCTTATTCCCTCATCGTTCCTTGCCACATTTCCATAAGTTTCTCATGGTCAAATAGATGTTGATTGCAAATTAATAGTTTTGGCTAGGTGTTTTTATTATAAGACGCTGAGAAACATGGTTATGCTTCTTATACGAATCAGGATGAAATCAACAATTTGGATTTCTGAGAATTCAATTCTCTGTTTCCTGTCATTCCTGCCCATAACTACTTTGATTTACAATTTAGGGCTTTGAAAGTGGAGATTTCTCTATTATTCCAATGGTCTTCCATTGCTATGATGAAACAAACGTGAGATGCTTTTGTTTGCCATGCAAAGTTACAGATATGGGAATGCTCTAGTAAGAAGTACATGCTTAAATCTTTGTTCGCTAATTTTGAGTCTGAGATGACCAAATGCTTTCAATGAACATTGTCATTATTACACTACTAGTCATTATGTTATGCCTGTGGTGTAGACTTCTGAAATTATTCAGATTTTTTGATGTTGATCGGTGTGACAATGAGTTGTTTATATTAATTTTGCTAAATCAGCTTGCTGGAGCATGGCTGGTCAACATGTATAAGAGTTGATTTGTTCTTATGTTTATTTTTGCAGGCCGAAAGTGCTATTGCAGCTCTCAACTGTAGTGGTGTGATTTTGGGATCACTGCCAATAAGGTGGTAGCAGATTTTCTTTTCTATACCATTCATTTCCCTTCTATTTCTCTTTTTTCTCTGTCCTCTCCTTCCCTCAGATAAAAAGGAAAACTTTGTGTAAGTTACTGAGGATGATTTGAACCTTGTATGTGCAGGGTGAGCCCATCAAAGACCCCTGTTCGACCCCGCATGCCCCGTTCGCCTTTGCACTGAATGAGCCATAATGCTTCCTGGACTGACAACTGCCAGTAGATATCTCTCTATATATACTTATATAGAAACTGATATATATATATTAAAGGTACCGGTGGCGTTTAAAACTATCGTTTTGTCCTTCTATCTGAGCCCGGAATCTTTGATGCCTATAGGGGTTTGGTTGTTTATGGTTTTGTTGTTAGCTTATAGAGAATTGGATGGATGGGATTTCGAGGAATATGAATGGCTTTGTTTATGTTGATGAACATCCTAATTGATCTCTGAACTCCTTTTCTTTTTCTAATGGGATATCATGAACAACTCATGCCGGACTGACTTCGTTGATTTCTGCCTTATGGACCTTTTTACTTGATTTCTATTTGTTCTTGTTATTTGATTTCTTATTTTGGCAGAATTTGGTTACTCTTTCTTGATAGAGAATAGGATTCTGAACTAGTTGAAAAACTGGACACTCACAGCAGAAGTCTCTGTTTATATGTTTTCTCTTAGGAATATCCAGAAAGGCAGTTAGAAAATCGATCTGTTTCTATCTCTGATCGTTCTGTTTGAAGAAAGGAAGATGGTTTGTTTCTCTTTCACATTCTGTTTCTTGCTCTTTATGGCAAGTATATCAAGACATTTCTTAAGACCACCGTGGAGCTAGTTGGTATGAATATTTGGATTGGTCGATACCCCATTCTTAGGTCAGTTCCAGCTGATGCACTTGGCTTCTATTTCTACATCACATAATTTCTAAGGAAAGCAGATAATGCAGTTCCGAAATAAACCAGAACATGAAAACCTTCTGGTTTAATGTTTTTTCTTCACACAAAGAGAAGAAAACAGTAAGAAGTTAAAAAAGAAGCACAAAGAGCACTACCAATCCGCCACCTTTGACCTTCTTCTCT
The DNA here is from genome assembly GCA_025531925.1 of Erythroxylum plowmanianum. NCBI lineage: Eukaryota > Viridiplantae > Streptophyta > Magnoliopsida > Malpighiales > Erythroxylaceae > Erythroxylum > Erythroxylum plowmanianum. The sequence goes on from JANVCQ010000001.1 coordinate 124,757, forward strand.
ACACTAGAGGATCATCCTTTGTGCGTGTTCCTCAAATTCTAATTGATTTTCTCTTTATAAGTTGTTGGCCATTAATTAGTAAGCCAAAGAAAGGTAGGTTTGACAAAAAACAAATTACCCACGCTATAAATGTACTTTATCTCATTCTTCACCATCCACCTTCATACAGAAATGGGGAATTGCTTAGCTTTATGCAGATCAAGAACAGGATTGTGGGTCAGGGTTGTCTCCTCACATGACAAAGTTCTGCAGATTGTAGAAGATGGGAATATATTAGAATTCAGCAGGACAATGCTGGTGAAGGAAATATTGAAAAAATTTTCTGGTATGGGCATTGGTTTATCAAAGAAAGGTTTGGAACATCTGCCACCAAATTCTGAACTGAAATTAGGGAAGGTGTATTATCTTCCTTCTGGTAAGTCAGTATCTGTGCCCGTTGTTCATCTGTCACCATGAGGATAAAAGTTGCTATTACAAAGCAAAAACTAGAGATGTTAATGAGAAAGCAGACATCATTAGATGAGGTTTTGTGGTTGGCACTTGACAGAAGAAGTTCCGATGCTAATGGCAATCCAAGCAGCAGCTGGAAGCCAAAACTCGAACCGTAGAGACAAAACTCTCTGCAGAAGAAAAACATAATCTGCAGAAACAAAGTTGCAGAAGACCAAGTAATCACCAGGTTTAAGGCATCTGGAAGAAAAACATAATCTGCAGAAACAAAGTTGCAGAAGACCAAGTAATCACCAGGTTTAAGGCATCTGAATATGATAAGTCCTGGAATCTTTTTAGAGCTTGAACATTCACAAAAAAACGTATTTTCAGATAAAGCAGCTCATCACGAACACGGCCTGAAACAAACAGTTTGAAATCTTTTTCGAGGCCGCTGTGGAGTTGAGATTTTTGGTTCATTATACAAAAGGGGCAATGTCAGCTTTCATAAATCTTTTGGTTCCTTTCGTCTACATACTTACAAAAAAAAGGAAAATTTGGCAAAATTTCAAGAAATCACACCCTAATTCAAGCAAGACATCAAATAACAACAACAAACAAATGATCAATCTCTACTAAAGGAAATTCTAAAATCCCATCTCTCAATACTGGACATACCAAATGCCAAAGGCCAAACCTGTTAAATGCATCTTCAAATTTGACGATACTCAATAAAAGGCATTAAGTGGTCCAACATCACTTAATATGTCAAAATCTCCATTATTCATCCTCTAACAGAAAAGTGGGCTCTCATCTTTGCTTTCTTTTTCTATTCTCCAATTAAGGAAAGGAAAATCACTCTAAAACAATTATATTACGATCTGTAGTTTCATTGTTTCGTGTATTAATAACACATGCATGAACATTAAACCTTCTTCTTCCTCGGGATTTAAGAAATGGACTCAAATTTGGAGAAATCTTCCAATGGTGGCCTCTCATCTGATCATCAAGAGCAGGTTCAGATGTCTGCCAACATCATGAATAACGTTCAAAGCTTGGTGAATCTATCACCTGCAACTTCTGAAACTCCATTCATCGGACAATCTCAGGTCAGACAAGACTTGGAACATAACTTGTCAGAGTTTCCTGTCATGGTCTGTTGTCATGGAAATTCAGAGAGTTGTTCTAGAGGAACAAAGAGGAAGAGAAATGTTGATAAAGAAATGGAGAAACCAAAAGAAGTAATACATGTAAGAGCAAAACGAGGCCAAGCTACAGACAGTCACAGTCTAGCAGAAAGGGTAAAGCATGCAAGTTCGAGACGCCATTTTTATTACACTCGAAAATAACAGTAACCCTCTTGTTTATGTTCCAGGTTAGGAGAGAAAAGATCAATGAGAGGCTGAGATGCTTACAGGAATTGGTTCCAGGATGTTACAAGGTCTTATACAAGGATTGTTTAGTGTTGATATATATACTCATACTGTGAAATTCGCATCTTATAAATAACAAAAAATTTGCAGACAATGGGAATGGCCGTGATGCTTGATGTTATTACTAATTACATACAGTCACTTCAAAACCAAATTGAGGTGAGCCCTGAAACAAAAGCGTCGATCTTTTTTTTCTTTTCCTAAGATCCAAAAGTTTATAATCTTTTTTCTTTTTTACATTTTTTCTCATGTTTATTCAATTTTCAGTTTCTCTCCATGAAGCTTTCAGCAACTAGCATGTATTGTACTAGCTTGGAGATGGAGACATTGCAGAGAATGGAGGTAAATCAACATGTTTTTTTCTTTTTCCCTTTCTTTGACGCCTTAGCATCTTCAATAGTGTAATATGTCTTGGACTGGATTGATTTTGTAGGGGACAAATGCATATGTGCAAGAAATGGAGAAGATGATAAGAGATGGGTATGGAGGAACTTCCCACTACCACAACTCCACACATCTTTGATTACTAGAAATAATTTGTAGTTTTATATGTATACAACTCACTAAACTTAGTACTTAATCTATTAGATATGAATGTTTATTAAAGGAAGTTCAGAAATGCTAACATAATTTTCTGTCTTCAAATATATGTTTACCTTTGAAGTGAATTGCACCAATTTATTGAAAGCAAATGATAAAAAGATATGAAATGTAAGAGAAGACATTAGGCTTACATTGTCATTAAGGATAATTTTAAGAGCCATGATTAAAACCGATTTAATGGTTCTTCAGACGGGCCTAACCCGTATGTAAGTTCAAGAATCAGTAATATTAAGATCCAACCCTAGTTTGAACCAAGCAAGAACTTGTCGTCCACCTGTCAACTACTCATTTGAGAAAAATCTACAGACTGCAAGCACGTGGTTGGTTGGTTTGATTTTCAGTTATGACCGAAATATAGATGGTAGTCTCTTAAGAGTTTGGTTTTGGAAAGTGAAAGTGGAGAATGGAAGATGGAAGATGGAAAGTGTAAGGAGGAGAAGATGAAAGTGATGATAGCAATAGATGGTAGTGAGTGTAGCCACTACGCCCTTCAATGGGCAATCGTGAATCTACACCAAACCATAGCAAGTTCTGAGCTTTTCATCTTCACAGTTCAGACCGTCACCGACTCCATTTACGCGTATGTTTCTACCCACGGTTTTCCTCGTAAGTTTGTTCCATCGACTAATGTTCACTTTGTTTTTGTGTTGTTTTGATATGTTCCTCTTCTTGTTCATTTGCTTTCTTATAATCATTGTAGATCCGGATTTGACTAAAGCGATCTTAGAGAATCAAAAGAAAGCAGCTTCGGCTCTTCTGGACCAAGCTAAATGCATTTGTGCCGAGCATGGCGTATGATCAACTTCATAGTTTCACAAATTTTTGTTTAGTTTGTGATTGATTCTGTGTCAGTGAGACTCATTCCTAGATTCTTTCGATGCTATAGATTGTTGCACAGACAGTGACAGATATTGGAGATCCTAAAGAAAAGATATGCGAAGCAGCTGAGAAGATTAATGTTCAACTTCTTATACTCGGTAGCCATAGTCGTGGAGCTATAAAAAGGTTACGAACGTTTCAAAGGAGTTTATTAATGTAATCCATTTTGATAAGTACAAAAAAGGATGCTGTTTGTTTGCTGGTTCTAATGTTGCTTCTCTTGTTGGAACAGAGCCTTTCTGGGAAGTGTCAGCAACCACTGTGTTCACAATGCCAAATGTTCTGTTCTTGTTGTCAAACAACGTGTTTGAGGTACTTCTTGAAATATGATCATGTGATGCAAATACCATGTAAAAAGCTCGATGGATGGGAGTTGCTTAGTATCGGTTACATAAGATAATTATATTAGATAATAATAATCACTAATTAGTAACTACATAATTAAATACCATAATATAGTGCTTCGTATCAATGAGTATATAATTATTAAATAACCATTATATAATTGATCTTTTTTTATATGAGTTTGAAATTGTTCGTGTTCCATTTGATACCGATGTAATATTGCAATTCTTAACGATAATATCATGATTTAATACTTTATATTAATGTTTTCATAATCGGACTGGCTATCGAACCGATCAAGTAAAAGATTTAAGATTTAAAGTTCAATCGATATTAAACCACTATAAAATTGGTTTATGATAAATAAGAAGTAAAATATAGTATAAAATAAAATATTTTATTGAAATAAAAATACATTAATAATGTATATTAATATGTAATAAACTAATAATAAATCTAACCATTTAAACTAAGATTGAATATAACATAAAATTTAAAAGAATAATAAAAATAAAAATAAAAATAATATTTTTATATTATCATTTATTTAAAGACTAATAAAGTTAAAATATGTTTAAAGAAAGTGAACAAAAAAGACTCTTAACTTTATTTTAATTTTTTAATATCCTTTAAGCATAATTATTTATAGTTTAAATATTATATTTTAACATATTCTTAAATTAT
>JANVCQ010000001.1:136531-148929 GCA_025531925.1 Erythroxylum plowmanianum
ATGTACAAGTCGACTTATCAGTAACAAGCAAGCATAAGTCGACTTACACATGGTACAAGTCGACTTACACTTACAATTCAAAGTGTTGACTACTAGCAAGATGAGCAACTGAACTAGTTGAATTAGGAACATAATCCAGAAAGTACATCCCATTCTTCTCCCTACCACTGCCAATCGTCTCCAAAGTGCGGTTGTCCTAAAACACACAATCAATGGACGAAAAAAGGTTGTGCAATTATGATATTTGGTAATTTGGATAATAGATAAAAGGTTGCAATCAAGGTTAGGCAAATAACGTACGTCATTAAGAGTAAAATAATAAGAGATTTTTATTTTATCAATACCCTCAACTTTTGAGGATTCACCATCAATAGTAATAACGGTTGTTATGGATACAGAAGAAGAAAGGTCAGTGAATATATCTCTATAACATGTTATATGATTTGATGCACCAGTATTGATATTCTAGTCTCTACTACTAGTAACAACTCTGCAATATCAAACTTAGAAATATCTGCCTTTGCTGTCAAACTAGTTGCGATCATATTGTTTGACTCCAAACTAGTGAGTTCTCAAGAATCCTTCCTGCCACTGTCACTTTTATTCTTTCCTTTTGGGTGTCAATCAAGGAAGCCAAGAAGCTTGAAGCACTTTTCAACCACATGATTATCCCTTTTATAGAGTGTACAAAATCGTAACCCCTTTTTATCATTTTTACGAACAACTAGTGCCACACCGTACGTCATTAATAGAAGTAAGACCATTCATAACCTCTTAGCGATTTGCTTTAGAGCACACAGTTGAATATGTGCTCTGCAAGCTGGGCAATGGGTTGATAGCTAAGATCCTTCCTCTAACACCGTCGAGATGAGGATCTAGACCAGTAAGAAAGATATAAACCCTATATGCACTAACCACCTTGTTATACATTTCAACATCATCAAAACACTTCATGTGGCACTTATCAATGACATCAACTTCTTGTCACAATTTTTGAAGACGCCAAAATAAGAAATAATAGAACCCCCATTTTGACATGAATTGACAATTTTACATTGTAATCTATAAGCTCGAGAAGCATCTTCACTTACAGAGTATGTCTCACAAGCAACTTCCCAAATTTCTTTAGTTGTTGACAAACGAAGAAATAGGGAACGAACCACTTTCATCACTGAGTCAAGCAACCATAATCTGATAAGGCAATTCTCATCTTCCCAGGATTCATACTCTTCAGACGCAGTATCTGATAGGGCAACTTTGGAACCTGAAATGTATCCCCATTGTTTATAGCCCCTGAGTTTATTTTGGGCGTTTAATGCCTATTCAATATAATCGGTACCATCTAGTTTTTCAAGGGTAAGAATAGAAGAAAGCTCCTACATTTGTATAGCAACAAAGCTTTCATTAGTAGGTAGAGTAGGGTTTGACATATATCCAGAATCAACTGATACTATGTCAATTATAACAACAATAATAGTAAAGGGAATTGTAGTTTCTCTTATTTATCTCATCTGTAGCTTTACAATTTATATATAAGAGTATGACAGTATGTACAACAGTAAAGTACCTATTCTACCGTAACTTCAAAATACACAATCCTCTTATTCTCTAGTAATCTCAACATCTCGGTATTGTTGTAATCAATAATTTGGTTCGAAATGGTAATCAATCTAATCCCAGTTTTAGCTAGCTTCTTTCATTCCTTTTTCATAACCATTTTACTGCATACTTATACGCATAAACACTCGCATAGAAGAAGAAGAGTTGGAATTCTTTGAACGGTGAAGAATAGGATTCTTGTTAGAAATTTGTAAGTCAAGTTGGGTCACAATTTGTTATAAGAATGTGTAAAAAAATTAGTTATATATAAACAGGGATGACAATAGACCAATCTACGGGCTGATCTTGCTTATTTTTAAAAAATAAAAAGTGTAAAAATACATGTTTTAAATAAGCCTACTCAAGACTTAATTTTTTGTTTTACTTATAAAAATTGAACCTCAGACTTATCTAAACCTGATTTGGCTCATAGACTAATTCATTAAAAATACATGAATTTAGTTTCATATGGATTAGTCCATTGTCATCCCTAAATATAAAAATAAGAGTCGTAATTTGCTATTTTAAAGTTTTAAGTTGATGTTTAAATTGTGTGTGGGTTCACAAGGTTCAATCTCTTCTTAAACCTCCTTCAAAGTTAAAACTCACTGTTAATATTAATCGCTAGTGAAAGAGAACTTCAAAATTTTATAAGTGAAATTATTCCATATAAAAAAATGAAGCGAGCTATACATAAAAATAGGTCCATAGTTCATTCTTAAAATTTTGAGATAAAATATATATTTTATTATATATAAACACATTTGGACATGAACCAATTTCTTTTTAGGCTACTTAAAATTCATTTTTTTCCATGGTTTGCATACGTCTCAAATTGTATAAATTAACTAAATTAATTTGATCCACACTTTAAATTTTGAAATTTAATTTCTTATAAATCCAAAAAATGAATATCAAATTTAAATTATATTAAAATTTTAAAATCCCAAACTAATATTTATAAACCACTTAAAATTGCCAAAAAAATTTATTTTGAAATAATTAGTATTTATATGACATTCTATTATTTATATATTGTCGATATTTTTCATCAACTTGATTAGAAGTATAAGTTAGATAATGTGTAAATTAGAAACCCTTCAAATTCAATTCAAAACTTATATTACCTTTTAATAAATCACGTTAACGTATAATTTACTGCATAAAACAACACACCCCACACCTTTTTTAACTAGGTCAACTTGTGTATTATACATAAAGCTATCGAATATAAGCATATTAAATGTAAATTATAATTGTTTAAGATCAATTATTTTCATACAATTATTTCTTTCCCTTTTTATTTTTTAGAATATAACTCTTAACAAATAAGATGTTATTCTTACATTCCTTTTAGAGATGTCAATTTTGGACCAGGTTGACCAAAACAAAGGCTAGCTACGGGCCAAAAGTAGTCAACCCTACTGGGCCATGGGCTGAGCACATGCCGGCTCGTGGCCCGTTCGTTACTTAAAAAATGACATCATTTTTTACCTTTTTAAAAAAAATATAAAATGGTCGGATTTACCCGACCCGACCCGACCCATTGACATTCACGCTTCCTTTCACCAAACCAAAGCTTAATACTATTTGTGGTACTAAAAATTGAAAAAAGAATAAAATTAATAAAATATTTAATTACTTCAACCAACACTTTACTCAAATTCTTTTACTAAAAGACATTGTATTTGAAAAAAGAAAAAATAGTATTTACTCAAAATTTATTGGAATAAAAGATATCGACCTACCACATAGTTTAAGAAACTTTAAAAAAATTTCTTAATTTTTAAAATTCTTGAAAAATTCTTTCTAGTTCTTAGTTTTAAAAAAAATCCTTATGCTAGAATTCGGTTAAAAAAGACTAATCAAATATTATTTTTATGATGGTTCAACTCATCTCTTAAGCTCAATATGAGCTAATTCAATCTAACTAAAACTAATAATTTACTACAATTATCTTAAATTATTAATTTAAATCTAATTTAATTAGTTTAAGTCAGATTTAAGAAAAAATTATCATATTAATGATATTTAACTAGTTCATGTTTAATATTTATAATGCATGTGCTTTATCATTATTTTTAACCAAAATTTAAGAAAATGTGTTTTTTTAATTGAAAAATATTTTTTAAATATTAAAGATTAAAATTTTAAAATATTTCTCAAAGTATAATAAAAAGTATATGTCTTTTACTCAAATTTCTTGGTTTTTTTTCAAGTAACTTTTCATTAACCACATTTCTTTCTTTTCTAAATGCAATTCTTATGGGTTTTTTTTTACCCTTCCAAAAATTCTTAAAGCATTCATATACTTCGGGCCTAGGCTATCTAGGTACCTGAAGCCCAATATTTCTAAGCTTTGAACCTCGAGTCAGTATGAGCTTGGGCCTGACCTATTGAAAATACCTGAATTTGAGCCCATGGAGTGGCCTATTGTCATCCCTATATACTGGAGCTATCAATAATCATTCGATCTCTTAAAAGAAATAGTGGCAAGAGGTGAGTTGCTTATTTAGTAAGGGTAACCGACCGTACCCTTAAAATCAAATAACTCAATATATAAATATAAAGCTTAGTCAAGTGATTAAATCATTCATACAATACAAAGATACACAATATTAACTTATAATTGTCATTTATGCTTTATCTCATAATTAACTGAATTGTCTCAGCCTTGCTTAACTTAGTAGGCTTACATTTAATGATTTGTCGGCTCATCTTTATTTATCTTAAACTATCATCAAATGAAAAAGCAATTAGATGTATAAATATCGACACAAGATACCTCAATTTCTCAATCTCACTTGGTAGCCCAGTATTACTCTAGTACCTAGCCATGGCACAGGATGTCTCCAAGACTTAAGATATCCCGATATTACTCTAGTACCTAGCCATTAGCATTGGATATCCTTGAGACTTAGCATGTCCCAGTACTTGCTCCACAAATAAATACTTAGCTATCACTCGCTCATATCTACCCAAGTTATTAATCTAAGACCATCAAGTGTAGTCTATCATAGGCAAGCCACATATTCTCTATTTTTCTCATTTATTCATAACTTATTATTAGTCAGCCTCTATTTAATAACACATTTTCGTCGAATTAACAATCAATACACTTCAATATACATAACAAAACACAAACACAAAACACCTTGTAATTCATGTATGTAACTATTAATTATTAATTTAATTAATGACTAAATCAAAAATATGATTCACTATAAAATAATTTATTAATAACAACATACTATTATAAGAATACAGTCTAAGATTATCCTTACTTCAATTTCAAACTCAACTAATTAATAGTCCAATTTACTGTTTAATCGAACGACCTAGTCATTACAAAAATTCTATTAAACTAATTTACAAAAAATTTAAACTCAAATACACTTAATAATTTAACATTATTCACTTCTACATTATTCCAAATTTAAGCTTTCAGGAAAAAAAGGAGTGCAGAGAGAAACCATGAAAGCAAATGCACTCAAACTTTCATTCATATTTTTAAAAGTTCTGTTCAATGTAAACCAAATCTATCATAAGCCTTTAAAAAATGTTGAATTATTCATTCATCTTCCTTTTAAGAAGAATGACGATATCAATTTGATAAAGGCGACACATTCAAGGATGAACCCCCTTTCCTTCTCCTATCTCGTCTCCTTTTTCTCATTTTTCAGCCACTTTTCCTCCATTATTTTATCTCTTTCCATTACTTCAATTTGTCTTAAACAATCATAATATGAGTTACAACTATCATTTAGCATATATAGAAAGATCAAAAATCACAAAAAAAAACATAAAATAACGCTGAAATTTTTACATGTGTTAAGAGATTTTGGGGTTGTTAATCTCCAGAACTTCCTACCAACTTTTTGCAAAACAAACACGATGAGGGAATCTATCATAGAAGTATCACATATGGGAGAAAGAATGATGATCTGGATACTTGCCGGCTCAAATAGATGGGAGCAAAAATGAAAAAGAAGAAGACTTCGTTGGTGTTTTTATAATTGGATGACCTTTATAAAATAGTCTGTGGTCTGGGCTGCTTTTATTTTGTGGGCTTTACATTTTTTATTTCTAATATTTACCACAAAACGCGATAATGAACACGCAAGCTGCTTGCGATAATTAGAGAAAACGTAACAACGATGATTTAAAGAACTTCCAAGAAAACACGCTTTTCTTTAAGATCAGTCTTCATTGCTTCCTTAATGAATTCCAGGAAAGAAACAGGCGTTAGATTTCTTCGCTGACTCTTTGTTTCCATTCTTTCTTCTAATCGACAAAGAGACTCGCACGATAAGAAAATGATTTGCCATTGGCAACTTTCACAACATTTTCATTTGTAGTTGATACTTATCAAATATATGTTGAATAAATCATTCGATAAACATAATAATTTTTAAATTATGTCTTTCAAATAAATGATTATTTAAAGAGTTAATGACTCGAATTTAAATTAAAATAATTTAAATCGGGCAAAAAATATTATTAATAATTAGTCGACTATTACTTATTTTTATTTTTGGTCAATCATTAATTAGTGTCTTATTCAGCAACCCTAAACAATGTCACGGCACTAACCAAAGGAAATAGTTAATGAGCAATCATATAATAATTAAGTTGTTGATAAGGACTTGAGCAAATGTGTAAGCAAGCACCATTTCCTACCTAATCTTAACCGACCAGAAGTCCCCATCTCATTGGACCAACATCAACCCTTTATTTCTAAATTCCTACGATGATGTGATTCCCAAGTATAGTCATTAACAAAATTTCCCAACTAATCGGGGAACTTATCATTGTAAGACTATGGTTTTAAGTCTTCTTAATTAAATATATGAGTCGTACCTTTAACTTAGTAAGAGATTAGGACTGTTTGATTTCACTTTTATTTTTCTGTTGTTGTTTTTTATTTTTGTTTTCTATTTTTGTTTATATTTAAAAAAACGATTGTTGTTTTTTATTTTTATTTCCTATTTTTGTTTATATTAAAAAAAACAAAAATCTATTTTGTTAAGATTTGTAATATAAAAATTGAAAACAAAAATCTGTTTAATTGAGATTTCTAATAAAAAATTAAAAACAAAAATATATTCGATTTTATTATCATGTTTCTATTTTTTAATATATATCAAATTTAGTGTTTAAATTTGCTAATATTCACATCATTTAATATGGAAAAGGCTTTGAAGTCATAATTTAAGCTGTTCTTATAACTTAAAACTATTACGAAGGCAATAAATCATGTGAAGATTAGGCTTTACCTTTGATAAAGCCTCTGTTATGGCGTGAAGAAAATTGTTATTATTACTAATTATTGTTATAAATTTTCTACTTATTATTTTTAATATTATTAATATTGTTATTTTTATTATTAATTTTATTATACTAAATTAATTATCTTATTATTATTATTATAAATTTTGTACTTTATTATTATTATTATTATTATTATTATTGTTATTTCAAATAGAAAACAGAGATATGTTAGTTTTTTGTCAAAGAAAACATGTCAACATTCAAAGAAACGATGTTTTTTTATTTTTGTAAAACCATTGTGATTTTTTTATTTTCAGAAAAAAAAATTGTAACAGAATAAGCCAAATACGTTTTATTTACCTATTTTTCTTTTTACAAAATCGGGAAAAAATATAAACAAACAGCCTATAAAATTTTAAGTCTTCTTAATTAATGATATGAGCCATAATTTTAACTTATTAAGTTTATGTCGATATCTTGTTGAATTTAAATATTTGTCAAACATTTGTCAAAAAAATATTTATAAAATAATATTATTGATATCCTAAATTCTAGAGATATCAATAACTAAGTTAGATCAGATCTGACGTAACTTAATTAAATATAATACTAATTAAGATGTAAAATCATACAATAGAAAATAGACAACTTATTTAAAATTTATAACTCTTCGATTTAGTATAGGATAAGTTTTGGTGGGACATTAATTAATATGTAAAAAAACATAAAAATGTCTAAGTCTGGGCCACAACAAACATGTGGTGTTAAAGGATCGTACCATCGTCACCACCAAATGCAATCAAAATGATGTTGCTCGCGCACCACCACCGCATACACGTTAAATAATTAACAATGTATGAGCAAGTTGCGAATGAGTTGTCGCCACGTGTCAGATTTTAATGCTCCACACCACAGAATTTTGGACCGAAGCTTCATTTTGCGTCTTCTTTTTGCTTTATTGTCGGGTTATTCTATAGTTTAGTGGAGCAGATGACTCGTTGATGCCTCACCAATATCTAATATTATAAATCTCAAGTTAACGAGTTGATAAGGAGTTCTCTTAATTTAAGTAAAATTATAAGTTTAAACCTTTCTTATATATATAGTTGTTTAAAATTTAAGATCAGAACTTTACTTCTTATAAGGGATCTATCCAACTCAAATAGAAATTAGTCTAGATATGAATAACTTAAAATAATCTTCTTATAATTAGAACCCTCTTAAAATACGTTATAGGTAAAAAAAAATCTAATATTTTTCGCTTCTGATTTTACCATTTCCTCAAAGAAGGAAGATAAGATAATATTATGAAACATAATTTATATAATATTTTAAATTTACCGAATAATCGAAATACTGAATAGTCGATGCTGACTCATTGTCTCAATCCCCTTTCTGGTTTAGGAAATGTGAAGTCCCCTTCGCTGACGTGGCTCAATTCTCTAACTTTAACCCAATCGCTATTCGCCACCTAAGCTAACAGCACACTTGACCTTTCTGTTCGTTTTACGGTTTTACCTATCATGATCAGCCGCCTTTATAAGCTCAGGACTCCCCCCTTTTCCAAACTCCTAAACTTTCTCTAAGCTCTCGACGGTATTGGCACTATCATTAGAGTCTTTTGTCATTTGCCGATTACTGGTTTTCGGTTATTTAGTGTGTATCCATGGAGATTCCGGTCATAAATAGAATCGGCGACTTCGAAGCCGGAATAAACACGTTACAAAACCCTTCTTTTATTTCTCAGATTTTCACCCTATCTTCCGCCTCTGAACTGGTTTACCAAGCGTCGAGTTTTTGGAAATGGGGCGCTTTGATTCTCGCCGTTGTTGCCTCTTTCTCAACGTTAATCGCCAGAGTCAAGCTTCTTGTCGTCGGGTTCAATAGTCGTTTCTTGAAAGCTTCACCTCCTCTACTCAACATACTAGACGATGACGATTCCGACACCGAAAGTGAAGCGTCTTGCTCATCGACATCCGACGATGAAGACGAAGAAGAAGAAGAAGAAGAAGAAAAAGAAGATCAGCCCAGTTCATCATCTTCCCGCTGGTGGAGCACCGACAACTATCCCTTGAAAGGCTCTGGTCATTATCAGAGTTGCCTAAACAGTAACTCTTTTGGGCTCCGGCGACGTCGAAATGGTAGCATCGGAGACCTTTTTTCGTGGGCAGAGTTTCCGACCGGAGAAAGCGTGGTCAAGCTCTGGGATAATCTAGGTTTAGGTCTCGGGTTAAACATCAACAACGAGTCAAGAGCGTTTCTTTTTGGTAATGACAGAATCAAGGGAGAGAACGTGAGTTCGGTTTTCGGTATGCCGGCGGTGGTTGTATCCGGCGAGACGAACATATCTCAGAATCTCTTGAGGGTATGGGACACACGTGTAGGGTGTAAGATTCCGCAGATGCTGGCGGAATGGCGGCCAATGTTGGGTAAGATCGTGGGAGTTAACGCCGCCGAGTTGGAGAAAATCTTCGTCAGCGATGACGTCAGCGGTGGAGTTACGGTGGTAGATGGGAGAAAGCTGACGTCGCCGTTTGCTCTCGTGACGGAATCGGACGTGGAAACCTGGTGGGACGCTGACGAGTGATGCTGTTATCGTAACGGTAGTTCACGCGTTTTACTTCACGACTTGTCGTTGCCACCCGATTAAGTTTGCGCTGGACTTCGTGAATGTCAACCAGACGGAACTTAACTGGAAGGAGACCATTTGTAAATGATTCATTGTTTATCGTTATTAGTTAATAAAAGTAAACAAAATGCGGACGACATAATTTATTTTAGTAATCTTTTGTTATTGAATTTCTTTGATTTGGTGGAGTGCCAGATTGGGTCCTCGATGATGAGGTACGTCCGCTTAGTTCGCTTGTGTGATAATGTGTCAGTTGGGCTCTCGTAAAGGTGTGCCCGCTTGACCCGTTTATACAAATTCCTCGTATCCAAAAAAAAAATTATTCAGATTAAAAAATTCAGTTTAAACTAAACTTAACTAATATTGAAATTAAGTTAAACAATTTACAACAATAGCATTAGGAGAATGTTTAGTAATCCAAATAATCACATTAAGAGATTAAATTCAATTCAAGGTTAATTAAAATTTAGAAAAGAAACTAAATACACAAAAAAGGTGGGATCTTTTTTTTTTCCCTCTTAAAGCTGGTCCAATTCATCCTCATACATGTGTAACATGCATGTTTTACTTGGACTATGGTAATGTTTTTCTTGGACTATGTGCATGTCTCTTTCAATTAGTGCATTCGCATTGTTGTTGGGTCATAGTGTAAAGTAGTAGCTAGAATGAGTTATTGCAAGGACGGCAGGACAAAACTCACGTGTTACAGGTGATTAACAATGTAATACGCGAAGTATATCCTATGGTGGATTGTCAATCCTTATCTTGGAAGTCTGAAATCTAATGGCAAACTACGTTCAAAAGTCCAAGTTAGATACGGAAAACAAAAGTGGGTTGATATGAGGATAAAGGGTCATGCAAGGTGTGTATGTGTATATTACTTGTCATTTCTTGATTTTAGAGTTTGATTTTGGATAGCAGGTAATAATGATGAAATCCACTCGTTTAATTCAATTTAATTTAAAATTAAAGAATAAAAATCAATTTGATTGAGTTTAAATTAATTTGAGTTTATAAAAATTAAGTCAAATAATATTTAAATTAAAATAATATTATTTTAAAAAAATTAAAATTTTCATTTTAAACTATTAGGTCCAACCTAAATCCAGGACTCGTCCTAATGGCTCGATGGTTGAGAGCGGGGCTTGACTTTGATTAGGTTCCAGATTCGATTCCATGCTAGCCCCTCTTGTAAGAGCCTGGGGTAGCCGAGGTTTTACCTGTAGATGGAGAATTGGTTGGGCCATCAATGATGAGGTGTGCCCGCTTGGCCTGTTTGTGGGGTGATGCGCCAGTTGGGCGCTCAGAGATGTGTGCCCGCTTGGCCCATCTACGGGGTTTCCTTGAATCAAAAAAAATAAAAAAGTTTAGTGCACGTAAGTGATAATATGGATAAGCAAGATAAGGCTGATTAGACATAAGGATTTTGATAAAATGTAATATAATATAATGATGGAATAAAATCTAAATGGATGATATATTAAAAAATTGTTGTTTAGGAGGGATGGAAGGATTTATAATATAATATAGTGAAATATTATTTAAAAAGGGATTCATAATGTAATATAGTAAAATATTATTTATTATTTTACATTCTATAATAAACTTCTCAAATTGGAAGTAACTTATTTTTACTGTTTAGGAAGGAATGAAATGTAATGTGAAACTCTCCATTACCATTTTATTTTATTATAAACCTACATTTCATTTCATTCCATTCCATTAATAACCACCCAACTAAACATAGTCTAAGAGATAAAATGTTGGTAAGATAAATGATTAAAAAATTCAACCAGTTCAACCGATTCAACTATAAAAGTCTTGAATGGTATATTTTTTCAGTTCAGTTTTTAACTATCCAATTATTTTTTTTAATAACTCATTTTGTCAAAAACTTATTAATTAATAAGTTCTTATAAACTAAAATAAATTAATTCATTTTCATTTAATATTTTTCTTTTAATTAAACTTTAAATTTTTCGATAAATAAAGACAACCTCTTTCAATCATATTTCTGTTAGAAAAGTATTCTAAAGGCAATCATCTTTAGCACTTATTATACAAATCATTTTATGATTAATAAAGACATTTTTCATTATTTCGATGTTCATACGTTTATAGATTTGATTTAGATCTTAAATTGATTTAATAAAATCCTTGGTACAAAACATAGCATGGAGGAAATCATGATAAAATAATGATAGTAAGATTCTTATCATGTGTAATTATGTTAGTTTCTAAACTTTCCCTAGTTATAGAATTAATAAGATGGAATATCATTAATCTGAATAGACTAGAACATGTTATACTCCTTAATTGAATCAACCAGTAGATCTCATAAGTTGTAAATATGAGTTGTTTAGAGTTAACATGTGGATGTTTACTAAGGTTAGTAAAAACATTGAATTGACCTACTATGAGGCAATCATATGAATATTCTGTTCCAATATCAATGATAATCTCATCATAGCAATGGTGTAAGTATCATTGGACTTGAGGTACTCAAGGATATATCGGATACTAATCTTGTGCTTTGACTCTATTCATCGATATCTTTTAGGGGTTACTAATAAGATGGTGATTGGGTACAACTTGAGCTATTTGAAGATACTTGAGTAGCCAATAAATGATTCACCAATCCCAATAGAAGGAGATGATACCCATGACCTTTTGTCGGGGACAGCATCATGCTGACGAGTGATGTTGTTATCGTAACGGTAGTTCACGCATTTTACTTAACGACTTGTCGTTGCCACTCGTTTAAGTTTCCGCTGGACTTCGTAAATTTCAACCAGACGGAACTTAGCTGGAAGGACACCATTTGTAAATGATTCATAGTTTATCGTTATTAGTTAATAAAAGTGAACAAAATGCGGACGACATAATTTATTTTAGTAAT
>JANVCQ010000001.1:149029-168959 GCA_025531925.1 Erythroxylum plowmanianum
AAAATTGATTAGAGTTTGATGATTTTATGAAAAACAAATTGGTTTGTGAATGAGTATATAATGGTGATATGTTTGTGCAAAAGTGATTTGGAAAAAAAATTGAAATGAATTTGGTGTAAAAATGGAAGTGAGTTTAGGATGAAAGTTGAGAGGCTATTAAAAGGTTATTGTTTTTATTGAACATACTTTGATATTTTGCTTATATTTTGATTTATAAATTTCCAAATGAGTTGATTCTTAATTCAGATTAAATCTGAGACATAGGTCTACAACTTTCTTAAAAAAGTTAAATTTTGATTATGCCTCTGAGACTTTCAAAAGTGGCATGGAATTGGGTCTTGTTTTAGGTTGTAGCACTACAAGGGACAGAAATCATGTCCTATTTTTATGCCTAATTAGGCTAAGGTATCTTCACCAAAGTTGTAGATTATTCTCTTATCTTTACATTGGTATAAAGTTTGTAATTTTTGGATATTGGAATTGAGAGTTATGAGGTGTACAACTTGAATGTATGATCATACTCTAAACAAAATTTCAAATGTACATAGTCTGTGATATTTTGAGCATAATTCATTGAATATTAAACCAAATTGTATGATCTTGGTTTCATTAGAAACTTAAGACATTGAGGAACAATTGTCTAGAAGAGGGTGTTATAGAAATGCATCATTTTCTTGATCTTATTGATTATGAAAAGTTGACCCAAATGAGGTACTTCCAACAAAAGCGAGAATAGTAATTGATTGTATGAATTTAGGAAATTTTGAAGTACAATTGATGCTTACATCAGTTTAGTAAGGAAATATACCCGAGAATTTGTTATGAACATGCATCATACATATTCAATATACATAAATGAATTCTTAATCATGCACAATGGTGATTTGTATATGTGTTAAATGTTATAAAGAAACTTATAGAACGGCCACTTTCAGATATTGCAAAAAATTCGAAGCAATAAACAATAAGGGAGCTTTTGGTAAGTAATCTTAGATGGTCATACCTTACTTTGTTTTGCATGTTGAATTTGATTTAAGCTGATTGAGTTCTGAATTCCAGATAATGATTGTCTGAGTTGTTTGATGCATGTTTATATCATTGGAAGTGCTACTTGCATGTGAATATGATTGATTACTTGCTTTGCACATGAAATGACTTTATTTTGTTGTAAAACTGTTGAGTCCTAGTTGTGGGTAAATAGGTATGCCTAAAAGGGTCTATAACTGCTCCTATGACACTTCAGTGTTGAGATTTTGATCTCTTATGTGACACTTCGGTGTCGAGATTTCGATCTCCCTTGTGACACTTCGGTGTCGAGACTTCGGTCTCTCTTGTATAAGTCTCGTTATCGCTTCTGTAAACAGCTTAGTAGTCATCTAATTTTGTGTTCTGACATATATTTGATTCTAATATAAAAAAAATTGTGTTTTGATTCTGAAGGGTTTATACACTCTTTAGATATTCAGCTTTATTAACTATAAAATCTATTCTGAAATGCATTATGTCTGATTTATTGTTTAAACAACTTGTTAATGCATGCTTATGTTATTATATGATTTAGTATGATGAGTTATCACTTTATATATAGATTAGTTATTATTTACTAAGCTATATGTTTAGCACGGTAGATTTGCCCCGTGTAGGTTCAGAACGAGGATTATAAAGACTGGGACGAGTCAACCACGGTGACCAATAGAGTCTGAGTCTTTTTTGATAAAAATGTATCTCAAGTTTATTTTGGCTTATAAATAAAATGTATGATTTTGAATTGTTGTAAGTTTTTGTAATAATTATGTTTCAAGCTGGTTTTGATTTTTGGGACAAATTTTATTATGATCATGTGATGTCATGTATGTATAGTCTGACACAAGTTTGTTTTAAGTCCAACGTATAATATGATGTATGTTTGTTCTAAATTGCTTCCAATGGAAGATTTTGAATGTTATGCTTCCGCGAAATGTTTTGGTTGGTTTGTATTGTCTTTTGTGGCATCCACATATCCTCCCAGGGGACATATGGGTGTCACATCTAAACTTTCCTTAGTCATAGAATTAACAAGATGAGATATCATTAATCCGAATAGACTAGCACATGTTATACTCCTTTATTAGATAAAGCAGTAGATCTCATAAGCTGTAGATATGAGTTGTTTAGAGTTAGCATATGGATGCTTACTAAGGGTAGTAAGTACATTGGATTGACCTACTATGAGACAATCATACTGATATTCTGTTCCAGTGTCAATGATAGTCTCATCATAACAATGGTGCAAGTATCATTGGACTTAAAGTGCTTACGGATATCTCGGATACTAATCCTGTGCTTTGACTCCATTCATTGGTGCCTTTCAAGATTACTCATAAGGTGGTGATTGAGTACAACTTGAGGTATTCGGTGGTAATTAAGTAGCTAATAAAGGATTCGCTTCTCTTTATAGAAGGAGAGGATACCTACGACCTTTTATTGGGGTCATTACTCGGGAGTCTTTAACCAAAGCAGATATGAAGAGAGTCTTCAATGATACATAGAGTAATGAGATCCTCAGGACAAGATCTAATATCACTTGGATTAGAAGTGACGCAGTCAGTCTAGTGGGAGTTGACACTTGGACCATACTCTGAACCAAGTGAGCTATAAATGGTGAAAGGACGAATTGCATGGTAACATTGCACATGGAACGGTTTAGTGAAACCACTGACTTTCTTGTCAATTGGGGGTTATGACGTATTTCTAGATATCGCTCTTGATTTACTTGAATTAAGTGTTAATTCAAGTAGCCAACATAACCGGGAACCTAATGGATTAAACACATAGGAGATCCAAAGGATGAGTAAAATGATCTTGAATGATGATTCAAGATATGAGAGAGTTCTGCTTTAGGATTGTATCACGACGTGATCATGGTAGAAAATGTTGCATATAATAGATTAAAAACAAGTATTGTTGGCTGCCAATTTGGTCATTAACTTCCCAAAACTTCCATTAATGCATGTTATTCATGGTCATTAACTTCTCATAACTTCCATTAATGCATATTATTCATAACCATTAACCTTCCATAACTCTCTATTAGTGATGGGGGTTAGGGAAAGCCAAATAGTGCAGAAGATAGAGATGATTTTCGTGCATCTTGTGTAAGACATAAGTGAAATAAAGGTTCTTTTCACACACACACACACTCTTTTTCTCTCTAACTCTCACAAGAGTTCTTATCTTTGCTAGCACAAAGAAAGAATTATAGTCATCTTCTAGTGAAGTTTCATCCTTCTATCTTCGTGTGGACTTTCATTAGAAACGGTTTACGAAAACCCAACGTAGAGAAGATCAAAGAACCAAAGAGATCGTTGGAGAGGTGTGTAAATATCTTGCACTTCATGTTTTTTTCTATATCTATATGTACGAGTAGATCTATTTTTTTATTTTTCGTTTTATTTTTCGCTGCGTATACTTGATATATATTATGTATGAGATGCATGATCAGAACCTTACAATTTCAAATTTTTTAATTTAAAATTCAACATCAAATTTTTCGATAGAAAAGAAAAATCTATTTTAATTATATTTTAAATTCTTTAATTTTATTCATTTAAATCTTAAACCACTAGACGTGGAAATATGGGTCTCTTGTATATTGTACTCTTATGATGTTAGGATTCATAAACTATTCACAACAAACCGAGTCCAAATTATTTTTTGAGTCTACGGAGTGAGTTTTATTACATTAATGTATAAATTGATTTAGGGTTTAATAACTTTTAATGAGTGAAGATAAGGCTTTGTGAATAAAATCATTTATATTGGTCATACTTTTTTTAAAGGGGGACAAACGAAACGAATTACTTGCTAAGTCTAGGGAAACAGATTCCCGACAAATCCTCAAACAAGATTATGTGGCACCCTAGGGGTGTTGTAGTAAAATAATTGACGCCGATTGCAAAATTGTCCGCATACTTGGCTAGCCAGTCGATGCATCTGTTGGTCATACTTTTTCATATATGAAGAAATATGTTTCACCTTTTGTTTAATGTTAATCATGCTATTTATTTCAACATCCCTCTTCAATTGTAATAACTGCATAATTATGTACTTATTTCTAATAAAAAATCTCCTCTTTTTTGTCCACACTAATAAATTAAAAATTAATAAGTAATTATGTAAAATATTAATAAAAAGTAATTCAATTTATTATTTGAATTATACTTTTTATTTTTATTAAAATTTAATAAGTATTTTTTTAATATTTCCTTAAATCATTTTTACCTCTTACATAAAAAAAGGACAAAAATTATAGCATATCTTAACATATAATTCATACATTAGAAATTATAGCAAAAGTGCAGGCTTAAGGTTAACTAATAAAGATTAAATAAAATTTAAAATTTAAAATATGATTTAAAAAAGTTATTAAAAATTGAATAAAAGATTATAAATTCAATGGGTTGAGTTTTTTAATCATTGATAAACATGTACTTTGATTAAGATAAAATAAATTCAAGTTAATTAAATTTTTGATCTAATTTAAATTTGATAAGATTCTAATTTAAATTAAAAATTATTTTATTAAATTAAAAAAATCAAACCCACTATCAGAAATGATCAATCTATTCTCTTTGGAAAGTCAAAGAACTAACGAACTCGATTCATATTCCACATTTTCAGTGTCTAGCCAAAGAATCTTCCTAGAATGCGACAACAAAAGCACCAAAGTACATGAACAATGTGAAACAGCTTAAAGAACCCATCGAACCCACCTCCCTTGTATGAAGAATCACCATCATCAATGGGGTTTGGTTTGATTGAATATATCAAACTAATCATCATCAATAAATCTACTGTTCCTCGAAACGCCTCCTCGTGTTAACATTCAACTAATCATTTCATGAACTCGTGGAAAGATGGAGAAATAGGATGTCCCACGTTTTGTGACTGATAAACTGAATCAGAATATCTATACACAGGCCCTGATGAACAGAAAATTTTAGCAGAATCCGCAGCCAAAAGTGAGATATCTGTCAAGTCGGGAGTAGATGATTCGTTATTCTCAACACCACAGACTCGATCTGATCTTGAAGTCTCACTTATCACACTTCTCTTCTGTTCTTGGACTGGTGGTGTAATGTGAACATCGTCATTAGTAGGTGAATTGCCGGTGAGTTTTTGGACCAAAGCCATGAAATCTCCGGCCTTGGTATGTATTACTCTCGGTGAATGCGTATAAATAATCACCGGATCGCTTCTCTGTTGTTGTTTAGCCCTTCCTGAGACCGGAGCTAGGACAGGAGCCAAAAGATTAGACGGCGATGACGACGGCGATGACGACTTGTGAATGACATGAGATTCTTTATAGATCTTCAGTGGAGATGGACGCGGGACGTTGGTGATCCTACGCTCCTGAAGATGATGATCAAACTTTCCAGGGCGCATGATGGATTCAATTCTTGAAAACCAGTAAAAAGAATAGCTAAACAAGTAAGAAGGAACAAGGCTCTTGGAGCTTGAGTAGGTTTACAAGAAGAGAAAGGTTACATATAAAAAACAGGTTTGAATGCAATTGCCAGCGATTCTGACCGTTGACGATGAGAGGCGTTGAAACTTGTTCAGAAGAAACACCCTTTTTCATATTTTAGTTACATGACGTGATTGTGTTGTTTTTGTTTGTCTTTCGTTATTATTTTATGGCTATTTTATGTTGTTATTCCCGATAATGTCGGGTAGTTAAGCCACCTAATTAGTTCAAGTGTGTCATTGGCTATTTGTGTGTATATATATAATATCAAAACTTGATTCTTATTTATTTTTGTTGTTAAGTTGTTGAGCAAGTTGTGTTCTTAGTGCCAAGTGGATATATGGTTCTTGATTTGATAAGAGCATTTGAGTTTTTGAAGTTTTAAAACAAATGTTAGATGATTTTCTAGATTCTTAATTTGAGGAACCCTTTTTCTCCTTAATTGAAAATTTAAGGTTGTCATAGAACAGGGTGGCTGTTTCCGATTTCTAGTATCACTCTGTACCTTCTCCATCTCATTCATGTGGTACTGGAAATCAGGAACAAGAGATTTGATCTCGTCATAGACAATCTTAAAATTCAAATTTAGAAATTAGAATTTACATGTTAATTACAAGATTAAAATTCAAATATTATTAATTTTAATTTGAAAAGTAAACATTTGAAAATCTTGACTGTAGGATGGTTGAAATTGAGGAATGGACCTTGACCTTGGATTTGCAGCTATTGCAGGTGTATGTCAAAAGAATGGGCTGCCCGACCCAGAAAAGTTTCACTTGATTGTGGACCTTCAAATGAAAATCAGAAATAAATTAAGAGTTTAAGTAGGTCTTTCTTACTTAATTTATAAATAATTATATGCATTAAATTTTTTTATTTAGTTTGTATTAAAAATATAAGTTTGAGAATTTTATGATTAATTTTTTATTATTTATTAGGTTTATTAACCCAATTCAATTTAATTTTTTATTAACATTTTTATTAATTTTTAATAAAACTATTACTCTAAAATTAAAAATTATGATAAATAGCTTAATACTAAAAACATTAAATATAAAATAGGAGATAGTGGATCATACTTTTTTTATTTTGATTAAAGAAGATACAAGGAAAAGAATATTTTAAAACAAAATCGTAATTATGATTGTGGTAATATTACGAGTATATGATAGAAAATTATCCCAAATAGATTTATTTGAGAAATTTCGAATTGTTATTTTTGTATGCTATTACAATAATAATCAATACATATGATTCGATCAAGTTTTAAATAATTAAAAATCATCTATTTTTCTAATCAATTAACTAGTAGTCCTATTTAAATTTTAAAATTGAATTTTGTCCCTTATTATCAATGTTTTACAAAACTCTACCAGAAGTTAAATAAGTAAGATAAGATGTTTAAGATTTAAAAGGTTCAACTAGTATTAGATCATCATAAAACTAGTAAAAATTGAATAAATTTAAATAATATAAAATATAGTTAAAAGAGATTGTCCTTGTCTATAAAAAATTATAAAGTTTAATTAAAACTTATAAAATAAAAATTAATTGATTTATTTTAGTCTATAAGAATTAATTAATTTATAAAAATTGATTAATTAATAATAATCTGATTGATTTTTAGCAACAAGAGTTATTAAAATAAAATGATCTGATTTATAAAAAAATGATCTGAAAAATTAAAAATCAAACCGAAAAATTGAAATGTTCAATTTTTACAGTTTAATCGGTAGAACCGGTTGAATTTTTTAATCATTACAGGTTACATTCTTCTTTGCATGTGTTATACCAAAAACACATTTTCACAAGTACCTAACATATTAAAAAAATTATATTATTCTATGGGATCTTGTAAAATAGGATTATATATTATTTTAATATATAGTTATAATGGTGTACACAACTATTATTATTCTCATAATTACAAGATAACATGTAATTTAAAGAGATTAAAACTAAAATGCAATTTTAAGCGAAACCGAAAATAGCAAATTTATGAGCGATTCTGTGCCTAATCATCTAGTTCAGAAGAAAGACAGAGAGTGCATACAAGTCTTCATAAGCAACCAAAAACCCATGTTTGTTGCTATTCCTGAACAGCCCGACCTACACAAGCACTACTCTAGCATTGGACACCACACACAGAGCTTCGCTTTAACCCTAGTTTTTCTAACACGTAAAGAGGTTGTAACTTTCTCTCTTCCTCAGTCTCCGGACACACACCCACAGACATAAGCATTTTGTTTGTACTATCCTTTTCACACACAAACAACACACTTGGAAAACAACTTTGTATTACTCGAAAACATTGAATGATCACACAAACTACACACACACACACTTTTCTCAAAAGCCCATGTCTCTCTCTCTCTCTCTCTCTTATGCAACTCAAACCCACGTCTGTTTCATTAACGACACCTTTCAATGCATGAAACTTCAACACCTGTTCTTTAAGATATAATCAATAACACCCACATGAAACCGTACGTAATATTCACTCTTCGGATATAGATATAGAGAGAGAGAGAGAGAGAGCAGAGTTTGATAAAGATGTGTCTTTAGTTAGCAGGTGGAGAAGAACTAAAACATGCCTGGACGACAGTATCTATGGCCACAACAGGTCATCATCTGGCTTGGATCAATGGCGTGATCTGCAAATAAGTACCCACATTGATTTTGTTGAAGTGAATGGTCGTTTTCGTCTTGAACTTCGTTTGAGGCCTTAGTGCATATATATATATATATATATATATTTATGGACGTTCTTCTCATTGGTTCGTTTCTAATCAGAAGCCTCTGCTTCTTTAATGGTTCTACCTATGTATCTACAAGTTGTCTTCTACAATTCTTCCTAATATTAATAGTTCTTGGTATTTGGAATATCATAATTATATTATGCTTTATTTTAAACATTTATTAGATTATAGATATTAGTTAAATTGCTAACTTCCATTCCTTATGTTTATTGTTAATTGTAACTAAACCAAGTCGTGATCAACAATAAATGGTCTCATTGCAATTCATTATTCAAGATAAGTTGAAAAACTAGAATTCAAAATTTGTAGTAGCGGAAAATCAACGATGACATTTATCATGTCTTAAGTAGTGGGCACTATTAATTAATTATCAAATAAAATAAATCATCAAACTGGTAGGTAGAGCAAAAGGGGTTGGAGCACTTTGTTCTCATTAAGGTGTTCCAATCTTGTATTACTTAATCTAGTTACACATTTGTGTAGACCTTAAATAAATGTGTGATTGAGATTTAATGAAATAAGATAAGAACTGGTTAACTGAAACATGATAGGAACTGGTATCAGAGTAAAATAAGTCGAGTGGACAAGTTTTCAAATCTCGATAAAAGATAGTTGTTTTGTCTGAACTAGAAAAATTGCCACTTTGAGAATTATATACTTGGAAATAATTAGCAATTTTTTTATAAAGTGATAAAAATTTCATCTCTCATAATTTTTAATTAAAATTTGACATGAATTTTACATATATTATAATATCTTCTTTTAAATTCTAATTATACTCATATTGAACCGTCAATTATTAATTCATAATTAATTAGTTTCTTAAACTATTTTAATCTAACACTTTTTAAAATTGATGTACAAAATATTGAACAGTGCTCAATTTTAATAATAAATTCATAAATATATTTTTTACTTTAATTTTCCTTTTTTCCTAAGTTTTATTGTCTTAACTAATTAATTGTACACTTTTTTTACATTTAATATTTATCTCAATTTAATTAACAAACTGAAAATATCTATAAAATGTTAAATTTCATCAGATTATATAGATCGAATCTCAAAATTTGGGTTCTCCTCAAACTGGCAATAAATTGAAGTATGTCTTAAGTTAAGATCTATAGTTCCAGAAACAGCAATCACTGTTGTTTCCTGCAAACATTTATTGAAAACAATTCAGAAAATCTGGGAAGTGAAGTTAGTGATATTTTAATAATATTGATGTTTTCGAAGTTTAAACGCAATTTGATCGATGGAACTTCTGTGATATGTTCTTTTCCTTTCTTATATTTCTTTTGTTGGTGTTTATGTACATGGTGGGATGGACCACCTACTGACCAAAAGTCCATTTGACTGCGAGAAAATGTTTCAGATGTGTGGACACACACGGTCTTAAGCTCCCAGCTTGGTCTAACCATACGAATATGCTAATGGCAATCATAACGGAGATGCATAAGTCAAGCAAAGATATATAGAGTGGTCCATGTTAACATGTACGTTACAAATTCGCCTCTTCATTAACCAATTGGTGTTTTAAGTAGTCATTGGAATCCCATCAATACTGATGATGATGACTCAACTCGATTCTGTCTGTCGTTTTTTTTTAAATAATATGAACTTAATTCAAAATGTGATCGAATTTGAATTATATCAAAACAATATGCCTTCAACATATATAGAAGGGTTGAGGATTGGGAGCATAATATGTATTTGTAGAGTATGTCACGTTTATTAATACGAGTTGCATACTTCGTTTCCTTGATATTTGTCAATATTAGGAACATTAGGAATGGATGCAAGAAGACATCACTTATAAATGATTAATTGTTGGGTACAAGTGGTGTGTAACAAATGATAGATTTTATTTAATGAATTGAGTTTTCCATATCAAACAACATAATGTAGAGGTGAAAAGTAGAAACAGAAAATTGTTTTTTTATGCTCTTCCAGATTGACTGAAAAGGACTGTGAGTGAGCAACAAGGAAGTTTCGAGGTATAGAACAAATACTTCTTGTGGGGTTGAGAAGTATATCCCAACTTAGATCGCAAAACCCTACTGATTAGATACTGAAAGTAACATTTCCATGATCCACGTTAAGTCCAATGTACAATGATGTCGAAGAAGAGCTTAAGCTGCTACAAATGTGGACCATAAACTTGTAGAAGATTCACCATCATGAGCAGGAGGAGGCAGCATATTTGTAGGGCAAGCCTTGTCTTGTTCGCTCTCGACCTACATATGTCATCCTGCGTAGCTTTAATTAATGCTTTATGATATAAAAAGGACACATCTGCGCTTGGTTGCTGAACCAAAGAGTGGTGGTAAGTGGTAACGAGTGATTATTAATATTATAAATAATAAAAATGTTCTTATTTAGTAGATAATTATTAAAAATTACCAAATAATGATGTAATTAATTTATCATAAAAAAGAGAAAATAAATTTAATAGTGTTTAGTCTATTAGATTTTTTAATTTAATGCTAAAACTTTTCTTTTAATTCAACAACTCGTCCATATGTTATTCACATCAGTAAAGCAATATTTCTGATTGATTGTATGAATTTTGAAGGGTTAATCGATTAAATTAAAAACTTTGAAAGAACGAGTACCAAATTAAAAAGATTCCAAATTGTTATCTCTTAAAAATGTTATACTAGAGTAAAAATCACTACAAAAAGGATTTTAAAAATACAAATTATCATTAATATTGTAATAATGGTAATCATTAAAATTACTAAAAAGTAATATGTAATTAATTCATAGTTAAAAATGCTATATATAAACTAAGAATTGCTAAAAAGAAAAATTATCTTCTACTTAATTGGTATATTAAAGGAAAAATAAATGTGAAATTGGTGTTATGGACGATCAATCACAATAATCAAAGAACAGTGCTGAAAATAAACGAACACATAGATTTACGTAATTCACCAAAATTTGGCTACATCCATGGCAGCTAGGGTTTTTATTTTTTATTGTGAATGTTTTTAATAACATGATGCACGATTCGTGAACGTGAGTTTGATGTAAAGTTCATAATATTTTATCAGGCTTCATATCTCTGTAATT
This sequence comes from Erythroxylum plowmanianum, assembly GCA_025531925.1. Taxonomy (NCBI): domain Eukaryota; kingdom Viridiplantae; phylum Streptophyta; class Magnoliopsida; order Malpighiales; family Erythroxylaceae; genus Erythroxylum; species Erythroxylum plowmanianum. Next base: position 160,367 of record JANVCQ010000001.1, read on the forward strand.
GGGAGGAGAAACAACATATTATTTGTTGATAAGTATGGCATTCATGCGAGTCCGTGTTCATTTATTTCAAGTAAATTCTAAAAGAGAAGACATTTAAGGTCGAATATTGATGTTAGTTCGAGGCCAATGCTTGATGATTGACGTTGATGATGACGTTGTAGCTCATTCACTCAAAGAGAATAAAGCACCGTCCATCTAATTTCTTTCCCTTCCACTCAAAACCTAACTAAATGACACAACCACCTTCTTAGCCTCTCTCAACATACATCCCCCATTCTTTAAAGTCACGAGACCGCACTGCCCTTATGTGTTGTTCTTGTTGTTCTTGGGGTTTCGTAAATGTGTGTGTGTCTAAGTGAGATATAGAGAAAGACAAAGAGAAAGAGAGAAAGAGATAGAGAGAGAGATAAATCATATGAGTCCACAGCCACAGGAGTTGGCAGAAGAACTGATAGAGAACTTTCAAAGCTCTTTATCTCCACCTTTACTCAAACTAGCCTCTATATTGCAGTCTCAAACTGAAGTCTTATAATTTTCTAAAGCTTTTTACCTTACCATCCCATCTGAGAGATCGTTTACTGCATAATTTTTTTTTCCTCTTTTCTGTCTTTCTCTGTCGGTACCATGTAGGTCTCTCCCTCCCCACAAAATCCTCCTCTCACGCATTGCTTATCTTCACATTTAGTGTCTCAATGTTTTCGTATACTGTTCCTCCTAATTATTCTTCTGTATTTGTTTTGATTGTCCAGGAGGCCTGAGAGTAACCCGTTAGACCTTAACAACCTGCCGGAGGATTACTCCAGAGATGGTAATAAACCAGTCTTCGAGGAAGGCTCTTCTTCTGGTATGTAAGCAAAAATTTTTAGATATCTTAAAACTTCTCGTTGGTGGGAGAGAACCCTTTTCCTTCATCTCGATTTTCAGCATGTGAAGTTGTGTTGGCTATGGAGTCGAGGAGTGCAATGTCTTGTTTTCCTTGTTGTTTCGTCTTTTGGGTTGTTTCTTGTCTTAACTCATGACGAAAGCTTTCAAGGCTTCAAATGCTTATTTAAGAGAGGAAACACGAACAGGATTGAGGGTTGTGAATGACTGACCTATCTTAATGTTTTTTTACTCATGATGATTTGAATAACTAGGGTTCAGCTTTTGGTCCCAAGAATGGTCTCATCGAAGTAGCTCTAAATGGTTACTTTTGTTGCAGGCCTGAAGAAAAACAAAAACGGCGCTAAGGACGGAAAAGATGACTGTGGTAAGGTCTATGAGTGTAGGTTTTGTTCCCTCAAGTTCTGTAAATCTCAAGCTCTTGGAGGGCACATGAACCGACACAGACAAGGCAAGTCATTTATATTTATATTAATATCATGATCAAGAATAGTAAAGCTTCGATTTTTAATTACTTTCTTATAATGATAAAACGGACAGAGGCTGTTACTGAAACAATGATATGTCTTCTGTCATAAAAGCAAGTATCGTGGTCATGTCAATCTTCAGGAAGGGCAACTTAAGAGTTGGAATTTCTGAAATTTTTGCTTGGGATGAGGAAACCTTCTCTGAATTACCCCATGATTTGATTTGATTTGATTTTGTTGTTGTTGCTGCTGCTCAGAGAGGGAAACAGAAACACTGAACCAAGCTCGTCAACTAGTCTACAAAAGCGAGAATAACTTGGGCCATGGAGGTCATCTAGGGTACGTATACGTAACTAAACATTCCCATACCCATGTCTAAAACCTCTACATCTAGTACCTCTCTACTTCAACCCGTTTCTGGTTTGAACAAAAACCTTAAACTTTATCAACTAACTGTACATGTAATCCAACTGCATGCATTATGTTATCTTCTTTGGCAGTTGCCACACGATAGCATCAGGAAGCTACCTTCCAGGAGGCAGCATCAATGGAGATCCCTATAGATCAGTCTATCCCCCATCAAGACTACTTTCTGGTTCTTCTTCTTCAACTCTATTACCACAACCACCACCACATCAACCGTATATCTACACATCTCCTTCTCGCATATCTCCATATCCCTCACATTATACACAGCAACCTTTTAACGATTACTACATTGGCCATGTCCTTAACAACAACTCCCAAAACATGACCTTTAACAACATGGCCACTACAGATTCTACTAGCTACACTTGCATTGGTGCTCCGGTAGGTCATAACAGTTTCGGCCCTGGTTCGAGTCGTGGATCGGACCTAAGCAATGTTAGAGACGGGTCACTGAGTCATCATGAAGAAGGATTGAATTGGGGAAGGAGCTATCCAGCAACAGCATCAGGAGGAGGAGGAGGACGCGGATTACATCATCAACGTTTGGATCATAATCCTACTACTTCCATCAGTCGATTCCAAGATGGGTTTTGATTTTAAAAATGTTCTTTTTTTCCTGTTTTTTCTTTCTAATTCTATCTCTCGATGGACGTTTGTGACAAAAAATGAAAGTATTGATATGCTTTGAACCAGAGAGAGTAAGAGAAAGAGAGGGACTTAACAAACTGACAAATGGGGTCATCATGCAATGGAAGGAGAGAAGTTTTTGGTTTATGTACAGAGATTGGAACAGCTTTTTGAGCTCATGAACACTCTCACCAAATTTGGCTTCGAGTTGACGGGGATTGGAGGGTTTGGAAGGGTATGTATGTGTTCGATATAATTGTACTAACCAACTGCTTCTGAAACAAACCGAACTAGAACTTGTGAGTTAGATTCCAACTGGAAATTCAAACCAATTCCTCTACTTCCTGCAATTTTTTGGAGTCTATTTTTTGCATGGAATGTTATATTTTCTCTTTTACCCTTTCACTGTTCTTTGTGTTCACTCTTAGAATTATTATTATATATGGCGAGTGCTTGCTTCTGCAACATCTTGGACCAATGAAAACAAACTCTCTTTTCTCTCTGTTGTCAAGAAATGACAGAAACAGTCATAGCTATCTAATCTACCTTCTTGGAACATTTATGGTTTGGTCATATATAGTTCCTGCAAGCCAAGCAACGTGACCTACTTGAGATACAAGTGTTGGGAATTCCTTTGGACACTGTTCTTCTGCGAGTTTCCTGACAAATTCTGTATACAAAGCAATCTAAGGAGTTTGTGTGGCAAATAACTTATTACTTGTTTTTTAGTTCATTAAATAAAAGTTAGCGTTTTGAATTTAGTGAAAGACTTATCAATCAACTTATTTAACTTTAATAAGTTGATTTCTAAAAGTTCTATATGAGGAATTTTTTTAATTACTTGCTTAATGACAATATTGTCCCTCACTTTACTCTTTACTCTTGCTCTATATGTTTTCAAAATTAGTTTTTTTTAATTGTACTAAGTTTGGAATAATATAATAAAAGAGTTAATTACACCTTTTAATCTTTATTTAATTTTATAATATTAGTTTACATTTAAAAATATCATAATATTAAGTTTTTGAACATAAAGAGTCACATCAAATTAATATTTTTAGTATATAAATGTTATATATATATATAATGTTTTTTATTAAAGTTATAAACTTAATTATTGTACAACTAAATATCTAAAATCTAAATTCTTATAAGAATATTCAACGAAATATTAAAAAATATAATATTCATACCCTTATAATATTTTTAAATCATACCCTCATAAGTCATTAAACAGATGATATTATCCACTGATCAAATCAGTTGATATAATCAGATATCAGTTAATCGTTGATAGAGGGCCTAAATCTATAAAGAAATATTCATTACACACCAAAATTCTTCTTTCTTACTCTTTAATAAAAAAAGCTAGATAGCTAAATTCAAGACCAGATTAACAGCCAGTGGAGTGAACACGAAATTTAAGCAGTGAACGAGATTGACTTGAAATACACTACCTCGTTAGTGATAACTAGTACTTGAAATTTTAATTAATTTGCGAAAGACTTAATTATGAAATTAGCATTCAAATTGGCCTTCATTAACTTATCCTTTGCCAAACAATTTAATCTTGAAAAATTCTAATTGCAGTTGATCGGCAGGATTTGCTTTAGAATTTCATTTCCAAAGTATCGATATGAATACAAATCCATAAGAAACATATAAAAATTATTGTACATGAGATAACATGAGAAGTATTAGTTTTAGAAGATGGATGAGTAAAACAAAAACTCATTTATTCATTTTAAACTTTAAATATTCTTTTTTATTTTTGTTATTATATAATCTTAGTCTTTCTAAATATTTATTGGTAGTAAAAAATAACCTAAATAAATATAAGAGGGTGCTTGTTTGAGGGTAACGAAAAAAAATGTACGAGTATGGAATGAAAACTCATGTTTGATGTCAACAGAGGTAACATTTTCATTCTTTTATTTTCAGCAATACTCTATTCCTATCAGATGAATGTGATTCATTGTTGACTATACTCTATTCACATTCTTTACTATATTCATTTATATTTCCATTATCATTATCCTCTATGAATTAAGCGCTCCCTAAATTGGATGAATTTGATGTACGTACCATGGAAAGGTTTTATATTTATGTTACTTTATTATTTTTATACTCACATCTTTAATATCTCTAAACATTAAAATATTTTGTGAATAAATTAAGAAATCATCTTTAAGAATCATTATACTTCTTGATTTATTAGTAAAATATACTTTAATTCTCAATTAACTAATAATGCAAGACCGTGTTAATCTACTTGATGTTCAGAACAAAGTAATGCATAAAAGGTAACAATTAAATGCTTCTCTGGTAGTCTTGAAAGAAGATCACGGATTAGGCCAAAGTGGTAATAGCAGGATTTCTGTTTGATCAGCAAATCTAATTGGCTGAGAGAGACCAGCATGAGTAGAAGCTATGGGGGGGAAAAAGAAGGACTTAGAGTGCTTATGAGAGGCAGATGAAAGTAAACCCTAACCCTAGTATATAGCCCTAACTCCACAGAGACAACTCAATGGAATAGGTTATGCTGGGACTGCCACTGGCCACCACTTGCTTGTTATTGAGATGTCAATATGTCAAGTTGGAGAGCTACAACGTGACCCCAGTCTGCTCTTGCTTAGCCTAATATGGTAAATCATTCACCCCATCAATCTATATATACAAATATCATGTAAAAGATAACAATTATATATCTATTAATTGAACAATCGAAACTTGACCCTTTTTTTAGTCATTCTTTGTGTTAGTTATTATGGAAAAGAACGTAACAAGATCAATGAATCAAACTATAACTCTTTAAAGATAAGAATTTTTTTTTTTTGAAAGTCTTTAAAGATGAATATTAGTTAATAAGAAACTATTTTGAGTTGGAATAACGAGAGAGTCCGAGAAAAAAAAATCTAAGTTTAATTGAACTTGTATAAATTATTTTATTTTTATTTCACAAGGGTTATAATTTATTGGCAAAGAGGCAAAGAAATAGATTTATTATCCTCTCCAAATGATTCAAGAAAGAGAGAAAGAGTTAATGTTGTGCTTTCGGACCGAATCAATATTGATATATCAATTTTATCTAAGATTTTGAAACAAGTTTGGCAACAGATCCAAAAATTTTGATGATCATCTCCATGCTCTGCCTAATGAATGGGGAGTGGGCTTTGAAATTATCCATCCTATATTCACCCGTGATTATATGCTTCAACATGAATTGCACAAAGGGTGTAATTATATGACAATATATAATTCTTTTTTATAAAACACTTACTTTCTCATCTTCCAGCAACGTTACCATAACATTAATAATTAGCTTTTGTCATATAATTCTTATTAATTCCAATCTAACAAGTCACAGTATGTATCTTAATTAACTGTACTCATATAATAAAAAATCATTGTTCTCTAGAATACAACTCCTAAAGCACAAACCACCTTTTGTTATAATCCATAGGCAGCCAACAAAAAGCTCCATATACTAATCATCATCTTCTTCTGCAACTTATTACAAAAAAACAACTTCGACCCATAAAGGAAACCATAATAGTTCATCTGTTGGACCTATAAAGGACTATATCTATGGATAAGAGTAATGGCTTACTACCATCAGAAGTACATGATTCTTAACCTAATGGTATATAACCAAAGGTCAGAAGATAACTCTTTAAAGAATCCAGAAATGAACCAGATGTTCGATCAGCACCATTTCACAACCAAGGAAGCTGAACTATAGAAAGATCAAACACTTAGCTCTAACTTTAAACTCGTCCCTATCTCACGCACATACCCAAGTCCCAACACACACAGAGGATCTTTGTCAACCCACAGTCCCGTACCTTTCTCGAATATATCTCGGGATCAAGAAATAACAATGGAGATCAATGAACATTTTTATATATAAAGAAACAGTGTTTTATGTTTATATAAAGAGCCAGAGGAACTACACTAAAAAAGTTGCATATAACTGTCAAGTGCAAAGGCAAAGCAAAAAGTAGACGGCTATAGACTCAGCTTATTACAAGCAATAACGAGTGTTCCGGGAATGTTTAAAGCTGCTAGGAACTGATGAATGCCCATTATTATTATTATTTTTCTTTGTTGGAGTTTGAGATTTATGAACAGTGAACTTATTTAATTTGTCTTCTTGCTGCAGAATCTGATAATTATCCTTTGCAGCAGCTTTTTGTGAACAGTAAGTTTTCTATTACTAACTCCATTCCCCAGTCGGACAGGACTTGCATGCCTTTTATTATTATTATTATAAGGTAAAAGATTCGAATTCATCCTTGACCTTTTTATTTAAGTGAACATACCTTTTTTAAGTTTTATTTTTATCATACTAATTTCATATTTTTGGAAATTTCTCTTCAAACTTTTATGTCACTAATATAATTAACCAGTACTTTTGTATTTTGTCATTGTGGTAATACCATAAGTTAAAAGTCAATTTATTCGGTATACAAAACTCTCTTTTTTTTTGAAAAATTAAAAAATTAGATTAATAGAATAAAGTTGAAGATAATGTTTGAGCATCTGGCAGCAGTAGATCGATGAGTACACTAAGGACTCCATCTTTGAGCACATCATGATAGTGTTTGAGCTTATCTTTGTGGTGAATTGTTTTAGCTTGTTTCTCCAAGCCCTAGCTAGATTGGGAGTTGCCGGATCTTTGTTTGAGGAGGGTTGATTTTTAGGGCTTTGGTCGGAAAGGTTAACTATCGTATATGACTCACCGTATAAGACTCTCCGCTTTATTAAATTTTGGAGAAGGTTATATAATATACGTAGCTTCTCTTTTGTATTTTTACAAAGAAGTAGTTTCTATAACTTAAACTCATAATTTTAATTAATTTTCTACATAAATGAATGTTTTAAAAGAAAATTTTTTAAAATTTGAAGTAAATTTCGTAAAAATAAAAATTAGGAGATTCAAGTGTACATGGAATAAAAGTTATGGGACTAATTTGAACATTTTTTTATTATAATAGAAAAAAGAAGATTAAAAAAAAACTTACTGTTACCTTTATACATTTTGGTGATCTTTGATGAAAATGGGAAGCTGTGAGTTTTGTCATTTTGCACTGAAATGTTATAGTTTAGCTCTTTTGTACTGTACCATTAACACATCCATTAATGCTGTTTTTTCTTAGATATACTGCCCATTGGGTAGTTTCTCTGGTGCATAGTATAAATGGCGTTGTTAAAACCAAGGAGAGACAACTAACATGCCAATTAATGTTACTTTTTTCTACATTTCAATGCCAGGTACCCTCTGATCAGGTGTGTTCTTTATATCTTTTGAGATTTTCTGATCCCACACTATAAAACCTAGCTTTAGCCCTTTTAGACGTGACTGTTCCAATTGAGTTTTAGTTGGATTTAACTTTTTATTTTTAAAATTTTAGTTTTAAGTTTTGGGTTGAACTTAAAATTGAGCAGATCCGAGCTCGGTCCAACTCGTTAAACTTAGACTCAACTAGCAAGACATGAATTGAATTACGTCAATAAATAATTATATAAATAAATTAGTTTTGACACATAATTTAAAGTTTAAAGTTTAAATTTTTCTTCTGGTTAGAATTGAATCCAATTTAAAAATTGACCTTGTATTAAGATTAGGTTAAATTCAGACTACCAATAATCAATATGTGACAAGTTACAGAGATGGCAGTAACACCTATCATTGGGCTTAGTCAAATGGTTGCAACTTTACTGGGTCTACTTCTATCAATAAGTTGTCATTGAACCAGAAAGCTTTAAAGGTCCACTCTCATATTTACGTAAAAATGGCAAGTGGATCGAATTGAGTGTAGTGACATAAGGCCAATGTATAGTCAAGTCGATTTATATTCGTACAATCTGAATCCAAATTAAAACTCATTTAAGTCATTTAAAATAACAATATTTTATATGAAAAGTGCTATAGAATATAAGCTTAACTCGAAATTCAAATTAATTAGAGTTATCTTATTACTTTTAGAACAAACTAGTCCAAACCCTTATGCAAACTCGATTAAATGCATGTTTGGATGGGCTTTTGGGAAGTTAATAAATACTTTTCTACATTACAAAGATTTTTTTAAAAAGAATAAATGTTTGACCGTAAAATAAAAAATCACTTCTTTAATAGATATGACTTTTTTGACAGTCAAAATACAACTTTTTAGGAAGCTCAAATT
>JANVCQ010000001.1:197132-225313 GCA_025531925.1 Erythroxylum plowmanianum
ATTTTGATTTGGAGCGTTCACAAAAATCTACTCTTTATATTTTCTATTTAGAAGTTATATTTTTATGTGTTATACAATCCGATGGATATCCAAAAACCCGAACAACTCAATGGATTTGGATATGGGTAGTAAATCGTAAAAACCGATAGATATGGATATGGATATGGGTTGAGTCATAAAAAATAGATATAGATATGGGTAGAGTAAAACCCGAACCGAACCCTACCTATTGCCATCCCTAGTCGCAACACCAATAGAGACTTTACGTAAGGAGTGAAGTTAAAGATTCTTCTTTCTTTCTGATTACTCAAATGGTTACATTAGGAGCCCCATTTCTTAAACAATAATCATATTTATCAATATTTTTTAAATATAAAGTGACTTTTTGGTGTTACATCATCCTTTTTTTTTAATTAATATGTCCCTGGTATGAGTAAATGTTAACAGTTTTTAGAATTTGAAAACTAAAGATTAAAAATTTTGTTTGAAGATAAAATATTTGAAACTTTGGTATTCACTGGATAACAAACAAGATAAATAAATTGGATATTTATATTTTTAACCTATTTAAGGTACTATTTTTATGGATTCTCAAATTTTATTTTTCGCACTTAACTCACCGAACTTTGATCTTTCCGAGTTGGGTACTATTATTGTTAGAAAGTGCCTATAGTGTACAAACCTCCCCCTCTTGAGCTAGCTTTTGGGGGTGAGTTAGGCACTTTCTAACATGGAATCAGAGCCAATTTGTCTTGATGGTTTGGGGCAGTGTCCGGTTATGTCCATTTGCCCAATATGTCTATTAGATGTTCAGTCTTGCTCTGAACTGAGAGGGGTGTGTCAGGAATTTCACATCGGACAACTATGAGAGCATTCAACAATTTATAATAGTGTGTAAACCTCCCCCTCTTGAACTAGCTTTTGGGGATGAGTTAGGCACTTTCTATCAGTATCAAGAATCTCACATCGAATAACTATGAGAGCATTCAACAATTTATAATAGTGTGCAAATCTCTCCCTCTTGAGCTAACTTTTAGGAATGAGTTAGGCACTTCTAACAGTTATTTGTGATTGTAAGACTTTGTTATTATCGTTACCAAATATTTTTTATAAGTGGATTTATAAGCAAGTCAATAGACGTGCTCATTCTTTAGCTCGAGCATCTATTTGATTTGTGTATCTACGAATTTAAGTTTCTATTTCTCAGTTTCTAATTGAGTTTTATCATCATGAATGAGTATTTAACTCTTAAAAAAAATAACTAACAAGTCAAGTATTTATTTTAATGAATAATTAATGATAATTTCGTGTAAATAATTATAATAATAGTTAAAAAAGAGTAAGAAACACTACAAAAAAAGGTTGATTAGTAATAGAAAATTCCGATGCAAAATTGTAAAATTTTGTCGGTAATACAAATTAGTGACAGAATAAACCGACGAATAATACAAAAATTGTCGGTAAATTTACCGATGGAAAAAATATTCCGTCGCAATATGTTCTAACGGTAACAATTGACCTTCGGTAAGCAGATGTTTAGTAAAGTGGCTTTTGCAATCTTATTGACGAAAAGAAGACTTACCGTTGGCAAATATATAACAATTTACCGATGGTTTTAGTTTTTTTGGATAAATATAATGCAATTTACTAACATAATTTTATTTTCCGTCGATAAATGTAATTACGTTACTGACGAATGTTATGTTTCTGTCGGTAAATGAAACTAAATAATTTTTTAGAAACCCTACCCCTCGCCTTTAACTCTTCTAGCTCATGTCTTATATGGGTCACGCTTTGGATCAATGTGGACACCTGATATAGGAAATAGAAACCACAAACAAATACTAAATACACATCCAAGTTTACAAAAACGTAGAAAAAAATGAAATCACTTATCTCAACCGACACACAAAAGAAACTTCCTGAAGTGCATGAAAAAAGATGATGACAGAGCTAGAATGAAAAATACAAAAATTGAAAGAAATTCGATTAAATGCATGCAAATTTATTTTTGACATTGTAAAAATTATAACGAAATCAATATCATTTAAATACTTACTTATTCCAGATTTTCTTCATCAACTTCGAAATAGAAATAATGCCAACCAATGAGTTCCTACGATGAAAATATTTGTGAGAGACTACTTTATAGCATAACTATTGAAGGATTTACTTTTGTGATAATCCTGGAGTAACGTAACAATTTCACCAATGCTTTGGCAATGTAGGAATGCCCCTTGGCTTGTATAGATAGAGGATTTCAATATTATTTTTTTAACCTTATGGCTAGCATCTTAGCAAGATCCTATAAATCATATTCCAGTTTTAAAACAGTATACAGTCTTTGACTCATACATGGATGTTCCTTTTCGAGATCAAGTAGAAATGAGTTTTGCTTACTTATCCTAGTGTTTTCCATTTAAATAGAAGCTCCAAGATAGCTCTTGTGAACTATGTGCCATTTTTTAAGCAAAATAGAGCATTAAGCCCATCTAGACCTATGGCTTTCTCAAGAGCGAGACTAAAAATAGGATTTTGTATATTTAGCTCAAGCCCATCTACATCTTCATCCTTATTCCAGAATTTGGATAAAAGTCAAGATACCTATATTTAGTAACTAATATATGTAAGAGTAGAAAGTCAAGAGTCAAAGATTTTCTAAAACAAAAAAAAATATGTATATATGTATATAAATATATATATCCTTTGATTTATATATTATAATTTTTAAAATATCATTGTTTCAAGTCTATGCTACTTAATTTGACCTATTTAATTGTGTAGATCCTATTTAAATGTATGAATAAGATTTAATTAAGTACAGTAGAAGTTGAAATCCTCTAATATTAACCAAGAAGTTGTAATGCTCTTCTGAATGTCCATCGAATCTTTCCAAAAACAATTACAAAAACTCTTTTTTTCAGTTGTTAACATTTTGTCAAACACCTTATGTGCATGAATTTTATATCCCAACATCACAACCAAAATCCAAAACTAAATCTTCTAACACTAATATTTTTACCTTAAATCCTCTATCCATTAACAAAAATCAACATACATACAAAAAATTTTAAGACAAAAAAACAACAAAAATTCATAAACAACCATTACCTCCATGCAAATGATTTAATGATGGGAGAAGATAACAATCCACGTAGCAACAATGATGGAAGGCCGACGACAGACATCGGACGGGAGAGGAAGTCGTTGGATGAAGAAGAAGATCGAAGACAGAAGAAGATGAACTAAAGGTGGGGGGAGGGGGCTTCGGGCGTCTTAAAATGCAAGAACAAAATGACGCCGTTTGGTGTTAAACCAAATGACGTCGTTTTATTTAAGTAAATAACGTTTAACAACTGCTAGACAATGACGTAAGAAATTTAGTGATAGAATATTCCATCGCTAATTTCCGTTGGCATTTTCAAAATCTATTATTCCGCCTTCATTTCCCACATTGATGATGTACGAAGTTTAGCAAAGGAATATTCCATCGCTAATTTCCGTCGACATTTTCAAAATTTATTATTTCGCCTTCACTTCCCGCATTATTTATCGACAGTAATAGGTCCATCGCTAATTTTACAACTTTACCGATGGAAGTAACAAATCTGTCAGTAATTACTAATGGTATCATTTCTGTCAGTAAACTATCGTCGCTAATTTTAGTGTCATTACCGATAGAAACTTTTACCATTCCTAAATTCCGTCACAAATTTTTCTGGAATAGTTTCCCTCCATTTTTAGTAACGGATATTAGAACCTTCACTAAATAATTTTTCCCGGCGATTTTAGTGACGGAAACTCACTAATTTGCAACGACTTATTTTTCGTCGGTAATTCCTATTTTCTTGTAGTGAAAAGTTAAATAATTTCTTAAATATTAATTTCTTTATCTGAAAATTTATTATCAAAGCGAAGATAAATATTGTTATATACGTGTTTTTTTTTAAATGAGAAACTTTTACACAATATTTTTCATAGATTGAATAAAAATTATTTACTTGTTTTCTCGACAACAAATTTCGGTATAAATTTTGCTAAGACGCAAAATTTGAAGAGGTTTAATAATATACAATCTTACCTTCTAACTAGTAGAGATAAGGTGTTTTTAAAAATTTTATATGTTTTATCTTAAGTAAAAAAGAATTTTAACAATATAATTGCTCTCTCGATTTATGACCATCCTTTATTCTTATTATTTATCCAAATAAAGATTTTGTATTTTTGCTGACCATAAGATTGTTAGAAATAAATTCTACAAACTTTAGAAAAAAGATAAAAGGAAATAAAGAATAAAAGGCCAAAAAAAAACAAAGAGATCCAGTTGAGTAAGACGGTGGTCCAAGAAACCCGCGGTTGGCTGGTGGCTGGTGGCTGTGACATTGGTGGCCAATACTGACACAACAAGCGGTGTTGGGTCATCAACAGGTGGCCAAAACACCTCTTGACTTCCTGAAAAGCCGCCCCCAGTTCTTGGAACAAAGCAAAAACCTGTGAGACCAGTTGCTGACGATTGCCCCTTACATGCGAATTTATTGAAATCGTCAATAACTTCAGGAAGTGAAATATTACCTCTTACCATGTGGAGGGGAAAAAAAAAACACATTCTTCTTCATTTTTTGTCTAAAATTACTAATGTACTCGCTTGACATTCAATGAACGAGGCCATGCATACAAATACTGGTCCAAATTGGTAAAGATGCCCCTTTTTAAGTGTCAAAATTTGTTTGTTTCTTCTCCTGAAATAACAAGAGAATGACGTGTGAATGTGTGATCACAAAAATTCACAACCCGCTCATTGAACCAGGACCAGCCCTACAAGTCCAAATTCCAATGCTCCTACTTTATCCCTCTTTGTATAAATACTTTTGTTGTTCAACCTCCATACCGTCTCATTCACGCAGCCAACATTCTCTTGTTCTTAAGCATAAATAGGGATCAACCCTTTATTCTATCATATCAAGAAAATGAAGAGGCAAAGAAATTTGGATTCTGTTATTGGACCTACAAAAGCTGAAGCTGGCAAAACAACAACAACAACAAAGAAGGCAATCCCAAAAAGGAAGATCAAGAGGGTAGTTGAGAAGGCGGAGGAAAGGAAGAGTTATTGTGGTGAATCAACCAGTCCGGTGGAGGACTTGGGGTTATATAATTGGGGGGAGCTGAAATGGTTGGCAAGTGATATTGTGGACGAGCAGATGTCTTGGGGATCTACTTGGTTTCCAATGTGGGGTGTAGAGTATGTTGGTGAGGCTTATGGTGAAATGTTCGGTGATGTTGCTTGGGATGAGGATATTTGGAACTTGAAGAGTATCAATCAGATACCAAATGAATGATATGAACCAAAAAGGTTTTGAATGGCATTTTGTTGTTTACATGAGTTCTACTTCTCGTACTTTTCTTTTTCTTGCAGGAGGAAGAAGAAGAAGCAGAACAAGAAGATGAAGTATTAATCTTAGTCTATATATATCTCACCAGACTCTGTTGTTTTGATGTCAAACTCTTTGTTACAGTGAATCACGAACTCTAGTGTGGAAGGATCTTGGCTCTGAGCTAGACGGAGTTCAAATTGAATTAAGGAATCAAGACGAGAAGAAAACAAAAAAGAAACTTCTTGTTTCAATCTATCTTTACTTGAATCTCGAATACTTTGTTGTACTAACTTGGAAACTTGAAATGAAAGAAGCTCGATAATGTAGTTTCCAATTTTGATATGAAATTTGGAAATGTTCTTGACGTGTGATTAGCTTTAAGCCTTTGTTTGGATCCTTACTTGTACAAGGAAAAGGAAAGAAATATTGAGGGGAAAAGAGGAAAAAAGAATGGAAGAGAAATGAGACTTACTTTCCTATGTTTGTTTTCTTAATTTATCAAATGAGAGAATTGTGATAATTTACATATATTAGGGTTATCTTCTATTGGATTTCTCCTCCTTTCCTACCAATTTAACGGGAAATACATTTGCCACAAGCTTCACTCCGTGTCCTCTCCATTCTCTCACTTTCCCTTTGCTTATTTTTGTCCAAACGGTGAAAATCAAGAGAAGTTCAATTCTCTTCCTTTCTTTTCTCTTGCTTTCCTTCGATCCAAACCAAACATAAAACCAGGGGGCTTTTAGGCAATGAAACCGATGCACTGTACTTTGAGAGTAAGTAAAATACAATATGGTCTTGTAAGATAGAACTGGACTCAAAAGCCTGCTGGGAAGCTTTATCCATATATCCAAGAACCCAAGTACTGGAGCCTGTACTCTTATAGGAATAGGAGACAACAAATCTAAATAAGCACATTATACGACCGTGATCTTGCTTCTACCTTAATCTTTGACAACGTTACGTATTCTTATCAAATCTGTTTTAGTAAATCGAGAACCAAAATTCCCAGACTTTCATAAGGTTAACAAGTGACCAAACAATTGATAGAAATAAATAGAAGAAATTAAATATTTTCTTATGGGTTTACTTTGAAAATTACAAGTTCTTAACTACTTTAAAAAATCCTAAAAACTATAAAAGATAATAAATTATAACACTAAATAATACAAAAAACAAAATCCTAAATAGTAAAAAGTTCTAACAATAATTTTTAAAATTAATGCATCCAGCACACAATAATATACGCAATCTTCTTTTTATATTTTTACAAAGAAGCTGTTTCTATGAGATGAATATGTAATCTTATGGGGACAAAAAAATAATTTTACTAGTTGATTTAAGATTCACCCTCTTTGACAATAATTTTAATACTTATAAACACTGTAACTCAATGTTAATAAAAAATTATTGTCTGTCAAAATTGACCTATCTTTTGAGAATAAAAATTCATATTTGTTTTATTTTATGGTAATCTAAATGATACATAAATTTAAGATTCATCATATTTGTATCATCAAGACATTCAAATTCATAAGTATAGAACATATATTTAATTAGTTTAAGTGAATTAAAATTAATTGTTTCTTAACTATGATATACATGTATCGTTTCAAGACTCACCAACTTTAATTTTTCTATTATACTTACTTTCATTTTATTACAGCATCGATATAGTAATATTCTAAATCTATATTATTACCGTATAATTTTCTACATACAAGTGGAGAGCTATTGTTACATTCTAATGTTACATTCCAACAGAAAACAACAGCTTCTTGATCGATACCCTACAGAGTCTATCCTAAGAAGACCTGACATTTCAAAAGAGAGAGGGGGGGAAAAAAAAACAAGAACTTGATTCCCATCACATGTTCATGTCCTCCTCATCTGGACTCATCAGGTTTCCAATGTCGGCAAGCAATTGGGTCCCGAGATCAACCTCAATGGAATGTGTATTTAAGTGTTATTATTATTTTTTATAAATACTTTCAGAAACATTTTTCGTGTACATTAACAACCACAACACCGAAGTCTCCTCGGGCTAAAATAGTATAGCTACAGACACAGGCGATATGACCTGTTTCCACTTACCTATGTAAATTTCCTAACGATTCTTGTTTGACTTCCCGAGTAGGGTAGAGTAGATGCACAGAGAGGGGTCGCACACACTCCGTGTCATTTTCACTCCATAGGCCAATGATATAATTGGCTTTCCTGCAACCTCCAACTGTTCAACTCAGTCGATGGACCACTTAAATATACTCAAATGCCATTTACAAACGGTTTCATTTCATGAACTCTCCAACTTGGGGCATGAGTATCAGCACATTTTGTTGACCTCAATAAATAAATTTATTCATGGGGAATAGGAGAGGAGAAGAGCAAATTGTGTTATAAGACGACAGACCTAGATGGGGTTTTATTAAGTAGTGTCTGAATGAAGCAAATTGCAAATAGTGAAAGGACAACAAGGTAGTGTACAAAGTCCAAGCACAAGGTTTAAAGTTTTTCACTTTATGACTGCAGAGGATCAGATTAGCCAAAACTTGAGTTTGGTGTCAATATTTTAGTTGTTTTCAGTGAAGGACAATACCAAAAACAAAACCCACTTTTTTGTTGTGCTCTTCTGGGTTGCATAAGGCACACTTTAAAAAGAAAATGATGGTAAAATCTTTGCTCTCTCTCTATTTTGTTTTTTACCATTTGGTGTCAGCAATAGGCAGAAGAGATAAAAATCCCTGGTTTATTCTTTAACTGAAATAGTGATTGCGATATATCATCTTTAATCTTGATGGGATGTTTATTTTTTTTAATTTTATGTATTTTAAGGAAATAGCTAGCTATCAAATTCAAAACTAGGTTTTAAGGATGAATCTAACTCGCAAACTTCTCTTTTGCAATCTTCTTGGTATGATGGCAGATTTTAAGGAAATAGCTAGCTATCAAAACTAGGTTTTAAGGATGAATCTAACTCGTAAACTTCTCTTTTGCAATCTTCCTGGTTTGATGGAAGATTTCATGATCTGTATAGCAGATATGAATTATTGGAACTTTACAGTACGGAAATTGAGATGTTTAACAAGTACTGTTCACGCATAGTGTCATCAATTGGCTGGTTTTCTGGGACATGACATTTCCTTAAATCGACCACAAAAATACGTCATTCGTACTCTTCCATTTGTAATTTTCTCAACGTACACCTCCCAACCGGATGGACCATTTTCTTTTCCCGATGAGAAAATTTTAGAAAGTGAAACCAAATCATGGGAAGAACAGAAGCCTTACCAGAATTAGTTAAGCAATGCTTCCAGTGTTTACGCTTGTGCTCTACAACTTTGTTATAGCTTTTTGTTTCACTGTAAATTAGATTGAATAACTCGAGTTTAAGTTAAAATTTAATGGAATTCGAATCAGTATTACAATTTACAGACTCATTCATTGCACGACGTGACTGAAATCGACATGTATACCGTCCCATGCTTCTGTTTTATGAATATGATGCAATGGGTGGTTGAGATGTTAATTCCTTCCATCTGTTCTTCTCTGATAAATATGTGAAGTATTAAGTTGGAGAGCGTCCATTTATATACTTAGCTGTCCCAGTTGGCATAATAAACATTGCGTCGTGAAAAAAATGGCAGAGGACCAAAAAAAATAGAAATTTAATTTATAAATTTAACTCTTTTTTCTAAAAAAAAGAAGAGAAATCAGGATTAAGTAAATAAAATTACGCTGTGTAAGTATATTTTGTGTTACGTGACTGTCCAATCTTGGGCAGAGTTCGATATGAGAGGGGCATATCAAGCTGACCTTTTGTCTTCACATAACTCGAGTACCAAACAAATTCACCTCCAAAAACTTCCTTTTATGCAAGAAATTTTTAGTTCTATAACTCAAAAATGTTCCCCAAAAAATCCCATTTCGAGGATTTGGAAATTGAAAAGCTCTTTTGTGGTGCATTTGGTCCGGAAGTAAGTGAGAGTTTCTTATTTTAATACAATAATGGATGTGTTAAGTCTTAATCACTTATCAGTCACTCATGACCTCATGAGTACGACTGTCCGACGAATGCAAAGTCAGCTGTATAACTCATATCTTCTTATGTATATCATAACCTTTGACCTTTGATTTCTAGGGTTATTTGGCATCTCATTTTCTAATAAATCATGCTTAATTAATCCTATGGTCAAAAGCAACGTAGTTCAAAGTCAAGCTAGTGTTAGGAAATTTCAAACCGCCGTCCTTGATTTTCATGTTTAACTGAGTAATTAATTGGTTTAACCAAGTCCAAGTCCAAGTCTTTCCTTTCCATTTCTCAATCATTTTTTCATTTGACCACAACTTAGAGATGGAGGAATCCTATAATTTTTCATATTCACATCAGGGTTTCCTATACCAAAAACTAAAAACCGTACGGACAAAGGGTTTTAAGTTTTGAGAGATGGATTTGGTTTAACCTACGCGAAACACGACCATTGTCCCCAACAACAGCCGCGAGATTCCCGGTCTAACCTCTTTTTTTTTTTCATTTCTTCAGACGTACACACACAGAACAGAGGTATTACAAAGTTACAAATATTATTAGTGACCGACATTATTAGGTTTCAGTCAGAAATGGACATCTTATTAACATTGTGAACCAATGAATGTAACTTAGCTGTGGATATCTAACAGTACTTCATCAGATTATGGGCATGGGACATAATAATGTCGATATCTGTTTGACGAAACCCTCTTAAACATATACATACAGACATATATATATATATATAGACTTGTAAGAGGGATGTTGATTCAGAGTCTGCCATTGATTTTCTCTATCACGTGGGGCCATTGTAAAAGAGTGCATGAGTCCTACATCTATCAATCACACTTTCTCCTTCTCATTACCTAAAACAGCCGTTTCTCTTCTTCTCTTCTCTTCTCTTCTCTTCTCTTCTTCACTTTGTACACAACACAACAGAAGAAGATAGCCAGGTCATTTGAGGTAGCAATTTATAACAGAAGTGGTCATAGCTATTATTCCGAGAGATCGAGGAGGGTTTCGTAGATAGATTTGTGTCTGTGTATGTACATAACTGATTTGAAGTTTGTGGAGTTGGGCGTGGTGGTGGGGTTGTGATAGTTTTCAATTTATGTGGCTATTTAAGCGAGTATTATGTCGTTTGGCAGCTCAACGAGACTCGTCTACTCTTCTTCTTTGGTGGTGGTTCTGGTCTTCATTTTGTTGCAGGTTTGGGTGTGTCATCACTGTGAAGTAGGAGCTATAAGGGTGTTGAGTGAAAGTGGCAAGTCAGAGCTCAAAAACAAGAATATCGTCACTGAAAATGTGCGAAAAGAAGACATCTTTCGTGATTACTTCAAAGGGAAGGGTTATAGTTTCAACACGACTGATGAAAAAGGATTAGAAGACAGCAAAAGAACAGTGCCCAGTTGTCCAGATCCCCTCCACAATTAGTAGAATTACTTTCAAAAGATTTTCGTTTTACTTCTTTTTGGTACTTATCTTGAATCTTGTCCAAAATACCCACGTTTTTCTCTTCATCATTCGTGCTAGGATTGGCTTTTGGCAGTCTCAGAGGGAAAAACGGGGGTATTTTGGTGTCTTCCAGTCCCCTCTTTAACATCTGTTATCATGAAGGATCAAGAAATGAACTATCTTGATGTGTATAGAAGCTGGGAAATTTTGCTGTTATAGTGATTACACAGGGATTTTGTGTTGCTCGAATTGAATCTCTTTATTACACTTTGGATCTTATAAAGTCCTTTTTTAAAAAGTCTGTATCTTATTACTGACTGAAACAGAAGCAGAAGATGAGAAGTGAAAGAGAGCGTGACAAAGCAATGTAATTGCAGAGATTCATTCATGTTTCTGTTCCTTTTTTTGTTTCCTTTTTAATCCGCTGCCAGAGAAAGAAAAGAGCCTTTTTAGTGACAGAATCAATGCAATGAGTAAGCTTTTTGGCTTTGGAACTCAGAACTTTCTGGTTAAAAGGGTTACGGCATTAATTAGTGTTGAGTCTGCAGTTTTCATTTTCAGATTGTTTTTTTCTTTCTAATTGCTTTTGCTTCACTTGGAAAGTTCCCTCTTCTTCAATTTTTATCTCATCTTAGTTCATTCTTCAACAATGAGTAAATCATCTATATTTCTCAATAACTCACATACTCTCTCAGCAATCCAACCCAAATCTGATCCGTCAAATCTATTGACATTTTACATGTGCCAGTTTCGTTGACTCCAGCAAGATTCGATTTAGACCATGAAGCTTATAATTAGGTTATAACTCAGCAGAAAAGAAAGCAAGGACATTGTGGTAATTCTGATAAAAGATACAAAAGCAAGAAATGGGATTTGCAGACGTAACAGCATATATCAACACAGAGATTTCATAAATGGTTTAAATATGCGTATATAAAAGTAGAAGTAGTTGAATGTTAGATGGACTCTAGTCCTTGTAGAATAGTAAAATATAGTAGACTTGAGGACATTTTGTACAAGCAACGTCCAGTTAGCTTTTTGTCCCTAGTATGGAAAAAGTGCATAAAGACAAGTTATTATCGATTTTTAGGTACTAAAATGCTGATTACTTTGTTGGATTGTACATATAAAACTAAAAATTACATGTGTTTCGTATCTAACGTTGAGTAACAAGAAAAGGGTCTCTCGTATTCTGGTGAAAGCTTCAAATTTTGGTATGTGGAAATAAAACTGCAGAGAAACCAATGCGAGAAACGGCCACGTATTGTGCGGCGGAAGAAGCTAAAAAAGCTGAGAGATTTTGTTTGTCCGATAGCAATTTGGATTTGGAATCAAATTGACTCTCTCCTGACAATTCCTCTCATGAAGACAATTTAGCTTACCAATGTCTACTGGTTCATAGTTAATATATCAGGAGCAGGAGCTACCCAGGTTTTACGTATATGAAACTATGAAGGTAACTTCATATAGTAGCCATCTTGAACCAACATATAGTCATTGATATAGGTAATAGACTAATAGTTGAATTGGTTAGAATTCAAGAGACTAGTCCTTGCTTATGATGAATTCAGTTAGAGCATCAGCACTTCACACTTGAAAACTTATAAGTTAATCGAGTTCGCTTGAGCTTATGAATTCACTGTTCTTGTTTAAGGGTGTCGATTTCAATGTGTAATGTGCTTAGAGCTCACACTTCCATGCATATGTCCTATAGTACTTCCTTGTTTAATAACAAAGATTTACCAATTCTAAAATCCAACGGCATGAATTTGCTCAAGTACCCAAATTATGTTTCCTTTTTCGTAAACAAATTGAAGATTTAGAACTTACTTTTAGTAATTACTACTGATTTCGGTCAAAACTTCATACGTATTATTTTTGGAAAAACATAACGGGGTTCGATAGATAATGCAGAAATATGGCATGCTGGACTTAGACCATTAGGTTTTTATCAGATAGTACAATTAATTTCTTAAATCAATATGAAAGTGTGATTTATTAAGATTTTTAATATGAAAAATCACAAATTAATTTGTAGATATAATTTTTAAATACAAGATTTCAATAAAAATATTATCTGATTTGATAAGAATTACGTAATCACTTTAATAAACTAATATATTTATATACATTCCATTGTCATTATACTTTCAAAAAAAAATTTCGTAATTTTTCAAAATCAGAAGAAACCTCAATTAAAAACTCAAAAACCAAACTTTTTTTAACTAAATTTGAAAACAAAAATAGAAAGTGGAAAAAAAGGAAACAAATAAACCTTAGCTTATTCTTCGTTGTTGTTGACAAAAGGAAACAAAATTGATCGGATAAAGAAAATGAAAAGAACAGAAGCTGCGGTGAATGCTAATTTTCTATAACGTCAGGATTTTCCAGGAAAATAATCGACTTAAGCGAAATAAAAAAAAAACCGGAGGGACTGATCCAATCTTCAGGAATCATTTCGGGCATTGCAGACCAAAGAGCATCAGATAAAGCCCCGGAAACTTAAAACAGTCGTATAAAATTCATACATGAACATGGAATTGCTTCCGAAGAACTTGTCAATTGGAGGGGTTGTTCTTTTCTTCTTGTTTTTTTCCTTCATGGGCTTTAAAACCCAATAAATCTAAGAACTGCCAGAAAATGGCCCCTGGACTTTGAATATCTAACCATCTACGTAACTAGACAAGTCACGAGTCCTTATGTTAGTCTTCACTCACGTTTTCTTTTATGACTAATTACATTTCAACATATATTATACTTAGTTGGTTGAAAAATGTAAATGGCCCTCTCATGTATGCAATCGTTTAAAACTTGAGGCCAGAGTTTTGTCTCCCGCAAGAGATCTACCCTGCTCGAGCGGGGATTAGTCTGAGAATGGATGGCTTAAAGGTGCCTTCTCATAATTGGGATCCTCCTAGGACATCTCGTGAGCAAAAAAAAAAAAAAATGTAAATGGCATGCTTTTTATTAAAGTAAACCAATTTGGCTTGACTGAAAAATCAACACAAGTAGAAGGACTGCATAAAAAATGAACAGAAGTATAAGGAGTACTACACAAAAAACAAACTTCATTCCTTGAAGATTGAGCGTAATCTTGATGTTTATTATTATTATTATTGAGGAAGAACAAAGAACAAATGGCTTTTTCATTAGATCAAAGGATCAGATCCATATTTCCTATGGATGTTGATTGATCGGTCTTTCTAGCGCAAAGTTTAGTGTTTTTAATTGCATATATAGACAAAGTTATTAAGTGGATTGTCGTGTTGTTTTTGGTCATTTGAAATCTTAGATATGACTACTCATGTTCCCGTGGGGACCTTACTATCAATTATTTAATGTACAAAGGCCAAATTTGCAATTTAAGTGGGTGTGATGATGATACCTATTACTTTATTATAACTAAGTAAAAACGATGATGATCAATTTTTCTCCATAGAACCTTAAGCTAACATTTAGCATAAGATTCCTTTTAATATCAAGTTTGTATTAATATTTCTATCATGTATTGTTTCTACTAATTTATAGTTCAAATTTGTTAAGAAATTTTAAGAATCCTTATAAATGAGATTATATTCTTATTTTGGTATTTCCTGTTTCAAGAACTTGTTTAACTTTTTATGTTGGACAATTTTGTTCTTTCTCATAAAGTTGGACAATTATTAATTGCATTTTTTTGTTTTTTAATAACTTATTGATTAATCCAAATAAAGATAATAAAGTAACTCAATAAATGATCTAAATAAATAGAACGAAGTCTGTGTGAAAAATGGATCTCAATTAGTATAGACCAGACCCATATCGATCTTGTGATGAGGAAGTTGATATAGACATTATATATAAAGGTTAAGATCTCCAGTAATTGCTCATATATTAATCGTAAGCATAAGGATTCTCTGATCTATTAAGAGAGTTTACGTTTTGAGAAAATTGTAGAAAGTCCTTACCTGCGTCCCGGGGAGTAGTTCCCGTAAAGATGGTAGTGGATTCTCGCTCGTTTCGGCTTCGGAAAACTCGTTTGAAGTTATAGAATCAAAATCATATATTTTTTGCATTTCTTCATTTTTTGCCATTTCACGTTCGATTTAGGATACGTGACTAAGGTATTGTTACGTATTACACGTGATATTAGAGCGATAACGAGATTGGGTGGTTAAAAATAAAATTTTTTTAGTCTTTTCTCTATAAGATTTTCGAAGATATTACATGGGACATCAGAGCGTTGACGTGATCGAGTGGTTAAAAATGAAGATTTTTTGGTTTTCTCTCCATAAAATATTCAGAGATTTAACTTTTGTTTCTTGGTTTTTCTTACTTTTTATTGCATGAAACTAGTATACATGTGTTTAGCCTTGAGAAATGGGGTGAAACCAAGGTCGAGAGGGCAAAAAAAATCAGCCTAAAACTCGTCAAAAATTGCCATTTTTGAGTTGCCTGACGGCGTGCAGTGGGCAATACATCTGGCTTGTGCGACGCATGCGCCAGACACGGGTCAACACGTGGGTGGACCGTGTAGAGCCACATGTCGGCGTATGCTACGAATGAGCCATTGGAAAAACGCGTGTAGGCTCGCGTTTGGCAGATGCTACGCACGCACTGTTCACTATTGAGGTGTAGTTGGGCGGCACGTGTAATACATGCGCCACACTCTCTACTCACAACTGACGTTATAGATGACGTTAGCAGATGATGTCAGCGCTGCAGTGCGCTAACGCAGTGTTGACGTCAACTGTATGAAATTTCAATAGTAATTAGAAAAACACACAAAAATTTCAGATTTCTTGGAAGGGTGTCTCAGGATGTTTTGGGTCAGTTTTTGAGTTCCAGAAATTCATAAAGCGAGTTTTTCTATTTTTTAGATTTATTACATTAGTAATAAATTAAAGTTTAACTCTAGAAAAAAGAATTAAGGCATTCTGAATCTAATTTTGAGTGAATTTTCATGCTTGGAACATCACTTAAGGGAGATATTTCAAATTTTTGTATCTCAGGTCTCATGTTTAGTGTTCGGGATCACATGATAGTTATTGGAAAAATGAATTAAGACATTCTAAAGTTATTGTTGAGTGAATTTTTGTGCAACGAACTTATCATAAGAGAGATACATGAGGTTCTCGTATCTCGAATAATTGGTTCAATGTTCGGTGATGCATGATAGTTACTTTATTGAGATTTTTCTTTTATGAAAGTCTCAAATGAAGTTTTCAGATAATGTCTTCAACACGAGTGTGTGACAATGAGACAGTGCATTCGGAAGTACAAGATCTAACGTAGCTAGGTAAATCCACCAAAGTGATACGACCTGCTATCCCATCTGATTATATAGTATATCAGGTGTACATGACTATGATATTAGACATGTTTCGAATCTAGTTAGTTTTACAAAAGCTGTTTCTGGACACAATGCAGATCTATGGTGGGATGCAATGACTGATGAGATACAAGTCATGAAGCATAGTAAGGCTTGAGAGTTAGTTGATTTGCATCGGAGTTGCAAATTCGTCAGCTATAAATGAAGTTTTTAGACATAAAGAATTTCGGGATAAAGTTCAGCGATTTATAGGCTTGCTCAGTTGCCCAATGGTCCACTCAGGAATAAATGTTGACTTTATGTTACCTTTTTATTCATATCCTCGTAAGATACATTTTGAGTGATTAAGGCAATTCTAGCTCATGATGATATAAAGTTACATCATATAACTGTCAAAATTGCTTTTCTGGACAAAAATCTTTATAAAGTGGTCTATATGGTACAACCTAAAGGATTTCAAGATCCAAATGGAACTGACATGGTTTGCATGTTATGCAAATCAATGTATGGTTTATATCAAACCTTTCGAAAGTGATACCTACAGTTGATGAGGTTATGACCTCTTTCGGCTTTATGAAAAATAAAATTAAAAGATGTTTGCATTATGAGGTCAGGGGAAGCAAAGTTATCTTCCTAATACTACATGCGGATGATATATTGCTCATGTCAAATTACTTGACCATATTGTATGAGATTAAGCAACTTTTGGTCAAGAACTTTGATATGAAGGATCTTGGCGTAACATTTTTTGTCCTAAGTATTCAGATTTACCAGGACAGATCTCAACAATCATCAGACCTCTCACAAAGTGCATGCATTAAATATATATTACAAAAGTTTAATACGATTAATTGTAAACCTATTGTAGCATTTATCTCACATAACGAGAAATAATCTTTGACACAGTATCCAAAGAATAAAGTAAAGAGAGAGATTATGAGAAATATTTCGTATTTTAGTACGATTCATAGCCTTATGTATGCTGGACTATGTACTAGGCAGGACATTGCATTCACCACTTGATTGTTTGGTTAATATCGGATTAACCCAGGTGTAGATCATTGGAATGTAGTCAAACGGGTGTTAAGATGCTAAAGGGAACTAAAGGTTATATGTTGACATATAGCACAGTCAATTGACTAAACCTCGTAGAAAATTCATATTCAAATTTTAACTATGTGACTGGATGACCGAAAGTCCACTTAAGATTATAATTTTAAGTTTGCAGATAGTAGAAGGTCGTGGAAGAGTGTCAAGTAGACACAAGTGACTTCCACGATCATGCATGCAGATTGCATGCTATGGGGTTTCTTTATAGATGGTTTAGCTCGAAAACTTGATTTCTGAGTTTTCTATGGTTGATTCAGTGGCTATACCCATTTGGTTGTACTGTAGTAATCTCCTTGTTGTGTTGTTTAATAACAACAAAGAATATCACAGGGTCTTGACATTTCAAGGTCAATTATTTGACTATAAAGGAGTTGATACGAAAATGTGACATTATAATTTAGAGCATTTAAGGACTGAGGAAAGGACTTCACCCACTTGTTTTTGAAACACAAGTGTACAGTATGGGTGTTTTGACGTCCTTAGACGTTGTTAGCTAGGGGATTGTTATATTTGCTCCATGTACATTTATAAGTTTAATGTATTATGATGGTATGATGATTCATTAATAAAGATGATCGTCATTTATTTTCGATAATACGTGTTATAGTATATTGTCATAATACAAATAAAAGTCTTAAAATTTGTATCGATGTTAAGCATTTAACGTTCAATGGATATATATACAAATTGACCTATGTCATTTAGACACGTACAGTATTAAATAGGTATCTATGAAGTCGATCCACCCATCCCATCCCATCCCAAGGTTGCCATCGAACCTCACTCTTTTTCCTCTCCCTCATTTCTTAATCAACTTGTAGGAAATTGACATCCTCATGATGTTGCCAACTAACATTAATGATTCCAACTTAAGAGTATTACAATCAAATAACTTATTTTTTTGATAACAAAGTGCCTGGAAGTAATTGACTAATTTTGTAAGTAAATGAATAACAATTTATTTGAGTGTTAAACACAATAATTGAAAACTAATTGATGAGAAAATTTTAATCATATTTTTATTTAGTTTTTAAATAATTTTTATTATTAAAAATTAATTAATTTATTAATTAACTGACTAATTTTATAAATAACAGATTTAGTCTTGTTCAATCAAAATTTAGCTTCTTCCAGTAATAAAGATAATCTCTTGCTTTGATTATATTTTAAATTTTTAAAATTTTCTCAAATTTTATTATATAGTGATTAAAGTTTTAAATCTTAAATGTTTTATCTAATTGATTTAATTTTTATTCTTATTTTTAAAATATTGGTTAAACATGATATTTGGCTGTGATAATTTACAATTAGAAAGTGATTAATTAGTTATTAAAGAAGTTTAATGAAGTAAATATAAAAACAATATCACAATTTTTATAAATAGAGAATAACTTGCATAATCTGAAGGGCAAGTTCGAGCTTTTCTTGTAGCTGTCAGATCCTGCAGCGTAAGTGTCAGGATCCTGACGCGGATCCTACAAGTATCAGCTCTTTTACCACAATTCTGGATGCAAAAAGACGAGGAAAGTATATATTGGCCTTATATGCATTTAAATTAAGGCCCTAATTAGATATTTTGGCAAATAATAATAATAATAACAATCTCAGTAATTATTAATTATTATTATTATTAATTATAAAAAGTGACTACAAAATATTTCTCATACAAGAGTGTTATATGTTAATTAAATATTTTTTTTAAAATCATCCTTCAATTTATTGTACCTCATTAGATAGAAATAAAAGATATTAATATTTATACCAAGACAATATCAAAGTATATAAACTATGGATCTTAAGATATTTTATTTACTTAATAACGGTATTAAATAAAAACATAAGCCCATGTAATGTAAGAGGATCAACTGATACGTAATTACACAGTGCTTTATTCACAAAAGGTGCCTAAACCTAAGCTTCATTTATTAAGTAAAAGGAAAAGCAGGTGCTCCAAAAGTCGAGGCTCTCTTCACAAACCTCCCTTTCATTCTAGGTCTTTTCTCTGCATTCAGTTTCCTCACCTCGTACCTTATTTTCTTCGAGAAGAGTCTTGTTCGCCTCTTCTCTCTGTACCTCGACACTCGAGCTTCTCTTCCTCCGTCCGCCATTGTTGGATGTACTAACTGATACCCACTGGCTGTGTTCCCATAAGCTTGTCGATATTGATAAGCTCCACACGTTCCCTGTCGAAACAAAACTCCTCAATTTGTATACAGTCATAACATAAATTCACAATGATTTGGTAAAGATAAATTTCATTGATATATAAGATCGAATGAGTAACCTAATTTACCATGCTGTCAGGCCAACATTCGTCAGGATCAACAACGTCAGGTCTTTTTCCGGTCGTCCAAGGAGATCCATGGTTTGACCAAGCTGATATGATCGCTTCATAATCTAAACTCAATAGTATCTTTCTCTTCTTCTTCTTCTTTGAAAAATCATCGCTGTCTCCTTTTTCTTGACTATTCTTTGAATCTCTATCTCCTGTCAGTATTTCCTTACGATCATCTTCCTCTCCACAACTTTCAGGAGAATCGTAGCTGAAGCTCAATTCGAAAGTTTCATTATCCACATGACATTCCCTAACAGTTTCTTCCTTTATTTCTACGAACTCATGATCATTTTCAAGCTTTACTTTTCCATTCCCTGAAGAACTATTCTTTCTCTGCATATCCTCATCCTTGCAATTTACAAGCCCCAGCTCATCCATGGCAAAAGACTCATTTTCAAGGCCTCTACCGAGCAAACTCTCCACATCTGCTTCAAACTCTGCAAGATCCATGTCAGAAGGTTGTAATCCATGTAAGTTCTCAACATCTGGCCCATAACCAGCGTGTAACAAACGCTTTGATTCGGCTCTATTAGTATCATCAGAACCTGTTTGATCAGTATCGTTACAAGCAGTAATTGTTGCACCTGCTTCATTTGAAATCGTTGTCGGCGTGCATAGCTCAGCAGCAAAAGGTTCAAAGATTGGAACCCTGTAAAGAAGGTGCTCTTCTTCATTATCTTCATGCCATACCTCTTCTGACCCAACTTCAGGCACTAATGGAATAGGGTTTTTAATGGTGTCCTCTACTTTCATAGAACGAAAGAAAGGCTTGCCATTTCGTGGTGTTCTTGCTTTTCTGGTGAACCATCTGTTCCAAGAGGGTAAAGAACTCTCCTTTGAATTACGTACGGACTCTAAAGATTTAAGCGATGAGGTCTTCAAGCGAACCCTTTCATGTCTACGAGCTAAAGAGTTCGCAGAGTGCACCAAGGAATCACAGGCTTGACAAAGAAAGGCATCATCAGCTGCGCAGTACCATCGAGCTCTCTTCTTTATACAGCTATCACAAGCTCGAGCTGTTTTCCCACCAACAGCGTTGGCGATATTTTTGTTTGAGATCATCTGTTATGGCTTTTCTCGACAGAAAAAACAACTGGGCAATTAAAAGAAGAACTGAAAACCAAGCTAAACGTGTGAATAAGTTCACAGAAACTATTCAGATGCTGAAGGGAGCTTAAGGTAGTGTTTGGACCTCTCCATGGATCAATAATTCAGTGTGTAGAGGGGGGTATGAGTATGACCCCACAAGCTGCGCTTTTACAGTCTATTTAACAGTACTGAAGGGCCATTTTCTAGTAGCACTTTGATGTTTTGCAAAGAGAAAGGGTTTGCACTTTTTAGGACCACAACAATGCCTTATCTGTTATGTAATTGGCTGGAGTTGTAAGGATCATCCTATATCTAGTCCTCCAATTGGTTGCCTCTCATGTCAAAGGATTTCTGGTAGGGTCAAGTCAAGAATGGTGAGGATGAGAACGGGCCTTTCTGGTTTCAATTCCTCCCTTTTTAAAATTTAATTAAAAAGTAATATTAAAATATCATACCTAAATTAATAAAAAAAATACAAGTCAAGAGTGACGAAGGTGAGAATGGACTTTTTGATTCGAATCCTTCACTCTCTTTCTGTCCAAATTTTCGTCACTAAAATCTGAGGTGACCCTTTTGTTGGGTTGTCTACTGTATTGCTCAATACATATACTTACAGTTTGCGGTCCCCTTGGTCACTATAATCTCTTTGATCTGAGCTTTAGCTGTTTCCAAATAGGTATACTGTGCATCCAATAGAACTTTGCCATTTCAATTTCCTGACTCCTCCACTGCGGAGAAGAAAATCAACATGAAAACGGCTATCCGTGAAACGTGTCATTCCAATTTAAGTTTGATATTACAATGTAGATTGTTCAACTTAAGATGTCGTATATCATGATGAAATGATAAACAGGTTTGAGCTTTTGTGTTCAAGAGTTTGGTATCGTGTGAATATATCATTCAGTGTAGCCATGACTAAGAGACTATATGTACCCACCAACTTTACTAGGTAATTGATGAATTGTAAGTTATGACAATTCTTTTCTACATATAAGTGTACTATGAGTCTATTACAAAAGTGAATTTAAAATTAAAATTAAAATTAAAATTGTAAATATTAAATATAACATAGACTAAAAAAAATGATATCTATATATAATAAGTGCAATTAATTTCAGATTTTGCATCTCTAGTACTAAATAAAGTAAAACATGAATATCATATCTACTTATGTTCATATTAAAAATGTTCAGAAATACTGATGGATCGATTTTAATTTTAGTTTGATTTATATACGACAACTTACACATTAAATCATAGACTTGATATTGGTGAGTTACTCCGTGAAACATGGATTGAATAAGAGGGTAAGAGCTTGACAAATCACATCGGAAAAGATAAGAGTGAGCATGACAAACACATTGGAAAAGATAAGCTTAACGACTTTGGCTAGTTGGATCAAAATGGTTGAAACAAAATGGATAATAAGATAGAGAAAGGTGTGTTGTGCGTGAAGGACTCACGGAATGCCTTAGGAATCAAACCAGCAGAAGAAAATTTTCATAAGAGGATAAGGCACTTTGATGACGAGGAACATGTCGACATATTCCTTTGCTTGGAAACGACATTTGTGTTTCAATCGCTTTGTTATGTTTCTCTGTCTCGGGGTAGGTCTCGCACGTATAAGATCAAAATCTCATAAAAGACTTGGATCTTTAGCTCTTTATTCACGAATTTATCATAAAGATATTGTGAATGTTCTTTACAAGAGAGGGAAAGGCATATTGCCCTCCTCCAATATTTAAATGTTCTTCAAAGTTGAAGTATATGCGTATATTGTGTAGTCCTGCAACGAGAGAGTGAAGTTTTGAAATGGATACTCTGGAGAAGATAATGCTGGTTAGATGCGTTATAATGAACAGCTACTAGATTTAGTTCGTATGGTACCGTTCTAGTAACTCATCGTGTCTAGAAAGTGTGAAAGCATGTTACATTCTTGTACATGGGTTAGGTTTGATAAATATTAATTAAATTTTATATTAAAAAACTAAGTTTATATCCCATTCGATCCATAAAATGAGTTTTATTTTTAAATACAAATTTATCGTATTATAAAACTTTTAAAATAAAGCTTAATTCATAATTTGTATTATTTTAATTTTGTAGAATTGTAAATATATATTATTGAATCGTTTATTAAATACGAATTGTTTAAAATATAATTTTATAGTAATATATGAATTAATTAAATCATTAAATTAAATTAGATAAATAAATATAATTTTTATAATTTTAATCAATTATAATATAACGTTTATATAAACATTAATTAATCTAGAACAATTAGTGAATAATGATTGTAAATTAAAAATAATTAAAGGTTATTTTATTAATTTGATTTGAAGTGAATATTTTTAAATGTTTTATTTAAATAAAATCCTACTTTTTTATTTTTGAGATCTAATTTAAAATTCAAAATTGAATCATTAACTGATTTAATTCTTTAATTTTTACCGTTAATCATAAAGCTAATTGAGCTTAATCATTTTATAAATATCTAACAAAAAGTGACATCAAAAGCTGATCAGAAGGGCTCAAAGTGATTGAGACACATAAATTGGGCTGAAGGACTAATGTACTTGGACCGATAAACCCTAAAATGACACAAGGACAAGGACCTTCGAGTAGACCAACTTTGAAACGAACGACGTCAGTGCTCTTACCAGTCTAGCTAACCAAGCCATCCCTTTTGTGACTTCATTTGTGGGCTTGACTATAAGTAGCTCGATTCTGAGTTCGATTGAATAAACTTTAATGCAATATGATTATATGAATGATGGGTACATTTCAGATTAGTTATGATGAGTAAAAACAATAGGAAAAACAGGTAGATATCTATCTGCCAACAGGGGGAAAGTTTCCAGGCTTCTTGGACGATTTTCCTTTCAGGATTTTCGACATGACTTGAATAGTGGAAGGTGTTGTTCTGCAACAACCTCCAATAAGGCGAGCTCCAAGATCATGCCATCTTGTTGCAAACAACTCGATCTTATCATCGTCAAAACATGTCGATGGCTGTCAACGAAAATTTCAGAAAACATCAATGAACAAGGCCACAAACTTGTCAATAAAAATGGCACTTACCAGCCACTTTTTAGCTCTTCCATCCCACACCTCACCGCTATTTGGATAAACAACTATCAACTTTTCAGTCAACTGTTGCAGATAATCCAGATCAGGAAGAGATTAGAATTATGTTTGTGTGTTTTTTAAGAAGCTTTAATCAGTGTTTTTTTTTTTTTACCTCTTTAAATTGGCAGATGAGACTTTCAACGAAATGGGGTGGTGCACAATTGATTCCTACTGCGTTTACTTTGTTAGTTCTATTGATTGTGTCGAGACATTCCATGAAACTCTCTCCTGAAGGAGCATTGACACCATCCATGGAGCTGAAGCAAATCCAAGACGGGATTTTAACATTTTCTTCTTCAAGCAACTCAACACAGGCCTGTAGTTTCATATCCAGATTCAGTTCAGAGATTAAAACCTACTCAAAAACTTGTTACACTCCAAAACAGAAACGTAGAAATCAGAACCTGAGCTTCAAGTTTATTAGGAATCGTCTCAAATGCCAGCAAATCTGGACCTGCTTCAACAAGAACTTGCAGTCTACGTCGATGAAAATCCTTCAGTTTTTCCAGACTCACATTTGGTCCATAATTCCCACTGAAACCAAACACATTTTCTATACAATCAATATCAGTTCGGTACCAATCGCCGGTCACGAAACTTTTTCGATCGAACATATAATTTCAAAGAACGAATAATGAACCTGTACTCTGACCCATCAGCAAGATAAGCACCATAGCTTCCAATTGAAGCAGCAACCAGAGCTCGATTATATGTTGTATGTTCAGGACTCCTTTTCACAGCATCCCAGAACTCGTCACGAGATTCAACAGCTAACTTAACGCTCTTCTTTAATAACAATTCTCCTTCTTCAGTAGATAGCCCCTTGGACAGAAATCCAGGAAGAGTGGCCTATGAACATAAAAGTAAAAAAGGGTAAATGATGCAAAGCTTAAATGCACCGCAGGAAAAGTTTCAGAGATACATTAGTTCAGTAAAAAGTTAAGATTTTGATCTCTTCCCTTTCAGGATCATACATTGCCAACCAACAAAATTGAGAGATCTCATGAAATTTTCTAGGTAAACTAACAAAACTTTTTGGGAAAAAAAAAAAACATGAAAACTTCTTTTATACCCCAACAGACCTGGTAAGATGAAGTAACCAAAATATCAGCACCAGCCTCCAGATATTCCGAGTGCACCTTCGAAAAGATTAAACAAGTCAAAATCTTGCAAAAGAATCTCAATTCAAAGACCCATCAAAATGTGAGGAGCAGCGAAAAGGAGAGACCTTTTTGATGAGAAGAGGGTCTTTGATCAGATAAAGAGCGCTCCAGAGAGAGTCATTGAAGGAAGCGCCATGTCTCTCTAGCTGCGTGGCAAGTCCACCGTCGACCACCGCACAGCCTCCGGCCTTCTCAATCAAATCCTCCAACAACCTCTCTGCCTTCTTGAATCCCATGTCAAAGCCCTCACCGGCAAAAAGGGGTCAGGGCTTTGTGGGTTGTTAAAGCATTATATGAAGAGGCGAGAGTCGTTTTGTTTGTTGTGTGAACATAGACAATATAACGAACAGGTTCAAGTTTAAGGAAGTTGGTCCTCATGGCCCATAGCATATAAATCTTTAAAGTAAAAATATAATTTAAAATTTAATATATCATCACCGTAATTATTATCATGCCCCGAATTTGAGCAATAAAATAAAATCTGAGAGATCTGATAATACGTAGAGTTACCCTTATATATTAAAGAGACTGTTTCTAGTAGACTCGTTTAATCAGAATATTCAAAATAGATACTTAATGAACAAAAAATTTAACTCATTTATAAATAAACTCTCTATTAGTTAGAGCTAAGAATGCTCGTCTTATCTGTATG
Organism: Erythroxylum plowmanianum; assembly: GCA_025531925.1. NCBI lineage: Eukaryota > Viridiplantae > Streptophyta > Magnoliopsida > Malpighiales > Erythroxylaceae > Erythroxylum > Erythroxylum plowmanianum. The sequence goes on from JANVCQ010000001.1 coordinate 222,779, forward strand.
TTGGCGGTATTTATTTTTATTGTTGTTATAAAAGATTCAACAAATTTTAATTTTTACATAATTTCTATATTTTTTGAAATCTGTTAATAAAAATTATTGTCAGTATAAATCACATTTAAATTTTATTAATAAATTTCAAAAAATTTAAAATTGTCATCTTACATAAATAAGTGATTAATTATGTAAAGTCAAAGCTTAAGAAAAGATTAGGAAAAGCACCCTCTTTTGGTTCGGGTCTAAGTGATGGGTTTGAGGATGGGTTTGCCCAAGGTCTGGCCCGATTTTGTTTTGTACTTTGGGCCTTTTCCAAAATTGCTTATGTGCCTCTTGGACTCGAACAGAATATTCAGTCGAGTCATGGCTTGTAGGCGTTTCAATACTTAACGGTTTCTTATATACTTCTAATTATTATATAATATGTATATTATTTACTAAATATAAGTATTTAATAATATTTTTAAATATATAATTAAAAATATAAATTACCAATAATAGTTTAATAATATATATTATAATAAGAACAACAATTTAAACTTACATGAAAACATAAAGAAGTTTTTTAGACTCTCTTCACTCGTATAAATTGCACTTATACGTGTGAACAAATTTAAGAAATATTTAAAAAAATTATATGTGTAATTATTAATTACAATGTATAATTTTAAGAAATATATGAAAATGTATTAATATAAATGAAACAAATGGAACTCTTTGTCCTACTTCAGGGCTGGTCCTGACATTTTATAGGCCTTAAGTAAATGCAAAAAGTTCTTATTTTACCTTTTTATTTCTTTATGATAATTAAGAGTAGGTTTTTATAAAGAACAAAAGAAATAAAATAGGAGTTTTTTGTTCTTCATTATGAAGATCAAGACTTTCATAAAAATAAAATAAAATAAAATAAAATAATTTTTGTTACTTATTTTATTCTTCATAAAGCTTAACCCTAGACAGGTACCCTCCCTGTCCTTGCCCAAATTCGGGTCTGCCCTACTTCTTAATTTATGTCTCGTACGTAGCAATTGGAGGTAACCGAGATCATCGTTCTCGCAACCTCATACTTCATGCTCCAAAATAATATATTCAAAGCAATATATCAAACTATTCTCACAATAGGTTACCCAAGATATCGACCTAAACCTACCTTCCACGTACAAATGAAATTAATCTCAACTTGCTTAAGTTTTATAACGCTCGATACAAGCAAATTTACAAAAAATATATACGAGTATTTTCACTTGGACAACACTTTCAAACTTGCAAAAACCCGTTGCTTGACTAGATGGAGAAGAACAAACAATTACAAGGTGACATTCTCAGGTCGAACAAAACATTATATAATTCGTCATACGAATCCATTCCGAGTTGTTTGCTTGATTTATGAAGTGTTATCAACAAACAGTTGAAACACAATTAGCTCTAGCTACCTTCTTTTGTGGCTAGTTTCATCTTTACGTATATGGAGTGTAAAGGGTCAGTGATGAGTTTTATAACGATGGTTTTGTAGAAAAACTGGGTGGAATTTGTTTCTTGGAGTTTATTTTATAGTTATGATATGATGGACAATTGATGAAGGTTCTGAGGCCCAGACATTTCGTGGAAGCAAATGATACACGTATTGTATTCATAATAATGAGATTGAGTTACGTTCACACAACAACTTTGTCATGAACTACTAGCTCACCACCTACTTTCAATTCTGTCAATCCTGCATTTCAAATTGGAATAAAAATTTAATTCAAAATTTTAAAAAATTGGGGTAAGATAGTGTTGGTTGTGTATTTTTTTCGTCCGTTTACTTGAACAAAAAGAAGACTGACTAAGAACAGAAACTGGGAGTTGGTGGTTGGATATACATATAGCAAACATCCAACGACCAACAACTGTCTGGAAGTACTTATGTGTCTCGCATTTCTTAGTCAATATACGGAACCTTCTTAATATGGTTAGACTGAAAAGAGGAAGTTAGTCTGGATAAGCTATAAATTGCAAGAAGTATCATTTAACAAAATGTGATCATTCGGATTAAATCGAAAGAAGTATCATTGTGAGTACAGCAAGCCTGCTCGATGGATTAACAAGTTGCAAATCCATTTCCTCTACTTCAAAATCTTAGTCAACTCCTTCACTAGCTAAACGTTTTTGAGCTTCCCTAGTTCCACCATCAAGCAACTCAATATATGAAAATTTTCAAACCTTTCCATACTCAACAAAAACACGAACTCTGCAAGGGTAATGTGATCAGTATCTCTCCTAAATGTTTCTGTTTCTAATCCCTCTTTTGTCATTTTAGGTTTTGTTAGGATATATGTTTTGGCATTATTTATTAATTGGACATATAAGATATTAATTGAGTGATTTGATTGGATTCAAATTGATGTGGTTGCTACACTTATGATTGTGAAAGAATTCTGCATAAAATAAAAGTCTATTTTTATTATGTTGGTGAGAGTCATCATGTACTGTGGGATTGTGTGGATAAAGGATAAGAGAAATTTATTATGTGGAGATTTTGGGGATAGCAAAATAAGTGAA
>JANVCQ010000001.1:225413-258403 GCA_025531925.1 Erythroxylum plowmanianum
CTTTGTCTCAAGTATTTTTGTTATTTAATTTTCTGTTGATTAAATACTTGAGCTAGTTTATTTATTATTGTTTTTGAGTGAAAGTAGTTAGACAAATCCTCTGTTGAGATTAGTACGAGGCGGTCGTATTATTGGGTGTGAAATTCTTTCACGGGAAGTGAGGTTGAGAGATAGTGCTAAGGGTTGAGTGGTGTCGATTCAGTAAAGCCTTGGGTAAAACTATTATACTTCGGTGAAAGTGATTAAGCTGAGTGAGGGCCCCACAGACGTAGGCAAGGTCTGTCGAACTACTTTACCAAATTTCTGGTGTTGATTTATTTTTTTAGTTCTTTTAATTTTTCTGATTTTATTGATTTGCTAGGAACAAATCGGAAAGTTTGCGAAACTATTTAACCCCCTTCGGCTTTTCAATTGGTATCAGAGTGAGGTCACCGATTCAGAACTTGATAGCAAGTTGGTGCAGATCCTAGATTCGCAGACATGGTTACGAGAGAGGGTGCATCAATCACCAGACCACCACTATTGGATGGATCGAATTATCCATCATGAAAATCTCGGATGAAATTCTTCATTCAAGCTCAGGGGACAAGAGCCTGGCATTCGGTTGTACACGATTGGACTCATCCAGTAATTATTGATGATGAAGGAGAGACAATTCAGAAAGATCCATCTGAATGGACTAGACAGGAAGAAGAAAGTGCACTGAGAAATTCACAAGCAATACATGCGATATTCAGTACTGTTGACGAAGGACGCTTCTCAATGATTTCAGCATGTGAAACTGCAAAAGAAGCGTGGGATATGTTGCAGACTATTCATGAAGGGTCTAAATCTGTGATATCTTCAAACTACAGATATTAGCTGTGCGGTTTGAAGAGCTGAAGATAGATGAGCATGAGACTATCGGAGACTTTCACGAAAAATTGAGAGATATTGCAAATCAAGCTTATCAATTGGGAAAGAAGTACTCTAATGTGAAATTGGTGAAGAAAACGTTGAGATCGCTGCCATCGAGATTTATTTCAAAAATTGCAGCAATAGAGGAGGCTCATGACATTGATAATCTGTCTTTGGAAAAAATTATTGGCATTCTCACAAATTTTGAGATGAATCTCTTAAGGAGTAAGCAAGAAAGAAGCAAAGAAGTGGCACTACAGATGAAAACTGGAAAAAAAGGCAAACAGAAGACAAGAAGGATTCAGTGTCATGAATGTCAGGGGTTTGGTCACACTCAATCTGAGTGTGCTAACACATTGAAGAAACAAAGAGGAAAGTCCTTCACCACCACTTGAAGTGAAAATGATTCTGAAAGTGATTTTGGTAGTGAAGAAGAATTAGTGAATAATGTTGCGCTGGTTGCACTACACAGCAAAAATCCAGTTACTTGTTTAACAGCAACTAAGAAGAAAGTAACTGAGAGCAGAACAGGGAGAAAGTTTGAAAATTTTGAAATCAGTTCGACTCGGGATTCAATATCAGATTATGACAGTGACAGAAGTGCTCTTGATGATAAAAATGGGGATATTTACGAGGATTACAAGGCTTTGTATGAAAAATGGGTGAAAATGCATAAAAAGAATGAAAGATTGAAAGAAGAGAATATTTGCCTGAAAAATATCATACAAGAATTAGAAAAGAAGCTGATGTTGACTTCGGATGAGCTTGGTGAAGTTAGAATGAAATTGGTGAGTACTGAAAAGGGATTAAGGATGTTAAATGGAGGCATCGAAAAACTTGATAAGTTGATTGAAAATGGTAAGGCTAAAGGAAATTTTGAAGGCATCGGTTACAAAGGTGAGTGTTTGAAAGTTAATGAAGGAAACTCTGACATATTCAGATCAACCCAAGAAGTAGAAGCACTGAAAAAGAGTGATAGATTTATACCTACATGTCATTTTTGTGGAGTCATTGGACATATAAGGCCAAGTTGTTATCAGTTATTACAAATGATATTTCAAAGGGGCCAAAATCGAAAATCTAGACGCTCTTCATTAAATTTCCAAGAGCATCTCATAGTATCGAAGCAAGCTTGGATTAAAAAAGGTCAAGTACAAGCATAAAAATGTAGTGAAAGGAAAATCAGAAAATACTCAAATTTGCAGTTAGTTACTGCAGATGAAGTAACTGCAGAAAGTGACTCACAGCTAGTTACTACAGATAGAGCAGTTGCAGAAAGTGGTTTACAGTTAGTTACTGCTGAGGAAGTAACTGCAGAACTGAAGAACTTTCAGTTATTTCAGATGATGAACCAACTAAAATAATGAAAGCTGATTTGAACCGAGGCTCTTCATCTCGAATCCGAAGAAACCATCTAGCAAAAAATGTTATGGGGGATGTGAGCGAAAGAAGAAAAACAAGAGAAAGAAAAATGGTTGATTATCAAGAACTTATAGGAAACTTGTGTTATACATCTTCATTCAAGCCAACGAAAAACATCAGGTTTGAGATTCTTTGAAGGGCACAGGGACAGTGTGCTTTATATTTTTAAAGTTTTTTTATGTAGTTAAAAACAAAAAAAACAAGGAAATAAAAAAAAAGAAAAAAGAAAGAAGTTTTTTTTTGGTTCTTTAGTTTTATGTTGCTATTGATGTCTCATCTTTTAGTAGTTTGCTTAGTGACTTCTATTTGGCTCTACCGAAGACTCCTCAACTCTCTCATTAGTGTGGGTATCTCTCTCTTTCGAGCATATCTTTCAGTATTTTGAATGATGGTAAATTGTCATCTTGGCGTGTTTATTTTTCTTCCGTTGCATCTATTGGTGATTATTATGATTATGTTTTTGTCCCAAGGAGGAGACATCAGATTGATTATGGTGAATGTTCTATTCAGGGAGAGATTTCAAAGTATAGATTTGACTATTTGTCATGCTTTTTGGCATCTTTTTATCCCAATGGGGAGAAATTTGAATGATTACATACACATGATTTTCTTTGAAACTTGATGTTTGATTAAGGGGGAGCATTGTGAATTTCATCTTTATATGTCCAATTATGATTATTTATGTGGAGTTTCACATTTGTGACAAAAATGCCAAAAAGGGAGAAATTATTAGGATATATGTTTTGGCATTATTTATTAATTGGACATATATGATATTAATTGAGTGATTTGACTTGGATTCAAATTGATGTGGTTGCTACACTTATGATTGTGAAAGAATTATGCATAAAATAAAAGTCTATTTTTATTATGTTGGTGACAGTCATCGTGTACTGTGGGATTGTGTGGATAAAGGATAAGAGAAATTTATTATGTGGAGATTTTGGGGATAGCAAAATAAGTGAAGGGAATATCTTGTATATCTTTATCCATAGAAGAAGTATATCTTGCATGGGTATTTTAAACAATCGATAGTGCAGTGGGCATTATGTGAAGTGCACTAATTGGATATATAAAAGGAGGGCGTGCGTTAATTTCTTCTTGGGGAAAATACACTGCATTAATTGAGATATCTATATAGCTTTTGGTGTATCACCGTTGGTGGCTTGGAATTAAATTATGCAGTGGAATTATTGATTGGTTGTTCAAGGAGTGTGTGTCACGTGTGATGGTGTGGGGCTGCGCAACTTTCTTTTGTGCTGAATTTTTGTCCTTGAATTTTCTGGTGATATTGCACCTGATACATCTTGCATGAGCTGATTTATGTGTTTTGGGAAAAACCATCTTTGAGAGATTCTGCACTTTGTTCTTGTTATGGCCAGCAGCTTGATTTGTGCTACAGAAGAATTAACAATGGCGAGAGCCTTCAGTTGGGTTATTTGAGAAGACAAATTCATAGGGAAGTCTTCTTTGTCTCAAGTATTTTTGTTATTTAATTTTCTGTTGATTAAATACTTGAGCTAGTTTATTTATTATTGTTTTTGAGTGAAAGTAGTTAGATAAATCATCTGTTGATGTTAGTACGAGGCAGTCGTACTATTGGATGTGAAATTTTTTAACGGGAAGTGAGGTTGAGAGATAGTGCTAAGGGTTGAATGATGTCGGCTCAGTAAAGCCTTGGATAAAACTATTGTACTTCGGTGAAAATGATTAAGCTGGGTTAGGGTTCCGCAGACGTAGGCAAGATGTGCCGAACTGCGTTACTAAATTTCTGGTGTTGATTTATTTTTTTGGTTCTTTTAATTTTTCTGATTTTATTGATTTGCTAGGAACAAATCGAAAAGTTTGCGAAACTATTTAACCCCCTTCAATTTTTCAGGTTTGAATCTAAATCCTCATCCACGATGGATATCAAGTTTAATTATCTACAGCAAGTATCAAATCATGAATGTTCATGGAATGTAACTAACTTTGATAAAGATTTAACAATAAAAATATACCAATCTACTTAACTGTGCACACCTTCATTTGGATGAATAGAATGGTAGAATTTTTTTTTGAAACAAAGCCGATTTCAATATCATTAAATCAGAAGTTAGGGGAGAAATCCCAACTACAACGACTAGCATATAAATGTGATACCCGTGCTAAGTTATGAGCCTCTACATTTAATTGCCGACGAACCCAGCGGACCTTGTGAATGGTAGAATTTTATGATTATGAAAATAGAAAAAAATGATATGCTATAACGTTGAAGTGAAGAACAGTAGTCAATTGTCACAATAAACCTCGACAGGTACACCTTAATTGATTGGCACAAATCACTTGTTTGGTGTCTAGCTAGCTATCTATCTCGCTACTTTCGAGTTGGCCACTTTTAAATTTATGGTTTTAGCATAAATGTAGTATGGTAGTCAACTACTGCGTTTTCTTAGTTATGGTTGCCTGTCAATCGAATCAGTATACTTCCTATCATGGCCGCCTTGTCTGCTGGAGGATTGAAGAGGTACATGTCAAGAATTCAAGGTTTAGCAATTAAAGAATAGTTTATAAATGTATAATAAAATCTCTCTTAAAAAATGTCTTTTTTTTTTGTAAAGTTAAACTTAAATTTATCATAATATTATGACCTAAACTTATCTCAATAGTTTGAGATAGTGCATGACTTGTTGTAACCTTTTGTTTAATATGTCTATCAAATGTCCAATCTTACTTTGAACTGAAGAGAATACGTCAAGAATCTTACATTAAACAAGTAAATAATGTTAAAATATTTTATAAACGTAAGAGAAACCTCTCTTTACAAATTACCTTTTAAGAAATAGTTAGATCCAAATTACCTTTCATTGTCTTGTGTGAAAAGTTAGATCTAACGTTGATAACCTGAGATATGCCTTCAATTTAAGGTGGAGAGTAAAATTACATAAGTAAACCAGATCTATATGGGGCATGGAATCATATGAATCAGATGATTGTGAAGTCAGAATCACACCGATGTCACTATTAAGAGTGTGTCAAACGTAGGACTTGTCTTGGTCACATAAAATTTGAAGACGCTCTAAACTAAAATTTTATTTCCATTACATATTTGTGAAAATAGAAATTTACTAATTGTTATTAACATCTTACAGGTAATCATAAATTATAAATACATTGAATAGGGTAATTATCATAGTATTTTCTATATTAACTGAACAATATAAATTTCTTATTTTTCTTTTTCTTTTTTTCCTATATTTTCTGTTTGCGTCACCCTCACTAATTAAGGAGATACATTTATTAAGCGATCATTTCACCACAATAGGTTAAGCTGTTGTGTGAGGCCAACTCAATTAGTTTTATATATTCTCTAACAAATCCACTCAAGTGAAAGCTCTTTGGGCTTGAAACTTATACACGCCTACTTTACCTTGTGCTTAATTTAATTAGAATAGGTGAATGATAGGATTTGAACTCATGACCATTTGGTCATAGAGGCTTTGATACCATATTACGCGATCATTTCACCACAATAACTTAAGCTGTTGTGTGAGACCAACTCAATTAATTTTATATATTCTCTAACAACATTGACCAAACAATAGCACAAAAATACAGTGATTGGTTGTCCATGATTCATCACCGAAAACGCTGCTCAACTGTTTGTGACCCCTTGTTTTAATTAGAGCATACGAACTCGTGAGTCGTCCATTTAGGTATCATCCATTCATGTGTATTTAAAATTGAGAAATGAGTAGCTTTGCCCCTTTGAGGTGATCGGTGTAGGTGACATTGTAGCTAATACATTAATTAGGTGACCAAATCTCTAATCGCTACTCGGTATCGGCTTTATTATTACAGGTCCTTCTAAACTACTTTTTGAGGCAATTAATGTGTAGTGTCTACATCATATTCACTTGTAAATTGTAATGGTATAGTACGTATAATTAGAATTTCTCGTATACTTCACATTTTGGTTGACTGACAAATCTTCTGACACGGTTCGATCTTCTTTCAATAGAGCATGGGCGTCATAAGAAATTCGCCTGAGACAAGGAATTTCGAGATCACTTGCTTTTCAGACTAATGGATGGTTCAAATAGCTTGTGTTGGTTTCTATGATGGCATCAATTTGATGGATTATAATCAGAGCAAACAGAAAGGAATAGGATGTATTGAAACTCTATTGAGTTTGGATTTTTTTTCCCCTTCTTGTAAAGAGCTGTTTCTTAAACTTTTTTATAAAATAGCATTGCTTTTAGTATAGATATATTAACTCAGACCACATGATTCTTGTCATGTACAGACCTCACCAGAAGTGAAAACCTGGCAGACAAGTAACAAGAACATATATACCATGAACCGTTACTTACATTCGAACCTTCTAGGATTGACTTTGGAAGTGAACATAACCAAAAATTGAAATGCAAAGGAAATACTACCTGTAATTGATTTGACCATTCCCCAACTTTTTGAGAAGTCTTGTATCGTATGGTGAGGATTGGAACAGTAAACATATGATTTAACTAATTGGATATTAACCTGCTAAGTGCTAATTAAGATGTAATTAACTAAGAAGAAGTCAAAGCTAATTGATATTTTCTTTCATTCACGAAATTTACACTTTCAATACATTTCATATACTTATTTCAATGCCCAAAGTGATTATACTTCACTTGTTTTTGTTCGTGAATCCCAAAGAAAAACAATAGTTTTGATCTGTTTTCCTTAAACATTAATACATTTAAGGGCATACCTAAGAGAGAGAGTGTGACAATTAGGGTAATATAGTGTGAACGGTGAAATGAGCACAAGATTACACAGAAGAGGAAACGAATGTGAAGTTCAGGCTCCAGAAGACCCTTTTAGCAGAAACCAAGAAACCGTGAGAACCAGAACCCACCAATATTTGAAGCTTCTTCAGAGCTTGACAACTTCAGGAATATGAACTGGGTACCTGTCGATACAATCAGACCAAGGTCCATCTGATTGTGTTTTGATGCTTCTGTTACACTTCCAAACAGCACTGTTACACTTGAATCCACTTCCGAATGCTATCTGCCAAACCCTATCTCCTCTTCTCATCCTTCCTTTGGACTCGATGTAACTCAACTCGTACCAGAGTGAAGACGAAGAAGTGTTGCCGAAACGATGCAGTGTCATTCTCGAAGCCTCAACGTGCTCTGCTGATAGCTGCAAGTTCTTCTGCAACTCATCGATGACTGCTCGGCCACCGGCGTGAATACAGAAATGCTCAAAAGCTTGCTTGAAGTCTGGGATATATGGTTTCCATTTGGGGTTGAAGATTTTGCGTCCGATGAGTGATATGAGAAACAGGAGCTGTTCTGATGCTGGTAGGACTAGAGGTCCTATGGTTGTGATGTTAGACTTCAAGGCCTCTCCGGCAATGGCCATCAAATCTTTTGAGAGGTTAATGCCAACTTTGCCTTCTTTGTCTTCCTCTTCGTACACACACCGGTAAGCTTTGTCATCTGCACCTTTATGGGTTCGCACAACGTGAACCAAACGGTACTTTGATCTCCGGCGTTGGGATCGGCGGTTGGACAAAAGAATTGCGGCGCCTCCCATACGGAAGAGACAATTTGGAAGAAGCATGGCTCTTTCATTACCTTGGTAGTAATTTGGTGTGATGATCTCTGTGCTAACAACAACAGCATTTGAATTGGGATGAACTTGGAGAAGATCTCGAGCTAAATCAATTGAGATAAGACCAGCACTGCAACCCATCCCAGAAAGATTGAAACTTTTAATGTTGCTTCGAAGCTTGTACTTGTTAATGATCATGGCGGATAGAGATGGAGTAGGAGAGAAGAGACTGCAGTTGACGATGAGAATGTCAATATCTTTAGGTTTAAGCCCTGTTTTCTTGAAAAGAGAATCCACGGCAGAGAAGATTACAAGCTCAGCTTCTCCTCTCGCAGCCTCCATGGTTGGTTTTGGAGGGATATAATGAATTGCAGGAGGCAAGCAAGTTTCTTCTCCAAGACCAGACCTTTCAAGAATTCTCATCTGAAACTCCACACTCTTTGGTTTATCCTTCAAAATAAGCCTGGAATGCTCCATAAATGTGGAGAAAGGAACACGGCAAGTGACCGGAGGCTTATAACAGGCATAATCAACGAGGTAGATTGTCCTAGGCTTAGACATGAAGTAAACAGTAGCTATAAAGATGATGAAGAAAGAAGAACAAAGAATCTGTATGAGGTCAAAATGAAGTGATCTCCATAGGTTCAAGATTTCATCAGGACCTAAACGAAGAACCTCAATTGAAACACCAACCATTACAGGTACTAGCAGAAGATAAAGAATGTGATTAACAAGATACTGGTACCCAAGTTTAACATACTTGAGCTTCACAGAGCTGGAAAATTCCGGCAAGATTGGAGGCATTTTTGCAACCACAGATGCAACAAAAGATAAGGAAATGTTACAATTGCTGTTTGGCCAGAAAGAAAATGGAGGATTGAGTATAGTAGGTGAGGAGAGCAAGCGAGTGGAGGGTAGAGATATAAAGCCGACCTGACTAGGGCAATGAAGGAGGCAGATGAGAGGAGTTAATGTGAGACTCGCATCGCTCAACGCCCACTTAACTTGTATTAATTTTCCTTACTTCCTTTTCTATCAATTTTTTGTTGCAACTAAACATTGCTTATAGCCTTCTACACTTCATCAATAGGATCTTAAGTTTCCTTACAAGTACTACACATATTCTATTCCTTAATCCTGATGTCTTTATTTATTCTCCTAAATCATAGTCTTCTTTCCCCAATTAATCTCTATGATCAACCATCTAATCTTGGTTCAGATACATTTTCACTTTATCTTATTTAATAAACAGGGTAAAAACATAACTTCTTCCATTCTTTAAAAACTTCTATGATCATTAAAATTCTTGGAAAAATTCGTTCTAATTTTTAATTTAAAGCAAAAATTCATTCTCTTGTACTTCGGTTAAAAAGTAACGACGAAAATCTTATAATATGAATATTAGATATGAGCTGATCAAATACTACTAATATAATAATTCATATCAGCTCTTAAACCTGACTCGAATTCATTAAATTTGATTTAAATTAATATTTAAGATAATATAGTAAATCATTATTTTAAGTTAAATTTAACAATTCGGCTCCAATTTAAGAGCTAATTAAGGTTGAACCTCATGTAAATAAAATTTAATTTGTTTATGACTGATATTTATGTTATGTGTGTTTCATAGTTTTTTTTAACCAAAGTTAATTTAAGGGAAATGCTTTTCTTAGAAAACTAAAGATTATAATAAATTTTTCAAAAATTTTAAAGATTAATAAAACTTTCTAACTTTTTTAAACTACAAGTGAGATCTAGCCCACTTACAAACTCTAACCATGTGTTATATTATGCTATATAATTAGGAATGACTAATTGTAGAACAAAACTTATTCTATATCTGCTAACTTTATAGGTGATTCTAGAAGAGAAGGAACTTGTAACCTTGTGCAATAAACTAACAACTGTCTGCGACAAATTAGTGCATGGGAAGTAATGGCAACATTGGTCTCTCTTATCATTGGATGGACAAGCTTGAAGATGGCAATCACTCATTGATCATTCAGACACATACGTGTATGCGTGTGTGCATATTGGGAATGGAATGATATAATCTATTTCCACGTATCGAAAGTGTGAACACAAAAGGAAATAAATCAGAAGACATCGTCGAGTGACATATGTATAATTGACTTCAACAACTGAGGAGTCCGATTAATATTGCCAGGGTTCATTAAAAGCACCAAAAGATGAAGAAAAGAAATGTGGAAATGAAGCTTATATTGTTGTAGTTTTTCATGGATGTTAGAAAAGTGCAATTTATGACTGACGACTAAATTAACTTTCGCTTACTCATGATGTGTCAGCACCTTACAACCTTTTGATTTATGGGTCCAAGTTGATGCAAGAAGAAAATGCATGCACTTAATTAGCGATTTGTCTCATAACCAACAGTTTTTTCGTCACATTTATTATAGCCTAAGATATATAGTTACAATCAGTATTTAAAAAATAGAATCGATTCGATCGATTTGATACTAAAAATCAGTCAATTTTTCAGTTTGATTGTTAACTTTATGGTTTAATTTAGTTTAATAATTAATCAGTTTTTATAAACTAAAATAAACCGATTAATTTTTATTTAGTAATCTCCTTTTTTTAATTAAACTTTAGATTTTTTGATAGGTAATGACGATCTTCTTCAATTATTTTTCAAATTCTTTAATTTTATTCAAATTCTAACTAGTTTTACAACGGTTTAATTCCGATTAAATTTTTTAAGCCCTAATGTTTTTGTCTTGTCGGTTTAACTTCCGATTTAGCTTTTAAAATATTGCTTATGATGAGTCAAACCTATAAAACAGCATAAAATTAAATTGATATTGAATTGATATTCCGTTAATTCGAAATCTTTTTATGTTATAAGTTGCCGTTAATAATATAAGCAGACAACACAACAACAAAATTAGTTCAGAAAAAGAGTAGAAGATAGAATAATAATTATTCAATATTTCTGAATTAGCTGATGTTAAACGACCTAGGCATCGATTTTGGGGGGTGAAACATTAACGAAAGCAAGATACCAGGAATGGAATGAACATGAACTTGGAATTGGACTTCTTGCGAAAATAAATTCTATGAATCTGTTAAAATAGAATGCTAATTAAATATTCATGTTTATCCATTTTCTGGTCTGTATTGCCAAGTGTCATATGGCACGTAACTATCAACTTCGATTTCCATTATCTACACCACCAACTACATTGCCATTAATAATTAATATTATTAAATAAAAAATATTGTATAAAATTAGTGCATTATTGATTATTGATAATATTGGTAACCTGTCAATCATTATAAATCTTTCTAAGTATCAATAATAACGCTAATATGAAATTTCCATAAATGAAATTAAGAAATCTTAGGAGATTTAGAGATTTATTATTTACGAGTTAATTTACTTGCATTTATCAAAATAATTAAAAGAATTATTGAAATTAACAAACTTTCAGCCTTGCAAGTGTATTAGGCATTTTCTCGGGATGAAATCGTTTACACCATATGTTCTGTGCCAACTCTTTAATTATATTAGAGTATTTGATCCACAGGCAAAAAGAAATGTATGGATCAGATATTATGGTACAAGATTAACATTTAACATTTGGTACAACGATCTCAATCCTGTTTTTTTCAGCAGAGACACAAAATTTCAACCACACGAGCTTCCCATGATCGATTTATCATTATGATCTGTAAAATTCATCATGTGGTCATAATAATATTACCTACGATAAAGGAAACTACTTGTTTTAGTAGAGAAGGCAAGCTTATCAAATGTACGGTTTTTATGGTTAAAATAAATGTCGTTTCACATCAAAAACCCATATTTTCGGTACAAGATGTGATTATTAATCGATCTATCCACGTTGCTTCTTGATTTTCTTTTCTCGTGATGAAGAGATCAAAATCTTCAAGAAGAATTGAACTTTCTTGGGTTAAGTATAAATATCTCGACTCCGGTGAATATATCTTTCTTTCTTACAAAACCACAATATTTTTGCGTCAATTAAATATCCCACTTGGAATTATAATTTAAATTGGCTATAAAATTCAGAAACTAGACTTAGAGTTGAACTTATTAATATATGTATTTTATTTCTATAGTTTTCGGTCACAATTTGTATCAAATCATACTAACTATATAATAGTAATTGCAATTGATAGATATTGTCGGATGTTACATCAGTTGTCAGTATGTGTTAAGTCAACTCGTTTAATTAAGTTGGATTGCCACTTATCAACATAAAAATTAAAGTTCATGTGGTAAACGTAAGTGAAACTACAAAGTTACGAGGTTTGAAATAGTGGATTTTGTCCCAAATTAATGTGTTTTCATTTTTTTCATTTTGTTTCGTTTCAATGTTTTCGTAGCTTGCAAGTGACAGTTGAGTAGTTGGACGTTAGATCACCCTGAAACCCTTTTCTTTATTATCCATCTCTTATTATTATTTTCCTATATATAGATGAAAGTCAGCATCAGATTACGTTTATAAATGCAAGGTTAGAAGAGATAAGATGCGAATGTGTTTGAATAAGATAATTCTCTTTATAATTAATTCCTACGGATCACCAAACTAAACATCTATCTTAAGGCTTCAATAATATATTACTTCCAATTCTCTAAATTGCATATGGTATTAGGTTTTACTCAATCTTTGGTGTTCAATGAGAAATAAACCAATTGGCAACAAGTGAAAAGTACAAACTCCTATTGCATGTGGATCTCATAATTCCTATATGGATGGACTTTGATCGGAAATTTAACTAATATAATCAAATTAATCACCAATTTCGTAATGATGATGATATATTGAAAACAATTTATTTTCTTTCTCAATATTATTAAATCCAACTTAGAGTTATGTTTTGGGTCCTCAATCAAAATTGACCCAAAATCAGCTAATAAAGTCTGAGTTAATTAGGACCTAGATTATGGTTGAACTTGAATCCGATTAATTTTTAAATGAAATTAAAGACATACAAGTAGATGAAAGTTAATGTTTAAAACTAACAAGATAATTTAATGCCAGTATTTAAACTGTATAGATAGAAACATGTACTTGTGAGTTGATTTAAAGAAAGTGGGCATTACTCATGTTGGCAACAAGTTGGAAGCTTGGAGTGGGAAGTGGGACTAACCAAAACCAATTCCTTAAAGAGATGAGAAGGTATCTGTTGGTTGTTGGTTCATTTAATAAGGTTTTATTAAAAAAATCCCAATCCAATTCAATTGCCCTTAGCATCAAGTTGTGGGTGCAACAGTATAAATATTGTTGTGTGTGCAGTTGTATCTATATTACGTACCAAAAGATGATGTTCTGCGTTGTGTAGGAGCTTTTCGAGTTGTCTTCAATTAAAGCTTTGGTTGAGTGCTAACAGAATTTAAGCGTCACTGCACACCTATATATGAATTTCCAGATTTTTATTTTGTTTGATAGTATAACCGTGACTTTCCCTACAACCTCTTGCCTCTCCTCATCTTTTGCTTCTTCATCATTCATATCCGGTGCTTATTTAATGCAACGTGAAAATTAAGAAAAAATAAATAGAGAAAATTTGAATATCTTTTTATTTGAGTTTAAATAAAAGTTACAAATTCTTAAATACCTCCAAAAATCTTTAAAATATAAAAGTAGCAAATTAGAATCCTAATAAGATTGGAAGTCAAATTTGAAAAAAAAAATAAAAAAACTTTTGACAACCCTAAACAATGAGAAAACATGGAATTTTAGTTCGAAAATCAGATTATAACCAATGTTTTAAAAATCAGATCTGAAGTTAAATCAATAAGATAAGAGATTTAAGGTTTAAAATATTCAACGTATTAGAAAATCATAAAACTAGTAGAGAATTAAATAAAATAAAAGAAATTAAAATAATTAAAATTTGAAAACAATTGTCCTTATCCATCAAAAAATTCTAAGTTTAATTGAAAAACTTGCTAATTTATGAAAAGTTACTGATTAATCAATAAGTCAATCAATTTTTAACAACAAAAGTTATTAAAGTAAATTGAACTGAAAAAATAAAAACTAAGCTAAAAATTTAAGATTTTTACCGTTGAATTGATCGAATCGGGTGGATTTTTAATCATTACTTATAACAATGTATTGATTTTAATCTTATTAGAATAGACCCAAATCTGTATCTTTTACATATTATAATTCTTGTAATTTAACGTTAACAAAAAAGATTTTACCCATCAAAATTGATCTATCTTTCAAAATAAAAATTCAATTTTATTTGAATTTTTAGCGATCTAAATGATCCATAAACTCAAGGCTCATAATATCCGCATCATTATAGATCTCGATCTCAATCCAAAACTGAACCTGCAAAAGAGAAAACAGGTTAAATGGCATTGAATTAGATGGTGCACGAAGTTCTTGGGATAATAAGATATTAATCTTTATACATGTATGTTGAGATATACATATCTATCAGAAAGGTTGGTGTTTAGATTAATTTAGTGCAAGAGTACACAATTCTAGATTACAGCTTATAGTACTAATCATGCTTAGGGTATATTTCAAGTGGAAGACCACAAAAATCTGTTTTTGCATTATCAACTATGACTCATATTTTAATGCTTATATATATAAGACTTGAAATTAATTTTGACAAATATGAATACTAACTTAACAATGTTCGAAGAAATCATAATAAATAAGAAAAGATTGATGAGTTCTATTTTGATAATTAATTAATTAAGTATAATATTACTATTGGCATAACAAATTTAATATTAATTAAAACATTATGAAATTTAACTTCACTTCATGAACAAAATTATTATAAACAAATTTTGTTTAATTATTATGTATCAAAAGTTAATCAAAATGTCCAGAACCTTATATCGTCATGCACCAAAACTAATTAAGAATTAATATATATATCATACCCATTATTTATCAAAATAATTAGTATGTTAGTAATGTGACTAGGACCTTATTTTATGTACCTATGAACACAATAATCATACACCAACGTAGGTTCATAAAGCAACACGATATAGGGATATCATTATCTAGAAAATCTTAAAAAGTAAAACTACCAATGACTAAAATAAGAATGGGTTAGCAATAGAGTTCTTAAATTTACAACCCACAATTAGAGATGACAATCTGATTTGAATTCCGTTAGGTTTACTCTGTAAATCAACGAAATTGGGCTTAGGTTAATCAGACTTTGATTTAGAGACTTGGTCTGAGAATCGATTCTTTGCCTATAATTATATCATTTTAGGTAGTCTAAACAATTTTGGGTCTAGATTCAAGTCGTGCTGCTTAACTCTCTGAATTTATGGTACTGTTGTCGCCTGCAACTAAACTTTAAAAAAAAACCAACTTCCGTCAATGCAAAATAATGTAGTAATAGAAAGCAGAGATCGTTCCCACAATGAATTTTTAACAGTAAAGGTACCAACTTCAGTTAATACAAAATAATGTAGTAGTGAAAAGTAAGAATCGTTGTCACGAGGATTTTTTAACAGTAAAAGTTAGCGAGTTTAAAACTAAAACAAAGTGATTGGCTTTAATTCATGGCAATTTAGAAAAGAGTGACAAAAATCAAAAATCAACTAAAATAATTGGATCTAAAAATTTAATAGGAAAACTTTGGTTTTGGGTCACTAATGTTATCACATTAAAATGAATCCTCGATATAAAATTTCAGTCATTAATAAACATTTATTGGGGGATATTTCTTCTTAAGTGTAAATGACTAGAAAGATGCATCCTAGTATTCTTATTAAGCAACAAAACATAGATACAATCGTAGGTTCAATTAAATAATAGCTTTAAGAACTAAAAAATCAATGAACAAGATAATATATGTACGGCATGCAATTAATCAAGATGAATATCTTCTTAGAATTTCTGACTCTAACGTAAAGAAGATAATCTTAATTGCTACTTGTGATTAACGAAACTGAACGTCATATTTCATTAATCTAGCTATTGAACGAATCAATCCCTAATTGCGCACTTAGAAATCAATCACTTCAATTAGAAAAGTAATTCAGAAGATACTCAATGTTCATCAATGAAACAAATTTTATTGAAACATTTCACGCATAATAAATGATAACAAGGTTTCCCTCAACCAAGAAAATGAATTTAGCTATTCATAACCAAAATAGAAATCAAAGAAATAACAAAACAACTAGTCTCATCCCTGGTCTTTACTAAAGAATACGAAAATACCAACAAAATGAAACAGAAACGTAAAGCTACCCTAAGGAAAAATCTGCAAAAATTGTCAACTTGTTCTAAAACAAGAGCTAACGTGAACAATCACATTTTTTCCTTTTTAATGCCTCCTGATCCTTTCCTTTTCCATCTTCTCTTGCAGATCAAGTCTCCCACATGTTCAGATTATGAATCTCCATCAATCTGATCTTAAAAGATTATGAAAATATCAAAAGAACCAGATTTAAATTTGAAATCAGATTTGCAAATTTTTCTTTTTCATCCTTGCACATGCTCATGCTTAGTCACTGAATTGCTGCCAAACTTGAAATTTCGGATTCTCTTCATTTCTTTTGCATCTTTTTTATTCAATTTCATCTCTAAGGTGTTGAAAATCATTTGAGAATAATTATGAGACAATTTCATTAATTTTGAATAATAATTTTAACATATTAAAGAAAATTAAATACAAAATAAACACAAATTGATAACTTAACAATTTAGGTCAAATTTTAATGTCACTCTACTAGTCAATCCGCTCAAACTAATGTCATACTTATCCACAACTTAATAGATAACTATTTACATATTGATTCTTGACAATAGTTGATATTGACTTACTTTGAGTTTGATTGGAATAGCTTTTAGTCAATAGTTCATTAATGGACGATGTTGATCTAGGAATTAGTCTAATAATTAGTTTATACATTGCACTTGTTTTAACTACTAATCTTTTAGTAGGTGAGTGCATTGATTGAATTGAACTATTTTTCATTTTCGTCGGCTCATTTGAATCTTCCTGCTTCTCTTTTTCCTACTCCTTTTGTCCATTTTTTCTTGGACACACTTGACTGACTAACAAGATTTGTAGTCTATTTTGGTTAATGGGAATATGATGACTATTCAAATTAAAGTTAAGCTAATTAAATAAAAATAAGCATGCAAATATAAGTGTGCTTGCATGAACTGAAGAGAATACATACATATTGATGAGTTGAAATTGAAAAAAAAATGTAGACTATCAATTTAAGTCACGTTGAAGGCTTTTATACAATAACTAAAGCTAATATTAAATGAATATGAAAAGTTATATTCATGCATTTTGACTTATTACATGTTTGTCTATCGAGCTGAATGACAAATTTAAGTTATATCCTTGCGTAAGTAATTGCATCAGACTGTATAACTAATTTTAAGTTTTGGTGAGATTTTTATATGTTTATTTATCAAAAACAATCTCTCTATTAATTAAGGACGATTTTACAATTCTTAGTAAGACATTGTTGACGTGAAATGTTTTAAATTTTTCATTAAGATGAACAGTGATTAGTTTAGCAAAAGCAGATTTGTTGGTAACTTGGTGCTGGGATTTCAGGTTCTAAACTTGGTGAGTGCTCTGGAAGCATAACAGTTTTAGACATGATGAACATCAAGCAACATGAAAGCTAAATAATTACAATTGTAGCTAATTTTGTTAGATAATAAAACGCACATTTAATAAATAAGGTAAGGGTGAGAAATTATGGTAGCTCTCATAGTTTAAGACATTTTTTAAAATATATATATTTAAAATTGATTATTTTTTACAATTTTTAATTTTTTGAAAATTTTTATCTCTTATATTTAAATTAAAAATAATAAAAATACTCGTGATATGAATATTATATGTAGATTGATATAATAATTTAGTTTAGCTATTAAATTTAACATAAATAACTTAAAATACTTATAATACTTATTAATTTAAATTTAATATAAATAAGTTTAAGAAGTATATTAAATCGTCTTAATATTTATAATACATATATTTTATCGTTATTTTTAATTTGAAATATAGTAAAAAATTTCTAAAACTTGTTTTATTTGTTTTAATTACAGTGAATTTCTAACTTTTTCCTCAAAACTTATTAACTTGAGCAGTCTTGAATAGATCTTCTATTGTCCCACAAGAACTGGCAAGCTCTCGTCCTCTCCTCTTCCATCCAGTTGTGGCATCAAAGGGTTTGCTAGTTTTTTTCCCAACATTCAAGTCGAATAAGGTTGGATTTGACGTTTTGGTCTCTTTGAGCCTTTGTACTCTGCTCGAATTGATCTTTCAGTACCTAATATACACAAAACTTTAATTTTCTGAGACAAATTGGACCAATCCCATCTGCCAACCACCTTTTATTTTTGACAATTTGCACTCCAATCTTTAGCCACACGTCTTCTGAGTAATGTCAACTTATGGCTTTATCAAATGATATTTATAGGTATGAACCACTGTGATGTTTATATGCATGTGTTATTAAATATTTGATTTGACAGATCACAATAACTTAAATTAAAATTTCAATTAGAAAAAATTTCGTGAACAATTTTATTATTAATATATTAATCTTTCGATGGTAATTAGCTATAGATTGAGCTACAATCTAGCGTTTAGGATTATCCTAATTCATTTATTCGATAAATGAGATGAATGGATATTTATAGAATAAGATAAAAATGTAATAACTATATATGTGATATAAGTTTGTTCCAACCAAGATCAAATCCTCTATTTTGATTAACCAATTCTTATCATGTTCATTTAAATCTTATCTATACATTTATATAAGGTTTATAAAAATATAATGACCAAATTAAATAAGATATAATTAAATAACCTTTAAAAAACAAAAGTACGCTCGAATCCATTGCAGCCACGTTCTTCACCCAATCATCGTTCACCCACCCATCCAACTTTCTTTTCACGTATCAGTGACATGACAGCATTTCTCACAATAAGTGCAACCAATTCACGTGAATCACAACTTATCTTCTATGAAAATTATATAATATAATTTATTGGAGAAGGCGTATAATTTAGTAGCAATTATACGTGTTCACATTCTGCTTTGTATGTTTTTTTTTGGTTGTTGAATACAATGGAAAAGCTACACACAATTAATCTAAATCTCGCAAAATTTGGCGGTACTTAAGTCCCTGCCTGTCCCATTTGATGAGATCTTGGACGGTCAAAGGGGGCTTCCGAAGTATATGAAATCCTGGACTAGTCCTGACTGCAACTGCTGTCAAATGATCCGCGTACTGATTTTCCTCCTGATGTACGTGTTGGATTCTCACCTCCCAATCACGTTGGAGCAATCTATGTATACCTGCCAATAAAAAGTTATTACTATCAGTCTCGGTAATGGAAGCTGAAAGCAAGTTAATGACTTCTAGGGCGTCCGCTTCTAAGATGACCTAACGATAACCATAATTCTAAGCGAGTGTGAGGCCTGAGTGGATGCTCTAGAGCTCGACTATAAGAGGCGAGCTGCTACAAATGTGCTGAAGAAAGCTTTCACACCACTATCCACGACTGTCGTGAATAAGGCCCCCAGCGGTAACTATGCCCGATCCCTGACTAAAAGACCCATCTGTATTGAGTTTGACCCAGTCTGTTGATGGTTTGGCCCATCTTACTCAGCTACCCAACGGGAGTCCCAGATTCGATACTACACATCTTTCCACTTCTCTCACTCGTTCTATCCACTCAACGTAAGCCATAATAGTTTTCGTTCCGTCTACCAGCCAAACAAAATCCTCGTCAAAAAGACTTTTGTTCCGTCACGTCCAAAGCATTTAACAGGCAACCCCAAATATCATGACCCGTTTCCCTTGCATCGCCTGGGAGTACTTGAGGAGATTGGTCCTTACCCAATACTCCTCGACCTGATAGAAACAAATCTAAATCAATCACGTCTGAGGGAAATTTTCTCCAAAAGTCTAGTACTCTTGGGCAGTCCCGAAGGACATGTAAAATGGACTCCTCCTAGCCGCAAGAATGGCAGCTACTATAGGACGCAATGTGCTGCATTGAGTACCTTGCCATACTTACCAACACATTATTTAGTATACACCTCTAGTAGTACCTACTCTGACGATAAATAGCTTAAGAATAGGATAGGATGAATGAAAATAATAAAAATGATTTTTAAAAACAAATTTTCGATTAAGTAAGTGTATTTATGTCCCCAAACGTTAAGGGCACTAATTTAATTATATTTATTAATCTCTTAATTTATGACAAATACAAAGTATATATAAAAACTAAATTTACATAAGTGTATTGTCACTTTATCAAAGTTAACTTATTTTAAACAAGATTATAACAATTACTAAAATCTTTCTAAAATTTAAAATTTTACTAAAAATATTTTTTAATTAAATTATATGTCAAAAATACAACTTAGAACACGATTCTTTTTACATTATTTATTCCATATTCTTATCTTGTAGACTTATTTATAACGACGTTAGTTTTATCGTTATCATTACTGTTAGTAGAGCTGGTTATTGTTAGTTTAGTCGTTTATTAGTAGATTTTCTGTTCAGTTTAAGCAGTGTATATAAGACAGATTAAGACATTTTTTTAGGGTAATAAGAAATACCCAGAAAGTTCCTTCATTCTTGTGATCTTCCACACGATAGTGGATTTGTTCATATCTTTAACTTTTATAGAAAAATATTTCGTAACATGCATTCGACTATGTGTGATATTGTATCATTACAACAACGTAGATATTTAGCCACATTTTTTTTGCTATATTTTTAAAATCGTAGTTAAAAGTAAGCCTTTAGCAACGATTTTCAACATTATCACCAAGGGGTAAGCATTTTGCAACATTTTTAGTAATTGTCACCAAATAAGGACCATTTAGCGACGATTTTCAAAAAGTGTCATCAAAGGGTTCACTTTTTATGACATTTTCAAAAATCGTCATCAAAAGTGAACGTTTTAGTGACAATTTTCAAAAAGCGTCACTAAAGGGCCACTTTTGGTGATGTTTTCAGAACTTGTCACAAAAAGTGGACTTTTTAGCAACAATTTTTAAAAACGTCGCAAAATGTAGACCCTTTAGTGATGAATTTAGAAATTTATCATCAAAAGGGCCCCTAATTCGGTGCCAAAAGATCACCCTTATTCACCCTTTGCCAATGATTTTTCATAAATTGTTTCCAAATTTGGCGACAAAAATCATCACCAAATGTGAAAAATAAGGAGGGAACGAAAACGATAGTGGCGCTTTAAAAAAAAAGTCCATAGATTTTCATTCCAGCTATGGCGCTGAAATTGTTTCCAATCCCATTCCCAGCCTTTGTGCCACTACCCAACCTCCAACTGATGTTGTCTTACGTCTCTCAACATCCAACCACCGAGGTCCAATTCTCTTAGTGACATAATGCTAATGCAAAGAAATTCAAACAGTGTTGGCGAGCCCAACAAGAAATCAAAGATGACATCTGTCACCACCACCGATTCGACGCAATGGACAACATCGTTGATAATTACAAGCCCATTGCAACGACAACAACCACCAATACCATCGATTCTGGGCAAAAAGTCCAAATACTCAAAACATTAAACCCATTCAGCGTCTCAAAAATTCCTGAGAATTATGAATTTACAGCAATCCAAGGTCGGGGAAAAAGCAATCGATAAAAAAAGCAATCATGTCTGAGGTAACTGAAGACGAGGGAGGAGATATTGGGTGAACCTTTGACAACGGAGGAAGTTAAAGAGTTGGTTGATGGGTTTTTGAAGTCTAATCAGTAATTGAATATGGTTATATATGCTTTAGCCTTCATTTGTTATTGCTTTTGTTGGGTATTTGATTCCTTTCTTTTAATTGGGAGATGTGCTTGATTTGTGAAGTTAAGTGGAACTGGTATGTTATGTTATGTTGGTTGAGGGATTAATTAATCAGTTAATGTTGGAAGTGAATCCATAAATTGCTGCTGGCTTTGTTTTTCTTGTATTGTGTGATTGACACTGTTTTGTGTATTATATGGTAGAAACTGTAATTTGTGCGCTGGATTCCTAGTTGTCTTTGGTTGGGGAAGCCCGGAATGTTGAGTTTGTTCAATTTTCATTTTCGGGCAATCTTTTGCATCTAACTATAATTCTTTTGTGGTGCCTTGTTTTGTGATGGCGAATCTCATTAAAATTTTATGTCTTCATTCATTTTGCAGGTAGAGATTGTTTCATTCATAACATGTTGGATAATGTTCATACTCATTGGAAAAGGAGGAGAATGTGTAAAATTAAATGCACACTATCCTCTGTCAGTTGTTAAAGGTGGGTTTCTATTTATCATATTGAGTTGTGATTCATTTTTTAGCTATTAGAGGTGGGTTTCTATCTATCATACTGAGTTTGTGATTCATTTTTCAATTTCATATGTTAAGCTAAGCTTGATGAGTCCAAGTATCATTGAGTTTGTAAATTGTATAATTTAATTCCTATAATCTTATATTCGACTGCTGGAGTAATTATTACATGCTACTTACACTACTGGAGTAATCTTGTATGTTAGGATTTTCTTGTTAGTTATGCTTATTTTGAGAAGAAATATCATAATAACAACTTAATAGCATTGGATTTTAGAACCCTGCTGCCATAGCCAACTTTCGTGGTGAAAATTTAGGAATAAGAACAATGATACTTAACTTGTTGTAGATGCTACCTTCCAACAGTCCAAAAAAATTTAGATTCATTTGCAACTTAAAAATCATATTAGTAATTGCAATCCTAGAGCTTTAGAGATGAAGTGCTTTTAAATTGTTATGTTTGTCTTTCTTCATCAAACTTTATTCTTATTGTTTAAAATATTCTCAACCTTACTCAAGCTATGGATGCACCAAATGCATATATGTTACAATACTTGCTTTTTGTTTTATCCCCGGGTTGGATTGTTGAGAGTGCTTACATGATAAAGAAGTTGTGCTTTGGAAAGTACTCAATGGTTTTCAATGAATATTTTGCCGGATTACTTTTTCATTTCATTACCCTCTTTTCTTTCCTAATTGAAAACAAATTAGCTTAATTTGCATAATTTCAGGCACTCTACCAATTTTAAAGTTGCTTTTATGATTCTCATAGCTAAGGTTTCGTATATGATGGCTGACGTATAAAGTTACTCTCATCAACATGGACAAACCTATAGTCATTCTAGTTTTTTTTTTTTTGGGTAATCTTAGTATTTATAATTTGTAAACTAATCTCTATATTTATTATTTTGTTTATAAGGATTGTTAAAGTTGTAATTAAATCTGTATATGAAGAATATTCTTTTTGTTGGTATAATTTAATGATATTTTATTTTTTATATATAATGCTTCAAATTATCAATTATTTTTATATTATATTTTTGTATAACAAATTATCACAAAAAATCTAAATATTATATGCAATAATATGGATTAAAAATGTCACAAATAATTATAATTAATATGATATAACATTTTGTTTAAATGTATACTAAAAATTGACTATATTTTATAAAATGTAGCTAAAACTAAAAACGTAATTAAAAATAATTAGCTACGTTATTAGAAAAATAGCTAATAATTTTTAGCTTCGAAATTTAAACGTAGCCAAAATGTATTGGCGACGTTTTCTTAAAAGGTCGTTGATAGTTTTTCGCTACTAAAATAAAGCGTAGGAAAAAACTATTAGCGACAATTAGTGAAAACGTCGCTTATAGTTTTCAACTACGGAGATTTGGTGATAAATATAAATCGTTACTAATGATTATTAGCGATGATTTTGAGACAATGAGTGACGAATTTTCTCGTAGTCAAATGTTGTTTTTGTTGTAGCGTGTTAACACAAAGAAACATTATTTTTCACCCAAAGATTTTAAAGAAATATTTGTAAATAAACCAAAACCATACTATAATATTATAATGTGTATATGAATCGTGCATAATGTGAGATATGACTTAAGTTTAGCAAAAGAGTGAAATTCTAAAAATTAATCGGTGTTGGACAGTAATATAATAATAAGGTCAGTGTCTGTCTTGTGTGGTTTCAAGAAATTTTCAAGTCAAAAGCATACCGACGTTGTTGTCAAGTATAAGATATACGTTGGACTTATGATACGATTTTTAAAGATTCGTGAAAGTAGAATTTCAACAATATTAAGTTCTTATAAAAATAGAATATCTGTAACCTTAATTTTTATAATAAAATTTCACTATAATTATTGAAAAGAGTTTTATAAAGTAATCTTTTTAAAGAACTTTTAATAGAATTGTGTAAAATTGTTGTTGTGATATTTCTTTTTATTGTCTTTATGATAATAATAATAATAAAAATTTGCCAAGTGAACATAAATTATATAATTGGTTTAATCACATAAATTTTATTTTTTGCTTTGTTTTTTTTATATTACTTCTAATTGCATGATAATCAATATCTAACCAATTAAAATCGTAACACAACTTTCAAGCTTACTATGAACAGATCTTACATGATCAAAAATTCTTATAAATGTCGAAACATAATTATGTAGATAAAAAATAGTAAAAGAATTATTATTGTAAAGTAAATAGAGGTGTAAACTAATAAGATAGCGGAAGACACCCATAGTAAGGGTGCCCGGAGAAACAAGATACAAACTCAGCATAACAACGGTGCTCTTAACTTTCACCATAATGTTCTGAAAGATGGGGTGTTAACACCTCTGATTGGGCTTCTGAAAGTTGAGGCAACGACCTTAGTTATGTTTTTCTGGTCCAAACGTCCAGTCTTCCCTGTAATGAATGCTTGGGAAAAGGTCAGATAGGGCAAGAAAGGGTTGCCAAACTGGGACGGAGCTACATTGAGGGCACTTGCCTTCAACTGCTTCTAAAAAATTTCACATGAAAAAATTATTATTTTAAGTTTTGATCTCATAAAAAAAAATAAAATTTTACTCTCATTAAAATTTTGCCCTCATTAAAAATAAAATTTTGCCTCCATTAAAATTTTGTCCTCACTCAAAAATTTTTTTGGATCCGTCCCTGTTGGCAAAAGTTATGAGGCACGAAGATGGTACGTTATTGTTCAAATTTTATGATGACTCTTGCTTGAATGAAATTGTGGACCAAGGACTTTGGCATTTTGGGGATCAACCTCTGTTTATACAGAAGTGGAGGCCGAAAATGGAAATGATAGGTGGAAAATTGATGTTATCCTCATGTGGGTTAATTTTCACAACTTACCAATAGAATTTTGGATAGTTGAGGGTCTAAACTTCTTGGCAAGTTCATTGGGAAAGTTGGTGTGTATGGACTCACAAACAACCTCAATGGAGAGGATCTGTTATGCGAAATTGTGTATTGAAATACCAAAGAATGCCCCACTACCAAATAGTCTTCCTATTCTTCGGCTAAGGAATGATGGGGATTCGGAGAGAGCTAAAATACAAATCAACTATCAATAGAAGCCTGGCAACTCCACTAGGAAATGGGTTCCTATCGGTAGAGTATTTAAATTAGGGTGACATGATGAACTCGTGAATTTTGCAAATTTCTGTCCTCCTATGGAGCATGAAAGTGTTGAGGAATCTGAATTAAATGGTGACGATTATATTCACCTTGTTGATGTAGTCAGTCCACTGGTTTCTGCAGAAAAATGGATCAGATAGTAGCTAATGGTGAGGAATTAGTTATCTTCAGGAATGATGAAAATACCTCCCAGTCGAAGGGGAATTGTAAGAAGGATTGTGATAAAATGATAACTCCATTAAAAGATATTAGGATAACTGAGAATGTAGCAGATAAGGCATTTAGGATCGAATTGAGACTGCAGGTGAGTTAGAAATAGAAAACTTCAGAGTTTACTATGTGAAATGTCTCGAAAATGGGGAAAATAATTCCTAAAATGCAGAACATCCTCTGGCAGCTAGCACTTATCTAGGAAAATAAACGAATGACTTTGCATTAAATTGTAATTCTTCTGATAATATGGTACTAGTCACCTCTCAGACTGGAGGTTTAGAATTGGCAGAAGTAGTTATACAAGCTTAGAAAGCTTGTTACGATGCGCCATAGGATTTTACTCTAAGATCTACTGAATTGATTTGTCTCCGGGAATATCTAAAAGCTATTAAACTCTAAAACTCTATTCTTAAGCAAAAATCTAGATTGAACTAGCTGAAAGATAGGGACTCAAATACTAAGGTTTTTCACACATCTCTACTAGCTCGAAGGAATACTAATATAACTTCTATGTTCCTAGACTGTAGGGGACACGGGTATACAAAGCGGATACACTTACAAGAACTTGCTAAGCACCAACTCTATTCTTCCAAAAACCTTGGGAAATTATGGGTAAACTATACTCTGAAGTTGTGTTGGTATTTTTTGCTTCCTCAAAGATGCTCCCAGAAATGAACCATACTTACATATGCTTAGTTCTTAAAAAACACAACCTTCAGATTATGAATGACCTCAGACCAATAACTTAATCTATAAAGTCATTTCTAAACTCCTTGATGAGAGACTCAAGCTGGCTATTTTTAACATCATCAATCTTGCTTCGGGGGCATTCATTCTTGAGTGGAATATTAGGGATAATATACTTCTTTTATAAGAACCGTTGAAGGATTACAATCCTGGAAAAAAATCTCAAAATTTGTTTAATCAAAGTTGATATTTTAAGGCTTTTGACAATGTAAGCTGGAGATTCATTCGTATTTGTCTTGAGAATCTGAAGTTGCCATCCAGATTTATTGATTAGATCATGTTATGTATCCAATCTCCCTCTCTAATTATTCTGGTGAATGAGGTTCCTATTAAACCGTGTAAGGCTGCTAAAGGTATTCGCCGAGGTGATCCATTGTCTCCTTATTTATTTACTCCTGTAGTAGAAGGCTTTTCGCGATTGACAAGTTAACTAATCTCTTGTAATAGGAGTTTCCAATTACATTTCAAATGTTATGCTCTCAATTTTACTCACCTTATGTATGCTGATGATCTATTGATCCTTTGTGGAACTGATATGCATTCCATTTCTATGATGACGCATGCTTTGAAATTATTTGTTGATTGGTCAGCTTTAAAGCATAACCCTAGGAAGGGTTGTTTGTATCCCTCAGTTGATGTGAGAAATATTATGGAAATTTAAACTATGGTTGGGCTAGATGTTCATGATGCTCCATTCTATTATTTGGGAGTCCCGATCTCTTCTACTAAACCAAAGTTTCATGATTGTTTACCCCTTATAGAAAGGATAAAGTCAAAAGTGAATGCTTAGCAAAATAGGTTTGTTTCCTATACGACTAGGTTAACACTTATCATCTTTGTATTAAGCAGCTTACATCTATATTGAATTGCTCACATAGCAGTGCTTAAAAAAATTCTTAAGGAGGTTGACAGAATCTTGAAAGCTTTCCTATGGTCTTGTATAACTGATAATCCTAAGAATGCCATGATAAAATGGAGTGAGGTTGCAATATCGAAAGATTTGGAGAACTAGGGATTATTTCTATTTTTACCATGCAAGTTTGGTGGTTATACACTGACCATAATACACTCTGGGTCAAGTGAATACATGAGTATAAACATTCGTTCCTCAACGCCTAAATCATACATTGCCCCTAATGTATGCATAGATACTCACAGCTCAACAAAAATAATCAAAGAAAATAAATAATAGAGGACTCCTCTGACTTGTGAGCTTCGAAAAGGAGATGTGCTATGAAGGTGCGGCTATTGTTGGATTGCTTGTTTGGGTTTGTGATGTGGTGAGAAGTTGTTAACTATGTAGGCTGGCGGAGAGTTGTACAAGGTGGACAGCTGTGTGATGTTTTTCTAATTGTGGGGTTCCTTTTTTAAAATAATAAATGAAAAATAGAAATAAAAATTGTTTAAAAACATTTAAATAAAGAACGAAATCCAATAATTAAATGAGAGATTAAAAAATTTTCAGAACACTAAATCACATAAAGTGAGATCTCGCCTTATGAGATTTAGTAATCTGGAATTCTAAAACACTAAATTGCATAAGGCGATATCTCGCCTTATAAGATTTATTAGTCTGAATTTTAAGGTCAAAATAAAACTGTCATATATTGGATTGCCTCCTGAAAAGCATAATTATTTAACGTCGTTATGCTCGACGTGGCCTTTTTCCTTTGCAACTTCTATGTAATTGTAGTTTTGTACTCCTTAAGTAGTATTACTAGCCCTTCCTCTTACTCTTTAGTCAAACTTTTTGAAATGATTGTAGGTAAAGACTTTTTATCACTTAAATAGGCATACTTTAGGCGATTAGATAACACCTTCAATTCTATCTTCGGAGCCTGCAAAATAGAAGGAAAGATTTTCTTGTGAATCATAGTAAATTTACCATTCAAAGTTTTTAAATCTATTAACATTGTTGACAATGATACTACAACTTCACAAGTTTCATTAATTTGCTCGTTCACTTCCGATTTAGCCTAGATAAATGAATCCACAATATTCATATAATAAATGGATTGAAGTCATTCGAATACTTCATTGCTTCATAAATATTGAACTTTACTATCTCTCCATCAAACTCTACAGAAAGAGTATCCTCGTGCACATTGATTATCGTCTTAGTCGTTTTCATAAACGGCCTACCTAACAAAATTGAAGATGAATGTTCAACACTATCTCCATCCATTTTCAAGATGTAAAAATCTACTAGAAATACCAAACCATTAACTTGGGATAAAACATCTTCTACAACACCGATAGGGTGCACATATGAACGATCAGCTAGTTGAATAATCACATTAGTTTCTTATAAAGAATTTAGATTTAAAACTTGATAAATTGAGTATGGCATGACATTAATAGATGCATCTAAGTCCAACATGACATGCTCAATTTCTTATTACCAATAACACACGGAGGTATAATCATACAAAGATCTTTACATTTTTCCGATAATTTTTTATTTATCATAGCTGATACATTCTTTCCTAAAATTATTCTCTCCTTTTTCTTCAACTTTCTTTTATTTGTGCACAGCTCCTTCAAGGATTTTGCATATTTTGGAATTTGCTTGATGGCTTCAAGAAGTGATATATTGATTTTCACCTTTTTGAAAGTTTTTAAGATCTCTCTTTCATACTCGTCATCTTTTGGTTTAACCAATTTGCTAGAAAAAGGAGGCAAACTTGATATTGATAAAGATGAATCATTTTTACCTTTGTTGATTCTTGAGTTGGAAGTTCTTCCTTCTTTTCTCCATCATCGTGCTTTTCTACCTCTATTGGTAAAGAAGTTCTATAATGAATTTTCTTACCACTTCTCAAAGTCATTGCACTCACATTCTCCTTAGGATTCACCATCATTTGGAGGATAACTTTCCTTATACTTGTGCTTCCAATTTACTTACCGAGGTAGCTAATTGAGTGATTTGATTTCCTAAGTTTTGAAGGCTTGGCCTTGTTTCCTGTTAAAATTGTTGGGTGTTAGTAGCAAGTACCTTCACAATTTCATCTAAAGTCATACTTGAATTTAAAAATTGAGGTTAGGCATATATTAAGGCTTGAGGTTGTCTATTAAAATTGCGAAGTTGATATCTTTGTTTCCCTCCTTGATTTTCACAACTTAAGTTTGGATGATCCCTCCATCCTAGATTGTAGTGATTGGAATATGGGTCATATTTTCGGTGAGGTTGGCTAAGAAATCCCCTTATCATATTAGCTTTTTGAAGAGAGTCTTGTTGTAATGTAGGGAACATATCCGAATGATGTCCAGAAACTGAGCATATTCTACACACTCTTGTTGAATACAATTGAACTATAGCTAATTGACAAACTAGAGCACTCAA
Source organism: Erythroxylum plowmanianum (assembly GCA_025531925.1). Classification (NCBI taxonomy): domain Eukaryota; kingdom Viridiplantae; phylum Streptophyta; class Magnoliopsida; order Malpighiales; family Erythroxylaceae; genus Erythroxylum; species Erythroxylum plowmanianum. The sequence goes on from JANVCQ010000001.1 coordinate 255,114, forward strand.
ATCTAAATTTTTATCCTCAAGGTGTGTGTTACTTAGTTCATTCACACGCTTACCAGCTCCATCCATCTTTGTCCCAAATTGTTGAGAATTTCAGCCACAATTGATATCAATTGTCTAGCTGCTTCAGGTGTTTTGTTTACTAAAGCTACTCCATTAATTGCATCAACCATACTTCGATCCATTAGTAATAATCCTTCAGAAAAGTACTAAATCAAAAGTTGATCAGCCAATTGATGATGTGGCAACTGGTACGTAACTCGTTAAACCTTTCTCTATATTCATACAATGTTTCTCTTGTAATTTGTCTTATCTCACATATCTCCTTTCTGATATTTGTTGCTCTTGATACAGGAAAGAACTTCTACAGAAACATCCTTTTCATCTCGTTCCATGTTGTTACTGAGTCAGGTGGAAGATAATGTAGCCAATCATTTGCCTTATCTTTCAATAAGAACGGAAAGACCCAGAGATTAATTTGTTCTTTTGCCACCCCATATAATTTCATTCCAAAACAAACAACATAAAATTCTTTCAGGTGTTTATGCAGATCTTCACTTACAAGACCACAAAAAATAGGCAATAAATGAATCAAACCAGATTTTAATTCAAAATCTACCTTAACATCTGGAAATTGAATGCATAAAGGTTGTTGATTCAAATTTGATGCTGCTAACTCCCTCAACATTCTAGGGTTGAGATTTGTCGTCTTTTCGCCTGCTTCTTGAAAATTAGAGTCTTCATCAATTGTGAGATCTACTTCAACTTTCACATCTGAAGGTGAATGATCGCTTCCTTGCTTAGTCTCTTTTCTCACACGATGCGTTGTTTTCTTAATTTTTGGATTATATTGTAATTTATTGTCTAAGAAGTATGAGTCATACAAGACAAGAGGGTAGCAGTAACTATAAAATAAAAATGCAAAGAAACTAAAATAGCTCTCCACTAACGACGCAAAATTTTGGTTGAGTTGTCGAAGCCCCCAAGATAATTATTTAAACTTCTTATAGTAGTCGTAGAATCAAGTCGAATTCTAAGAGAACTAGACAGTTGTTTTTTAATTTCAAGTAATGAAATAAAAAGGGGAGTTTTTTATTAAGTAACTAATTAACTAAAATTAATAAGAAATAAAATTAAATTAACTGAATATAAAAGTAAGGAAGTCAAGATTACCAAACTCCGATTCAAGGGAAAGATCTCATCTAATTGTAACATTGATCATTGATTTAAAAAGAATATTTTCACAATTTAAGCAATTAGTTGGAAACATATTAAGATAAACATAATAAGTCTCCAAATTTCCTAAATTAATTGATTCAAACCCAGCATCCAAACCAAAACTTATCATCTACTGACCCGGTGTGATAGCATTCCATATCAAATAAATGATAGTAATAAACGCCGTGAAAAAGACTAGCTCCTAAATTAAATGATCGAGATAATTGCAACTATTAAATTTAGTTTCCTTGTTTATCATAAGTTAAATATGGAAATTCATACATAACTCATTTGCTACTTGTACCAATCTTTCATGATAATTACAGATCATTGAATTCCTGGATAACGATAAAATAATCAATATTAAATTAAATTGTCATATTAATAGAATATTAATCATTCATGAAATATGAAACTCAAAATAAGAAATACTTGAATTAAAACGTGAATAAAAGGTTTAGAACACAAAACTTCACAAAGTGACAACTAGAATATCGAATCCTCTTGAATCAGAATAACTGAGTTTAGCCACATATGGCTTTTGCTTCGATAACAAAAATAGAAGAAAGATAAAGACTTGTGAAAAACGTAAAAAGAGAGAACCTCTTTCTGTTATAAGGAACATCCCATTTACAGAGTTTTTTGATCTAATCATAATCTAATTCTAACTTTCAAAGATGTCTATCTAAAACAAATTCCTCCAACTTTTCGGATGATCAATATGAGGCATTACAATAATCTTTTCACTTCATCCAAAATTCGTGATTATCATCAATAGAATCTCAATTTGATGCAATCTCTACTTTTCATTTCCTAAAATAAAAAAAATTAATTTTAATATTTAAGCATAAATAATATAAGACAACATTTCAAGAGATAAGTTGTTATTACTTACTAGTGAACCTACTCATTTAGGGTGAGAACCTTTCACCTCACCAAACGAATGAATCATCTTATCCAAACCTGTTCCCAACATGCAAAGATTAAAAACAAAGAAAGGAAATGGCAAACTTGGTTAAGTTAAATAAAAATTGTGAATAAGAATAGCACGAAACTTCATCTTATATTCTTAATTGTCCTGAGACATTAAAGAAGATATAAATTACCATCATTTGTGTGCATACACACCTACAATCTTGAGAAAGAGATAAGAGAGAGGTGCCAGAATACTGCGTAACAGGTGGAACAGGTTTCATTGCTGCTTACTTAGTTAAGTCCTTGTTAGAGAAAGGGCGCACCGTACGGACCACTATACGAGACCCAGGTTACACATAATTCTTGTTTCTTTGTTCTTTAGTTCGGATTTAGTTAAATTCATGCATGTGTTCTATGTCTGCTCAATTTTCTCCTTTTTTTCCTTTCAGATGATGCTCAAAAAGTTGGTTTCCTGAAAAAGTTTGAAGGTGCCAAGGAAAGACTGAAGATTCTTAAAGCTGATTTGTTAGTAGATGGTAGCTTCGATGAAGCAATCCAAGGTGTTGATGGTGTGTTCCACACTGCTTCACCTCTGCTGGTTCCTTACGATCATAACATCCAGGTATTAATTAGCTACAATACATTATTATTTTGGATTGATTTCAGTTAGTTAAGATCAAATTTCACATTTTTAATATGAAATCATAACTAATATGACTTAAGAAACAAAATTTGCAGGCAACATTGATTGATCCATGCATAAAGGGCACTTTGAATGTTCTTGGTTCCTGCTCGAAAACCAAGTCTATGAAACGAGTTGTGCTCACCTCTTCATGCTCTGCAATAAGATATCGAGAAGATGCCCAACAGGTTTCTCCATTGAACGAGTCACACTGGAGCGATCCTGAGTACTGCAAATGACACAACGTAAAGAAAAAAAAATTTTGAATTATGTTGATGTATAGTAATTCTGCACTTTGTGTGTTTCTGATAATTTTTATATATGTTCCTGATAACTCAGCTCTGGTACGCATATGCAAAGACTCTAGCTAAGAAAGAGGCATGGAGGGTAGCAAATGAAAGTGGGATTGATCTTGTTGTAGTCAATCCATCCTTTGTGATCGGTCCCCTTCTTGCACCACAACCAAGTAGTACTTTAC
>JANVCQ010000001.1:258503-279968 GCA_025531925.1 Erythroxylum plowmanianum
ATACCACCCTCGTGAGGCACGGGCTCGGATATCACCATTGATATCGGGTTCGGGTCTTGCGGGAGTGGGATGCTACAATGTTATTAATCAAAGGTTAGGACTAAAAGTTTTTATTCTATAATTTAAAAAAACTTACAATTTTCTATTTTATGATAAAATTATTTTTAAATTTTATTTAAAATAACTGTAAAACACATATAATATAAATATAGTCAAAATGACTTGAATTATCTTTTAAACCTGTTTGAATTAATTAAATTTGACCAAATCAATAATATATTATACTTATATTAAATTATTAATTTAAGTTAAAATTATCATGTCAACAATGTTTAATTGATCGATTTATGATATCCATGTTATTTGTGACTTTTTTTTAACTAAAATAACGACCACAATGGATTATCTTTCAACATGATCCATCCGCTTTAAAGTGATATAGATTAGCTCTCTAAAATAATATCATTATATAAAAGTTTTGAAGAAAGATTAAACCGATTATTCAGTTACAAATTTAATTCAAAATTTAATCAACTCAAATTTAATAAATAGATTTCGAGTTAAGTCAAGTTAAAATTATCAAACCATAAGTTATTTACCAAAAAAAAGTATAAGAAGATATGTTTTCTTAATTAAAAATTATAATTTTTACTAAAAATTTAAAAAATAATTGAGATGTTTGGCAAACAGTTGATAAGTTATTTTTTAACTTATTGCTTAAAAGTTAGCTTTTTGACCATATTAAAAAGTTATTAATATGTTTGGTGAATGATTTATTAGTTAGCTTATTTAACCATAATAAGCTGATTTCTAAAAGCTCCGTAAGAGAGGTTTTTGGAGTTAGTTGTTTACCTAATGACAATATTGTCCTTCACTTTACTCTCTAGTTTTGCTCTGTATATTTTCAAAGTTGATTTTTTTTATTGTACAATTATATCGTGAAGTTTGGAAAAATATAATAAAAGGTTAAATTAAACTTTTTAATCTTTAATTTTATAATATTAGTTTACATTTAAAAATATGATAATATTAAGTTTTTTAACATAAAAAGTTACATTAAATTAATATTTTTAGTATATAACAACTATGTATCGTATATGTGTCATATTATAATTATAGCTATTTTAAATTTATTAAATTATAAAATTCAAAAATATTATATAAAAATACTAATATGACATAATTCGCTGCATCATTCGTATTAATAGATAATTTAAAATTGGATTATTATTATTATTATTATTATTAGTGAAGGTAGTAGTATAATTATTATGTTTTTATTAAAATTATAAAATTAATTTTTGTAAAATTAAATTTTTAAAATCTAAATTCTTATAAGAATATTCAACGAAATATTAAAAAATATAATATCATACCCTTATAATTTTTGTTAAAATTTATGTTCTAACAACAACTAATACTAAATAACTAATTTTACTAAATATCTTTAATAAATAGCAGATATTATCCGTTAGTGAAATCAACAGATATAATCAACTGTGAACTAATCGCTGATAGAATCAACCAACAGTTAATGCAATCTGCTATTGGCCAATAGATAATAGAATAGTCTGAACAAATAATGAAATCACGATTTTTACTGATTTAATTGTTGATAGAATTAACCAAGAGTTAATGCAATACGAAGTTAGGTCAACAGTTAAGAGAATATTATGAACAAATCACGATTTTTACTGATTCACTCGTCATTTTAAGGTATGAGAGGCGAATGTCCCAACACTGCATTGGGATTTGTTCACATAGACGACGTCGTTGGTGCTCACATTTTGGCAATGGAAAACAACGAAGCATCGGGAAGGTTAATATGCTCCGGCCAAGTTGCTCATTGGTCACACATCATCGTCATGCTCAAAGCCAAGTACCCATCCTATCCATACGAGAACAAGTAAGTGAGATTAATATAATCCTATTTTTCTAAAATTTATAATAATTTAATTATCAAATTTTCATGACATTTCAGGTTCGGTAATCAAAAAGGTGACAACAACCCTCATAGTATGGACACTTCCAAGATTGCTCGATTGGGATTCCCTCCTTTCAAAACAATAGAAAACATATTCGACGACTTCATCACAAGCCTCCGAGAAAAGGGTTTTCTTTAATTTCTTTAATTTTAAGGTGTACTTAAAATTAAATATATATTTGTTTTAGTGTTAAATATATTTCACTATCACATATTTTTTATAATACAGTATATTTTATGAATTATGGTTAATTAAGAAAATCTTAAAATTTCTGATCTAATATCTAATTAATATTTCGCAATTTTAATTAGTAAGATTTAAATTTATAATTTGGAGTATAGTAAATTAGAAAAGACAAGAGTTTAAATGTTTTTAACCAAAGTTTACGAGTATGTTAATTGATTATTAAGAGAAATTATAAAATAAAAAGTTGACTCACACCCCACCCAAAGTTAGTCAAAAATGAAGGCTATAAGTGTGACTTCACAGCCTTCCAAGACAAACATCTAAGTTGTTACCATATAATTAGACCCATTTGTGATACTCTTTAATGTTGAGGGAGGGCCGCCTCACCATCTAAATTGCCACTTACCAGTGAACCTACTCATTTAGGTTGAGAACCTTTCACCTCACCAAACGAATGAATCACCTTATCCAAACCTATTCCCAACATGCAAAGATTAAAAACAAAGAAAGGAAATGGCAAACTTGGTTAAGTTAATTAAAAATTGTGAATAAGAATAGCATGAAACTTCATCTTATATTCTTAGTTGTCCTTAGACAATAAAGAAGATATAAATTATCATCATTTATGTTCAAACACACCCACAATCTTGAGAAAGAGATAAGGGAGAGATGCCAGAATACTGCGTAACAGGTGGAACAGGTTTTATTGCTGCATACTTAGTGAAGTCCTTGCTAGAGAAAGGGCACACCGTACGGACCACTGTACGAGACCCAGGTTACACATAATTCTGGTTTCTTTGTTCTTTAGTTTGGAGTTAGTTAAATTCATGCATGTGTTCTATGTATGCTCAATTTTCTTCATTTTTGCCTTTCAGATGATGCTCAAAAGGTTGGTTTCCTGAAAAAGTTTGAAGGTGCCAAGGAAAGACTGATGATTCTTAAAGCCGATTTGTTAGTAGATGGTAGCTTCCATGAAGCAATCGAAGGTGTTGATGGTGTGTTCCACACTGCTTCACCTCTGCTAGTTCCTTATGATCATGACATCCAGGTATTAATTAGCTACAATACATTATTATTTTGGATTGATTTTAGTTAGTTAATATCAAATTTCACATTTTTAATCTGAAAACATAACTAATATGACCTAAAGAAACAAAATTTGCAGGCAACACTGATTGATCCATGCATAAAGGGAACTTTGAATGTTCTTGGCTCCTGCTCGAAAACCAAGTCTGTGAAACGAGTTGTGCTCACCTCTTCATGCTCCGCAATAAGATATCGGGAAGATGCCCAACAGGTTTCTCCATTGAACGAGTCACACTGGAGCGATCCTGAATACTGCAAACGACACAACGTAAAGAAAAAAGAAATCTTTGAATTATGTTGATGTAAAGTAATTCTTCACTTTGTGTGTTTCTGATAATTTTTATATATGTTTCTGATAACTCAGCTTTGGTACGCATATGCGAAGACCCTAGCTGAGAAAGAGGCATGGAGGGTAGCAAATGAAACTGGGATTGATCTTGTTGTAGTCAATCCATCCTTTGTGATCGGTCCCCTTCTTGCACCACAACCAAGTAGTACTTTACTCCTCACAATGTTATTAATCAAAGGTTAGGACTAAAAGTTTTTATTCTATACTTTTAAAAAAATTACAAATTTCTATTTTATGAAAAAAAAAATATTTTTAAATTTTATTTAAAATAAAAAAACACATATAATATAAATATAGTCAAAATGACTTGAATTATCTCTTAAACCAGTTTGAATTAATCAATAATTTATTATACTTATATTAAATTATTAATTTAAGTTAAAATTATCATGTTAACAACTATTTATCGATCAATTTATGATATCCCTGTTATATGTGTTTTATTGTGACTTTTTAAAACTAAAATAAGGATGACAATGGATTAGCTCTCAATATGATTTATATGCTCTAAAGTGATATTGTTTTGATTCTGAGTTAATATTTTATTAGAAAGTTTTATACGAAGTTAGAAATTATAAAAATAAAAATTTTAAACTTTTGAGAAATTTTCCAAAATAACGTCATTTTAATCTTTAATTTTAGAAATTTACGTACTAAAATAATATCATTATATAAAATTTTTAAAGAAAGATTAAACCTATTATTTAGTTACAAATTTAATCAACTCAAATTTAATTAATAGATTTTGAGATAAGTCTAGTTGAAATTATCAAACCAAAACAAAAATATAAGATGATAAGTTTTCTTAATTAAAAATTATAACTTTTACTAAACATTTAAAAAATAATGTAGGTGTGCAAGCTATTTTTAAATTATAGATTAAAAGTTATCTTTTTAACCATATTAAAAAGTTGTTGATGTGTTTAGTGAATGACTTATTGATTAACTTATTTAACCTCAACAACCTTATTTCTAGAAGTTCCATAAGAGGAACTTTTCGGATTAACTGTTTGTCTAATGATGCCTTTCACTTTATTCTCTACTTTTATTCTGTATGTTTTCAAAGTTGACTTTTTTTTATCGTACAATTATGTTATGAAGTTTAGAAGAATATATCAAAGGAGTTAATTAAATTTTTTAATCTTTATTTAATTTTTTAATATTAGTTTACATTTAAAAATATCATAATATTAAGTTTTTTAACATAAAAAATTACATCAAATTAATATTTTTAGTATATAATCATTATATATCATATCTGTGTCATACTATAATTATAGTTATTTTAAATTTATTAAATAATAAAATTTATATATATTATAAGAAAATATTAATATGTTGTAACTCGTCGTATCATTCATATTAATAGAAAATTTAAAGTTGGAGTATTATTATTATTATTATTATTATATCAAATTAATTGATATAATTGGCTAGCTCTGCCAATGGTTAATAGAATAGTCTGAACAAATCACAATTTTTACTGATTCACTCCTCATTTGAAGGTATGAGAGGCGAATGTCCCAACACTGCGTTGGGATTTGTTCACATAGACGACGTCGTTGGTGCTCACATTTTGGCAATGGAAAACAACGAAGCATCAGGAAGGTTAATATGCTCCGGCCAAGTTGCTCATTGGTCACACATCATCGTCATGCTCAAAGCCAAGTACCCATCCTATCCATACGAGAACAAGTAAGTGAGATTAATATAATCCTATTTTTCTAAAATTTATAATAATTTAATTATCAAATTTTCATGACATTTCAGGTTCGGTAATCAAAAAGGTGACAACAACCCTCATAGTATGGACACTTCCAAGATTGCTCGATTGGGATTCCCTCCTTTCAAAACAATAGAAAACATGTTCGATGACTTCATCACAAGCCTCCAAGAAAAGGGTTTTCTTTAATTTTCTTTAATTTTAAGGTGTGCTTAAAATTAAATATATATTTGTTTAGTGTTAAATATATTTAACTATCACGTATTTTTTATAATACAATATATTTATGAATTATAGTTAATTAAGAAAATCTTAAAACTTTTGATCTAATATTTAATTAATATTTCACAAGTTCGATCAGTAGGATTTAAATTTATAATTTGGAGTATAGTAAATTAGAAAAAGACAAGGGTTTAAATGTTTTTAACCAAAGTTTACGAATATGTTAATTGATTATTAAGAGAAATTATAAAATAAAAAGTTGACTCACACCCCACCCAAAGTTAGTCAAAAATGAAGGCTATTAGCGTGACTTCACAGCCTTCCAAGACAAACTTGTGTTGGCCATTCAGAAAAGCATCTAAATTGTCACCATATAATTAGACCCATTTGTGATTTCTCTTTAATGTTGAAGGAGGGCCGCCTCACCAATAATAATCATTGAATCCATTTTTACGTTATGCCAAACTTAAAGCATACTCATCCCAAATAATTGAACCTCCTTTTCCACTTTTTCTCACCTTTAATTGTGAGAGATGAGGCAATCATAAGCCAAGCAATAGGAAGATCTCATCTATCACATGCCTCTAATCCTTTTTGATAAAAAGCCAACCAAGCAATTGATTGAATTTTAAATCAAGTTGGTTTAAATTGAGTTTAATTTTAGAATTAAACTTAAAAGGGTATACTTGAAATCAATTTCACCAATTTTTAATATCATATTTTAAAAAATATCTTTTTAATTTTAGAATTAGACTTAAAAGAGTATGCTCGAAATCAATTTGACCGACCTTCAATATCATATTTTAAATAATTTCTTTTTAATTATAGAATTAATTTTAAAAGGGTATGCTCGAAATCATTTTGACTGACCTTTAATATTATATTTTAAATAATACCCTTTTAATTCTTGAATTAAACTTAAAAGGATGCGCTCGAAATCAATTTGACTAATCTTCAATATCATATTTTAAATAATATCTTTTTTAATTCTAGAGTTAAACTTAAATGAGTATGCTCGAAATCAATTTGACCAACCTTTAATATCATATTTTAAATCATATCTTTTTAATTCTAGAATTAAACTTAAAAGGGTATGCGCGAAATCAATTTAACCAACCTTTAATATCATATTTTAAATAATATCTTTTTAATTCTAGAATTAAACTTAAAAGGGTATGCTCGAAATCAATTTAACCAACTTTTAATATCAAATTTTAATTAATATCTTTTTAATTTTAGAATTAAACTTAAAAGGACATGTTCGAAATCAATTTGACCGATTTTTAATATTATATTTTAAATAATATCTTTTTAATTCTTTTTTTTATGATCTAAGTTCAATAAGATATTAAATTGATTCATCTTGACTCATTTTAAAGAAATTTCATAAATGGTTGGTGTTGAATTTCTAACTCATTAGATTTCAATTAGAGAGTTCGATCAACTTAGGTTGGATCAAATTCAAAGTACTAAACTTGATTGCCGTCTCCAAAATTAATTAGACCCTTGACTTAATGGCTTAATTTGCGCATTAGTCGAACCACACTTTAAGTGGATAAGTGGAAGATTCGTTGAACGTGGGAAAAAGCAAATTCCCTTCTTGTTCTTCTAGGCAAGTGGTGTTTGTATGTGTCCGATCATGGAATAAGTTCGTGCTTTGGAAATTATTAAGACAATGGATGAAAATTATGTGAGCACTGAGTGTGACCTAACAACTACTAAACTACTTTTCTCCTGCCAAGTTTCTAAACATCTCCCTTTTGTTTGTTTTACCTTGAGACGGCTATTCCATAGTATCAACGTGTGTGATTATAATCAAAGTCAAAGGACTTGTTTGACAAACAATAGATTATATTAATTAACTGATAATTGATTCTATCAGTTGATTTGACCAGTGAATAATATCAACTGTTTATTAAAGATGTTTGGTAAAATTAACTATTTAATATGAGCTATTGATGTATAAAATGATCTATAAGGGCATAATTTTAAAAAAATTATAAGGGCATGAATATTATATTTTTTAGTATTTTGTTGAATATTCTTATAAGAATTTAGATTTAGATATTTAATTTTACAAAAATTAAGTTCATATCTTTAATAAAAACATAATCATAATCATATCATAATCATCATCATCATCATTATCCAACGTTAAATTCTCTATTAATATGAATGATGCAGCGATTTACATCATATTAATATTTTTTTAATATAATATATATAAATTTTATTATTTAATAAATTAAAAATATCTACAATTATAATATGACACAAATACGATATATAGTAGTTATATACTAAAAATATTAATTTAATGTGACTTTTTATGTTCAAAAATTTAATATTATAGTATTTTTAAATGTAGACTAATATTATAAAATTAAATAAAGATTAAAAAGTTTAATTAACCCCCTTATTATATTCTTCTAAACTGTACTACATAATTATATGATTAAAAAAACTAACTTTAAAAACACACAGAACAAAAGTAGAGAGTAAAGTGGAAGGTAATATTATCATTAGACAAACAGTTAACTCCAAAAACTTTTTAAAAAATCAGCTTATTGGGTTAAATAAGTTAATCAATAAGTCATTCATTAAACACATCAATAATTTTTAAGATGGTCAAAAAGCTAAACACCTCCATAGCAATTTCTCTTTTTATAAAAATGATTTGTATTCAAATTTATTGTTAAGTCGAATTTGTCAATTACCATATTAAGTAATTATAAAATATTTTGGTGTGTAATTTACAAATTATTTTGTACTCTTTTAATTAATGATAGTGGATTGTCTTCTTCCTCCTCTATGGATATACATGTCAACAAACGACTTATTTAACCAAAACAAAGTCCAGGGGCCCCGCTTCCACTTCCACCAAATAGGTGTGAGCGTGTCAGGACTCAGGCAATGGGTGGAAAGGCCGCGCACACCACCATTGCAAACTCGGCTTACAGATCTTGCTTAAGAGACAAATGTCAATTATAGGATACAGCTTTGCCCCACTCCTAGTAAATATCAGAAGTTGGATTATTGTGAGATGTCGTAGGTGAGCAGTCTTAGTGTTAGAGATCGTAATCTTGATATTAGTTTTAACAACTAATAGCGTTTATGTACTTATAACTAATCTATATTAATTTATAAATCAAATATCAATATTAAGCTAACTAATTAGATTAAAGTCAACAGAAATGTCTAACTCAACTTCCAAACATTTTCAGTTGGAAAATGAAGATCAATGAAAATTTCCAGGCGAAATCCATCAGCAAATTTGCCGATTCTGAGTGTAGATTTTTACTCAAGAACAGTTTCAAAATAGATAATTACTCAATTTCATAGGAAAACTCGAGGAGATGTGAACAAGTGAGCTAACAAAACTCTGAAAGTTCGTCCCTTGGACGGCTCTTGCAGCACCAGAAAACCCAGAGGACTTTGGGAACAGCAAAATTAAGCTTGAGCTCATCTCCTCCCTTAAAACATCTCCTTTTCTCTCTCAACAGATCAAAACAAACAAACCAATCCCAGGAAACCCATTCCAGGTCCTGAGAATTTTTATAACTTAGTAGTAATAATTCAACTAAATTTTCCTATCTGCAAAACTTACGGGCACACAATGTTGAGAGGTTGTTGTTGTTGTTGATGATGATGGAAATCATCCAAATAACCAAACTCTTCATTCCCAAATTCGAAGTCATAATCAGGAAGCTCACTTGGTAACAGTAATGGGTCGGTACCATCCAATCCACAGATATCTAGATCATCAATTCCACAATAATCGCCTGTTAGCCTCCCAAAGTCGTCAATCAAGGTACTGAAATCCAACCCAAAGTTGAGATCTTTCTCAATTTCAGATGGGTTGCTGATAAAACTCAGGTCAGGATTCGTAATATCTTCCACAGGATAGCCAGATGCAGATGTACCCGAGAATGGTGAAGTGTGTGAAAAAGTGCTTTCACTATCATCAGATGCAGTCTCCTTCTTCGTATTGTTCTCTGAATCTGCAGGAGAAGAAGAAGGAGACAACACGTTCCGGCTCTTCTCGTAGGCAGAGGCTGCCATGGCTTCGTACTCTCGCTTCTTTGCCTCGTAGGCTTGTGCAGCCTCTTCAAGAGTGTTGTAAGTACCCAACCATTGCCTCACTTTGGTCACCGGATTTCTAATCTCCGCAGCCCATTTACCCCACTTGCGTTGCCTCACACCAACGGGCTTCTTTGGAGCTGCTTCAATGGCGGATGCGAGAACTGGGGTTTTAGCCAAAACCCTTCTCTTCTTGTTGCGGGGTTTGCCACTGCTGTTACTGTCTTGACAGGAGCTCTCAGGCTCAAGAGTCTTCGTCTCCGGAAAGACGACCGGAGGAAGACTGATTTCTCGCACAATCCGTTTAGTTTTCCGATCTCTGACGGATTCGTCGTCACTTGAATCGTAGTCAGTAGCGTATGGATCGTGATAAATCACACGAACTCTTCTCATCTTGAAATCCTCAACAAAGGGTGTTCGATAATCAATGGGTTTTTCACAGGGTTTGGGATCTTGTTTCAAAGGTTGCCTTCTTGAAATTTATGTTTCCTTAAAACTTTCCTCCTAAAACCCTCCACAAAATCTCCTAAATCAAAACTACAAAATTGGAGAAAACCAATAAAGGAAAACAAAAACCAAAAAAAAAAAAACAGAGAATCTGAAGGTGAGTATCAAGTGAGATTTCCTATCAGAAACAGGTAAAGGTTGAAATATCTTTTTATGTGAAAATCCTCAAAGCACTCCAAACCAGAACAAGTCCTGCAAAAACCAAACAATACCAAGTTAAGTAAAACAAAAACACTGAAAAACAAAGCACAAATCCAGAAAAAGTTACCTTTTTGGTCTCAAACTCATCGAAACAGACGAGGAAGCGAGATTGAAGCTCCTCTGCACCCAGCAGAGAAACAATCCAAGAAAGCAAACGCAGAGAGCAACAGCCAAAGAAGAAGAAGAAGAAGAAGCTATAGTGATTATTGATGAACACAACCAAAAGCAGAGCTGCAGAGCCCCAGTCACAGTCAAATCAAAACCAGCCGTCATAAATCCACACAGAAGAAAGCAAGAAAAGCTCGAGGTGGGTCTTGGCTCTTTCTTCTTCTTCTCCTCCTCTTCTCTCGCTACCTTAAAAGTACAGAACGAAAAGGAAGACAACCGCAGCGTTAGACACTCCTACATATACTACTACCTTACGTCCAAGATCAAAAGAGATAAAAAGAGATCACAAATCTAAGGCTCAGATTCCTCCACAAACCCATTAACTAAAATACACAAATCTCCACGGAAAGTATTCACTCAGGTCTTACTTTGTGACTCGTCCTCTGGTCCCCATACGCCACGCCAGAGTCTGTCTCACGCACGCTCTCCACTCTCCTTCTTTTATTCTATTGTCACCACTCACCACCTAACAACCATTCCTTACCTTACTAAGCGGTCAAATTAAAAAGGTTTAAAGTAAATTAATTATTAATGCCTTGACTTTTATTTTTATTATAATTATAGAAGTAAAAAATAAATAACTCTTTTAAAATTTAAATAATTTTAATAAAAAATTATAAAAATAATTAATTACTTAGTTATTTAATATTTAACTTACATCATTCTTTTATTGTCACATTTATTTACGGATTTACTAAAAATAGTCTCTCTATTATGTAAAGATAAAGATGCGTATGATCAGATCTTCTCAGATTCTATTTTATTGTGAAATTTTAGACTGGATGTGATGATGATTAATATAATTACCCAAATTTGAATTAAAATAAGGAATTTTTATAAAATTTATTCAAAATTTAAATTTCAAATTATAAGAAATTATATTATCTTGCTTTAATTACATTTTTTTTTTTGAGGAAACTTTAATTACATTTGGAAATGCATTCTGAGCTGGCATGTAGTTGGCAATTTATTGTACAATTATACTTATCTACTCCTTATGTCACGCATATCATGCCATGCCCGGCTATCCCAGACGCCTAGTTCAGTCACTCTCCATCAGATACGCACTGTCACTTGGTCGTTAACTCCACTCACGACAAAGGCGCGTGGGGAACCTAGATTTGTTTCTTAGTTTGCAGCTTTATTTAGGGAAACGATGCGCCGCGAGTCGTCAGCGTACTTGACGGATAGTTTTTGTATTGACTAATGCTTCTACCTTAAGGCATGATCTTATTCATATTTACATCTGTTGCCACTGTATCGAGAGACTCCTCACCGACTGTACTTGTGCACCTCCACTTATGGACTGACTGCCTATAAACTCCTTTTACGGCGTCGGTTTAATAATTGTAATTACCAAATACGGCATATATTATTCATATTATATTAATTTTCATCTTTTTGAGTGGAGCATGCACCGAACACGTGGATGTTGTTCACATCGGGCGAAGCAACGACCGATGTAACGGTCCAAAGCAAATCACACTTTCCTAAAAGTCTTCTTCAATAGTTTAAGAATAGAATCCAAGCTTCTAGCAAATTGTAATCGACCAAAGTCACGTGACTAATAGTATTAAATTACGAGTTCGGATCTTCTGTTTAATGTTACAGTATTTTATTCTATTTCATAAATTTCAGTCATTTATTTATGTGAGTCCCGCGTGTATAAATGAACATGAAATTTGCATAAATAAATGATTGAAATTTATAGGACAGAATAAGACACCATAATATTAGACAGAGAATTCTATTCCTTAAATTACTATCCCATATTATATAAATATATTAATTATAAAATATAATAAAGACTTTTCTAAAATAATGGTCATAGCACATAACATGGGTTGACCGACCGACCGACGCACCGCCTTTTTAGAGGGCAATGGTCCTGATTTTCCCGCCAAGTGGCCCCACTTTACCTGATTTTCCCGCCAACGGCACCACGTAGACGACTTGATTGGTTGAGCCAAATGTAAGTGTGAGACAGCTGTGGGTTGGTGTCTTCAAAAGTACAAGCAGGGAGTAATTTCTCTACACTTTCTTACTCATCCCCATTTTTAACTTTTTATTATGGAAAAGGACGAGGCACCAGGCAATTTCAGGGAAATCTTAAAAGCTTCTTGAGAGTAGGTTGTTTTCCTGGAAAAGGATGAACATCCATCTCTTCTCCTTCTTTTAAGTACTCTGTTATGGAAAACGAAAGGACAGCAACCAACTAGAAAATCAACATGAAAACAGTAAATGCAAAGGAAATTATTCAGAAACCTACTCAAGGTCAAGGACTTAGCCCCATTTTCCAGGACATGACAAAGTTTTTCCCCACAGGAATATGCAATCCATTAACCTCTACCATTACACTTGTCTTCTTATCATCAACATCCTGAAGCTGATTATTATGCTCCAAGGTTGTAAACTCAATCTTTGAATCTCTAGTCACAGGCTTCTCATCAAGCTTAAGACCAGATGGTTGTCCACTTCCACTCAATCCTAGCACAGCTATCTTGTTAATAATCCAGCCTTTGTCTAAAGCGTATTGACCATACTCAACTTCTGACCACACCTTCACACTCCCCTGGCTAACAGTTGCATAGAAGTGAACATATGTTGAATGACCATTTCCAAGTTTCATTTCTGGAAGTTCATCATCGTCAAGGAAAAGAGTTCCTTTAGCCTCACCATTGCTAGCTCCTGATGGGAAGGTCACTATGAGGTTAAAAGGTGTCATTCTGGCTATCTTAGATAGCATTCCACCTTGCTGCATAGGTAAGATGGTGTTTTGGTACAGATGCACATTAACAACGTGTAATGGCGCATCCAGAGTCACGTATTTTCCCTCTTTCGACTCAATCGCCTGCGTCGTATCGAACATACTATACCAAGTACCTGGAGGAAATAATGCTTTAACCTCTGTTTTACCTTGATCAAGCACTGGAGATACCATCAGGCCACTCCCTAGTAAAAACTGTGTGCTCAATCCGTAACACTCGGTGTAATTCGGGAAGGAGAAGAAAAGAGGTCTCGCAATTGGGGCTCCACTGAGGTGGGCCTCATAGTTCAATGTGTACAGATATGGAAGAAGTCTATACCTCATACCAAGAGCATTTCTAGCTGATTCAGCTACCGATTGCCATTGATAAAGCTCTTGTCTTGGGGAGTAGTAATTGGCATGATCCCTTGAGAATGGATAGAAAGCGCCAAGCTCAATCCAACGATTACAGAGCTCTTCCGTGGGCGCAGGATAGAATCCACAG
Source organism: Erythroxylum plowmanianum (assembly GCA_025531925.1). Classification (NCBI taxonomy): domain Eukaryota; kingdom Viridiplantae; phylum Streptophyta; class Magnoliopsida; order Malpighiales; family Erythroxylaceae; genus Erythroxylum; species Erythroxylum plowmanianum. The sequence goes on from JANVCQ010000001.1 coordinate 272,262, forward strand.
ATGTCTGAACCAACCATTGGTACCCCGAATAGACCAAAGTTTAGCATAGTAGATATGGAATACTTCAAATCCTCCCAAGTGCCCTTATTGTCACCAGTCCAATGAGCAGCATACTTGCCTGATCCCACATATGTGGAACGTGTTAAAATGAATGGCCGTTTGCCCTGAATTCCCTGAAGGCCCTTGTGAGTAGCAACGGTCTGAGAGAATCCGTAAAGGCTATGAGCATCATACTCCAAAACTCCATTATAATGAACTGCACTGGTAGCTATAGTTTTATACCCTACTGGAACCTGCATTCCTGAAGCATTTATCTTGTATGGCGGTTCATCCCACCGTGTCTTGGTTATGTTCTTGCAATCCAGGCAACATATCCAGCCAGGTCCAGTTCCAGTTGGACATTGCTTACCCACTGGGACCTTGCACAATCCGGAACAGAAGTTTGAAACTTCATTCATGTCAATCCATAAGCCATCAACAGGAACAAGCTCATGGAAACGACGAATTTCATCGCCCCACCATTCAACTGTTTTCGGATTGAGAAAGTCGGGAAAGTTAACAGCTCCTGGCCAAACTTGGGCAAGGTAGGGCTCACCCTCGTACTTGATGAACACATCATTAGCAATGCCTCGTTGATGTACACCATAAGAGGAATTCACAGAGATCCCTGGGTCGATAATGACAATGTATTTCATGCCAATGCTATGAATTTTATCAAGGAAAGGCAAAAGTTTATCACGAGGGTAGTTAGTGGGGTTGAGAGTGAAGTCCTTCTTGCCATCCATGTGATCATCGTCATTCCAGATGACATCAAGTGGGATCTGAGCCTTCTTGTAATTCTCAACTACATCTTCAACCACAGAGAGATTATGGTAACCCCATCTGCATTGGTGGAATCCTGTAAAATCATACGACCACACCATGAGATTGAATGAAACATGAGAATCTATTTGGCACAAGGGAATTTATACGTTTATCGTCAGGTGACTCTTAAAGTGAAGCAAAGTTCTCATTAGCATAAATGTAAAACAATGGAATCTACTTTGGTAACTTCAAAATTTATAGTCAATGGCAAAACCTGAGGGTTGTATACCAAATAAACAAGAAGTTTTTATTCTCAATCCGACCTAGCTTATCAGGTAAGGACTAAAAGAAGGAGAAAAGGAGAGCTTCGGTTCAGAATACTTGTATCCAGAACAGCTGTAACTTATCGTCAGTTTATGTACTTAACTGAAGTACACAATTCAAAGAAAGATAGCAACAATTTCCATTAGCATCCATGTCATGCAGACCATGAGATATTGAGAGGATGCCATGTTATTCAGAAAAGAATATAAATTTGACTCCTACCATAGCTAGTAACATCTACTAATTCATAGATTTTCTGACAAATTGGCTGTGCACAGTAGGTAGAACTTCATGGTTAATCCATAATGGTTGGCATCCAAGAAAGGAAGAGAAGAAAGATAACAAGTCACAGGAAGATTTTAGCTCTAATGTACATATCCAATAGTCCCAACACTGACAAGTAGTGTTCAATCGTGTCTCAACCGCTCATCTACCAACATAACAATTCCCACAACACAAGCTAACACCTTTTGAGAAAAATACAGGAACCCCAAAAAAAGTTTGTGGTCTTTTGTGGAATGTAGACCTTTAGAATGCATGTGTTTTAGACATAAAAGGTTCTAGAGAATTGAAAATAAAGGTCATAAACGAGAACAGAACAGAGAGGAACAATGTCAAGTCATTAGATACTGTTGATCTTTTTTCTAGAGAATTGAAAATAAAGTTCATAAACGAGAACAGAACATAGAGGAACACTGTCAAGTCATTAGATACTGAATCAACAATCATATGAACACACAAAGTTAGCAATCCGTTACTCCTACTGCTGCAATTCCAGCTAAAGAAATGATTAAACAATAAGGGAAAAGGACAAGATTAACGACAAAATAGAACTATTGAGACAAGACAGGGATCTAAAAGTTCCCATGTCAAACGGTGGCCTTCAATCAATACAACTAATAAAACAAATCAAGCGGATTATAAGACGGAAACAGAGGAAATGATGCTGAAACAGAGGTAAAGAGGTTAGGAATGTAATGATTACCGAAAGCCCAGTAAGGCATTGGAGCTGGTCTTCCAATCAACTCCGTGTACTGTTCGACAACGTCCAAAGGTGTGGGACCTGCAAAGAAGTAGAAATCGAAAATGCCACCAATGACCTTGTATGTCAAAGAAGTTCCCCTGTAGAACACATCCATGCCATTGCTGTTCAGCAACAGAACAGCGTGAGCATAGGGTTTCCCGTTCACGTTCCTGAGATCCATGTACATAGGATGTGATCCATACAAGTCCGTGTTGATGTTAATGGCTGAGATATCAGTTGTATACAAAGTGTATGGATCTCCAGGATAGAGTTTGATTCCATGGGGCTGTGTGTTCTCTCCCAAACCGTACAGCGAAGCATCTTTAGGCAACTGTGTTGATATCTCCAAGTACTGGTCCTTAAACACCATTTCACCAAAATTATCCGATCCACTAGAGCTCGAATTGAAAAGGGTTTGCCCATTTGATTTTCTCTTCACTGCAAAACTAAATGGGTCCGGTCTGTAACTAAACAGTAGCTCAGAACCCGAGAACTCTTGAGCCATAAGTGGGTTCTTTCTCAATCTCCCAATACTTGGCTTCGTCACTGGCGCTTTCTCTCTCGGCAAGAGATCGTACGGCACTTCCCATCTCTGCTTCGTCGCGTCAGTTATCTGAACCCTCAGACGATTCTGAGTTTCATGCCTGCAAAGGTTCAACGTACACAAACATGCTCTGTTTTAGTTCTTTTATAACTTCTGATAAATAACCTCTTGAATCAAACTGACAAGCGAGAGAATTAAAAAAAAAAAGTTCCAGACAGGAGAAAGACGCTTACTTTACGAAGAGCTGCAATAGTGGGATATCAGAACCATAAACATTGTTCGTCTTCTTGACTTGAAGGTGACCCAGTAAGCCACCATTAGAAGTCTCTTCAATGGAGATCAACCGGTAACCTTGGCCAATCTTGGTGGCAGTAGCATATCGGACGGAGAAGAAAAGGAAAATATAGATAACAAAAGAAAGTATTAAAACAGAAGAAGAAGAAGAAGACATTGGTCACTCAACAGAGAGACTAAAGAACAACTAAACACCGCAGTCTAAGGAAAGGAGCATTGAGTGTACGTATATATATAGATAGTGTGTAGAACTATATAAGATAGAAATAGATAGAAGTTCTCGTAAAAGCCCGAACAGGTGTAAAAGACTCGTTTAAGACATGACACTCTTGTGTGTGTTCGTGTCTGAAAAGGAAGACATTAACTGATTCGTTAATGTCCAAATCTGAAGCTTAATGACTGAGTTTACTCAAAATGAATATAATTACACTTAACAACATATTTATTCTTTTAATTAGTACGTCATAATGATGAATTTGTATTTAACGAAATTGTGTTAAATATTATATATATATATTTACATCAGTGCATGCATGTGTTTCATTTAATGAACGAGACAACAAGCTCATAGAAAATCGCTGAAGATGCTGGCTTTTGGATCGCTCACTAGCTCTGCAAGGTCTCTGCTTGCTTCCAAAGCATGGCCTGAGATCTCTTAAAGAGTTAAGAGCCGATTCTTTTGACTTTTGAGAGGTTATCATTGAAGGGAACAGAGAAATGGTATCCATTGTTGGGAGATATGACAGATCATAGGCATTTTTCGGTTTCTTCCTCAATCAGATTTCATGTCTCCATCTGGTTTTTTTTTAAGGGTTTCGCTGTGAAGAAGACGATAGTATGAATATTTCCTTGGATATGAATGGTTTGACTATTAATACAGACCGTAACCCTAAATATTCACCAATACGGAGTTAATGACTCGTTACAAAAAATTAAATTTTGTCACAATCCTGTAAGCCTAAATATAGTATAAAGGTACGATTATAAAAATTTTGACCCGATTGACTTTTCAATTCGGTTTGAATAAGTTTATATGGTATCATTTTAATTTAACGATTTCAAAATAAATATCAATAATATCTTAAATTTTAATAAAATTAAGTTTTTGTTAACTTTTAATAATTAAATTATCAAATTAATCTTAAATTTTTGTTAAATATTAATACATAAATTATTAGTTTATTCTTTAAGGTGTTGCAATTAAATAATCCGAATTTATCAAATATTAATGAGATTTTAAAGCTAATTTATTTTAACGCCAATTAAAAATGTAATTTGTATCTCAATATTTTACAAAATATTTAAATAAGTTATCTTTTGAATTAATTTTATAATAATAACTTATTTAAATATTTTATAAGGCTGCAATTTGTCCTGTAACAGAACTTTATAGACCCCTGTCTTCTAATGAAATAGGATTATTAAATTTTATGTTGGTCCAGAATCCAAATAATACCAAAAGAATATAATTAATATATTCCTAATTATAATGCCCGACAAAACATGGGATAAATCCAAAATTGATTTTCTGTCTTGCGCTCATAATTATAAGTAATTAACCTTGATTCCCGCCTCGATTAATTAATCTGTGAATTAAATAATAACAGAAATATTAATTTAATTTTAAACTAAGATGGTTTAATTAAAACTTTAGTCTGTTTTATATTCCATCCAAAATATTCCATCCAAACACCGTACGTATGGAAATGATTTTGATAATTTTTAATTAACTTGCAAGTTCATCATGATCGCCGCACCTAAAATCGAAGTCTCGCAACAAAGCAAAGTTTTGAGAGGTTAGATAGTACGCAGCTTTATCTTTGCATAATAGAGAGGCTGTTTTCAGTAGACCCACATGTAGATGTGATAATAAAAGAATGATACATGTACCAGTAATGTAAATAAGTAAAACTGACACACTAACTAATTTTGTAAATAAAATTACCAAAACAATACCTAAATAAATAAACAATTTGATAAAGCCAAAAGGATATACCTGATGATGTTTAGATCTGTTAATACCTGATTCGCTTCAAATATTGGCTTTTCTTGTCGCTAGATAAGCTATGGGTCTTTGTTCAGAGGCCTTGAAAGTACGACCATCTTACGGTTTTAATTAACTTGCAAGTAAAATTGAATAAAAACTTTTAAATTGATTAGACAAAAAATTTAAATTTTAAAAGATTAATTGGTATTCAACTATCATAAAATTAGTTAAAAATTGAATAAAAAATTTTAAAATATGATTACTTTTTTTATTCAATTTAAATCAAATATATTCCCAATTTAATCATAACTCAAATTTTATATGGAATAAGTGTTAAGTTAGGATAGATGAGAGGAATTAGAAAAGGAAGTCTATTAATTTGATGGACTTTTGGAAGGTCAATAAGTATTTTTCTCCATTACAAAAGTCTTTTTTAAGAAAAATGAGTGTTTGACTGTAAAATAAAAGTACTTATTTAATAGATATAACTTTTTTGACAGTCAAAATACAGCTTTTTAAGAAGCTCAAATTTAAAGATTTAAAAAAAATCTCTCAAATAACTTTTTCGAGTAGATTTTTCAGATAAATTAGTGAGTTTATTTTTAATCTCTTTTGCCCTTATGTTTTACACATAATTCTCACAATACTTAAAAATTCATCTTCACGTTTATCTTACAAACTCAACTTGAATATATATTTTGATATTTATATAATATTATTTAACTTTTTTATATGTTTTAATATTTATTTTGATATTAATTTTACTTATGTTATTATGCTTTACATATTATTTAATATACTTTAAATAATATTTATATGTATAAAAAATTTATTACAAAATAAAATATAATTAAAATTAAAAGTATTTTTATTTTTATGTTATTAAACAGTTTGTATAAAGCTCTTTCTAAAAAGTTTCTTTTTAAATGACAATTTTAAATAACAGTCAAATAACCAAGTGATTTTATAGAAAAATTCTTCTTAAAAAAAATCTCTATAGAAAAACAAAATTACTCTATACTAATATAAGCTTAACCAAACGTAAGCTTAGGTAAGCTTATGATGCGTGTGGAACGGGCATTGCACTAATTTTGCATCAATTTGCGCCCTAAAACGACAAAGAATCTCATGAAAAGCCGCAAATGATTATGTGCACTCTTCTCAATTAATAATAGGTTATGCTTTGTCTCTTCTTAAAGGAACAGTTCATCGCATTGAGGTGACCACATTAGTGGGCACGGATTAGTTCGGGTCCATGCCTATCAAAATCGAACAACGACAAGAGGTAAGTGATGTATAATGGTCATGAATTTTGCTAGGGGTCAAGGACCGTGCCGACACACTGTTTTGGATAGATAGAGTGTAAGTCTGATCCGAATTAACAAAATCTGATTTCTAACAAGGTTAATACTGAGCCGAATCGATCTTACACCATACTCAATCGAGACAGAGACTACCCTGAAATTGATGGACTGAGTTTGGATTGAGGTCCAATCGATTGAGGATGCAAGTCCATTAGTGGCACGTACAAGAACCTTTCACATAGGGATAATATTTGGGCTCAGACTCCACTCAAAGTAAACGGATCAGGATGGAATAAATCGAAATCCTGAGCCTATTTAAAAAAAAAAATTAAACCTCGATCGGATTGAGTATGCATCAAGCACAACCCCACCGTTACTAAGAAGGTGTTTGGTAAATAACTTATCAGTAATTTTTAACTTATTAATTAAAAGTTAACTTTTTAATCGTCTTAAAAAACTATTGATGTGTTTAGTGAATAGCTTATTTTTTTTGTTTACACAAGGGAAGTACAACACTAAATTAACACTCGTGAGTACATAGCGCCCTGCGCATCGCGGCGGAGGATCTCCTGCAGACCAAGAGGGGGCTCGTGCAGCACAAAAAGACCCGGATTGTGCACTCCAGCGAGTCGAGCGAGACTGTCTGCGCACTGGTTTCCTTCCCGAAATATGTGCTGCGTCTGGACGGTCCACTCTCGCTGCAACAGCTGATGTATATCTGTCACCAAAACAGAAACCTCAGTCAGTACCCCAATGGGAGCAGAGAGCAGAGTAAGAACCTCAAGGGAGTCGACTTCGAGAATAACACGGCGAAATCTCAAGTCCCAGGCCAGGTGGAGCCCCGAGAGGACTCCCCATAACTCGGCAGTAAGCGGTGAACCCTGGGGAAGGTGCTGCTGGAATCCGCCTCGCCACTTGCCAAAGCAATCTCTGATCAGTCCCTCAGAGCAAATCCCGGGAGGACTGGGTGATGTGGCACCATCGGTGTTAACTTTCACCCAGCCGGCCGCAGGCTTTTGCCACCCGACGCGGGTACCCACTGGTAAGGCCTGCACAGGAAACACAGCCGTTGCCAACATCCGGGCACGGTCAATCCACCCCACATAATCCATGATAACGCGGTACCCCTCATCAGGCCAGCCAAAAGTCGAATAAAAAATGCTGCTGTTTCTCCATTTCCAGAGGAACCAGCAAGCGACCCCAAAAATCGTGGCCCACGCTACCTGCTGAGAGAGGTTACACTCCAACCAAGGCTCGACCTCTTGGCGGAAAAAAGTCCCGTCCACCACCGTTCGAGGGAAATGACTCCAGAGGCCACGAGCTCGCGAACAATCTCGGACCACGTGCAGCGTGGTCTCCTCCTGCCCACAGAAATGGCAGCTACTACTGGAAGCAAGATGCCTGGCTACCCGTTGTTGGTTCGTCA
>JANVCQ010000001.1:289049-308221 GCA_025531925.1 Erythroxylum plowmanianum
AATAAAAATATATCTAACAAAATCTTTTATATGGATTATAATATAAGTAAAACTAATATCAAAAATAAATATTAAAATATATAAAAATGTCAAATAATATTATATAAATCTCAAAATAAGTATTCAAGTTGAGTATAAATATGTAATAAATTATACATTTTATTGTAATAATGAAGATTGGTTTGCAACATAAACCCGAAGATGAGTTTATGGATATTGTGAGAATTATGTGTAAAATATAAGGATAAAAGGGATTAAAAAATAGACTTAGTAATTGATCTAAAAAATTATTCAAATAAGTCATTTGAGAGACTTTTTTTAGAAACTCCAAATTTGAACTTATTAAAAAGTTGTATTTTAATTGCTAAAAAGTTATACCTATAAAAGAAGTGCATTTTTATTTTACAGTCAAACATCTTTTTTTTTAACTTTTGTCGTGAAGAAAAATGCTTATTGACTTTCTAAAAGCCTATCCAAACAATCACCAAGTCTAGGTTTGACTCGGTTTCATTAAGTTTCGGGACTTTTTATTTTAAAATTTTTGGAGTTGAACATAAGCTTAGACTCGGACTATCTGGCCTGATCTGGCCTAGTGCTTAAAAGTTTTAGGCAAAATAATAACATCGTTTTTAGATTTTAAGTATTAAAAAAATTGTTTTTCTAAATTTTAAATTATAAAAATCGTACGAGACCTAACTTCGATAGAGTTTTAGACGGTCCAATCTCAATCAAACTCATATTCAAGCTGTGTGTTTCAAACCCATTCGAACTTTGAGTCAAACTTGAGCCTAAGTATTAATTTTCAGATCTAAATCCGACCCAATATTAACCTCCAAAATATATGTTTGTACCAAAATGAGATTTTTCTAACTCCACTCTATTATTGAATATTCCTCAAGTTGTAATAAAGATATAAGCTTCTAAAGTGAGCATCTTTATGTATTGCTGTACATGTTATTGAAATATCTATTTATTCTTGTTGCAACAGAAGTAGTACAAGAAATGATTCTTTTATACTTCTGCTTACCTCATTGCCGAACATAACAAACAAGAAGGAAAAATTATCAATCAAATTACAAATCAAATAGGTTTTGATACGAGATCTAATCAAGTTTGGATTCGAAGACTTAGATTGAACCGAATCAAATTGGTTCGGTTTAAATATAAAAATGACGTCAAAATAATATTAAATTTTAATCAAGTTAGATTGAAATTTAATAGAGTTTAAATTCTTAAGAATTAATTTAAATTTATCTAAATCAGATTTTTAATTTTAATTAGTAAAAATAATTGAGGGCGGACCAACCCTAAGTGTATAGATTAGAATTAAAGATAATGACCCTCAACTGGCATCAATGGATGATACTAAATCCAAAATGTTTCTTAAACAACTGCATGACTTCTTAAATAATTGAACACTTCATTCTCTAATCTTGACAAAATTTGAAGTAAATTGACTTTAAAACACGATGCATTCTTTTCTTGGAATATCATGATATGTTGTAATGAAGCATTAGATACTAAATTGACATTAATTGTATATTTTCTTCTTATATGGGGCCGGCATTATTGTTAATCTAATTATTATTCGTATTCAATCTTGCTTATGCTAATTATTTTGATTAATAATTGAAAAATCCAACCAATCGAGCCTATTTAATTGTAAAAATATTGAATCGTCTAACTCTTTAGTTCAGTTTTAAACTTTTCAAAATCGATTTACTTTAATAATTCTTGATGTTTAAAACTGATTAACTTATTAATTGATCTAATTAAATAATTTTTAATTATTCATTAAATTTTTTGGCTAATAAAGACAACTTCTTTTAATTATATTTTATATTTTATATTTTAATGATAATACTATTTAAACCTTAAATTTTTTATTTTACAGGTTTAACTTCTGATCTAAATTTTAAAACGTTGATTTTGATCACACAAAATAGAGTCCAATGTATCTATCCAACTCCAACTCCTCAGCTAAATACTTTGTTCTTGTTTCGTTAAGCAATCAATGGTTGGTTGCATGTAGCCGTCAAGCACAAGATGTCCACTTTCATTGCAAGATTTAAATAAGGTAGAGATTGGTATTCGTTGAATTCTTGTAATTGCTCTCTCAAATTGTCCTTACCCTTGAGCAATCGATATAAACGTTTTAGGGAAAGCATACAGAAACAGAAGAAGACAGCAACTTGCCGTAAAAACAAAGAGCCTGTCTTGTGACAACGAGGGGTGGATCAATTGGTCCCGATTTCTCACTTAAGACTCTCTCTTTAAAGGAGGTCTTGAGTTCGAGTCACGCAAAAAGAGGAGAAATAGACATGTTCCTATTGATGATCATCTAGCCCTCTGGGCAAAGCTCCTTGATCGGATCAATTACGAACGTCTCGCTTTCAGCAGTAGTGTGGGAGTTGGAGCTGCTAGGAAACCTGGGGACTGATGGGAACCTGATGCTGAGCAGGGGAGCTAGTGATCAATCATCAGTTGAACAATCTAGAGTATGTGAAGACTCCTTGTGGGTAGAAGTATACAGGCTACGTAGGAACCTGAGGGATCTTGAAGTTCCAGATTTACATCCTTTAGGCTCTTGGGGTGGGGTCGTAGAGGCGTATGATTAGTCTGGCTAAGTCAGGATACCTAATGTAATCCAAAAAAAAAAGAAAAAAAAAGAGCTTATCTTGTGACAAATAGGAGTGGTCTAAATTGTTTCAACCTTTCACTTAAGGCTCTCCTTCTTAGAAAGTCTTGAGTGTTAAAGAAAGAAAAATAGGAAATATTTTTGTTGATAATCCTCTAACCTCTTGGTCAAAATTTCTTGATCGGATCAATTACGGATACTTCATTTCTGGCGGCAGTGTAAGTGTTGAAGCTACTAGAGAATCTAGGGGCTAATGAGAATTTGATATCGAGCAGAGTCAGTGATCAATCATCAGCTGAACAATGAAATATGTGAAGATTTTTTGTGCGTTGAAGTGTACAGATTATGTTAAAAACTTGAAGGATCTTGAAATTCTAGATTTACATCCTCTAGGATTTTTTTAAAATAGAATCTTAGGGGCTTAAGATTAGTCCGACTAAACCGAGATACCTAATGTAATAATAATAAAAAAAAGCCTGTCTTGTTTAGCGAGTTCACATTCGTTTTAAAAAAGAATACCAAACAACATAAACAGCACTAATATTGACAACAGCATCAACTTTTGAAGATTAAGTTACAGCTAATCTTACCCATCTTCGTCGTCACCTAACAAAGACAAAATGCTTTGAAAAACTTCCCCATAGATCTGCCGAATTTTTGTCAAGCCATGTGATGTAACGTACGTTTTTAAATTCGTACTCCTCATTTCACCGTCTTCTTCCTCTCCTTCTTCTTGTGGATTAGGTTTATCTGTTCCTTTCTGGTCAGTGGGTAGTGTTTATCATCTACCAGTTAATCTCGTGCTGCCATGTTTAAACTGTACACTGTACACTTAACTTCGTCACGGAACTTGATGTTGACGCGACCTATTTTATCAAGCTTTCTACACGTTTGCAGGAAATGTCATTCAGGATTAGACAATGACGGGTATAAGCATTATCACTAATATTTTATGTTAAAAATTATTAAATTTAAGCAGACCAAAAGTGGACAATATATTTTTAAATATTTTGTCAAAAAAATATATTTATTGTAAACAAGGAACATGTAAATTTAAAGTGGTGAAATATATTATTTACATGTCTAAATTTTATAAAATATCTAAGTAAGTATTTATTATATTTTGAATAAAAATAAAATATAAATATAAATAATAGTAAATTTTTATTTGAATCTTTTACAGAAAGTTAAAATAAATTTTACGCTTTAACTGATGCTTAAATAAATTATTTTCAAAAGTACATTTAATTAATTCACGTTGTCTCGTTATAATATTGTATAAACAAAATTAATAACTCATATATTAAAAATTATTAGAATCCTAATTTTTCATAATTTAAAGTAATATTTTAATATTTTTGTCAAATAAATTACAAACAAAACCAATAAACTATAAATTCATTATAAAGGAAGACCTTATGATTTTGAAAAATCTAGACCTTCAAGGTATATGTCATCGTGGTCGTTAGTCACAAGTTAAAATTTTGTTGAAGCCTAAAATTTTGATATTCAATAATATCTTATTCTTAACTAATAAAAACATTGTTTCTCCTTAAAAGCTGATTACCAACTTAATTTTGGAGCGTGATTAGTAGATAACGCTTAATTTATATTTCAGTTGATTAAAAATTATTAATTGTTTGATAGTACATTTATTTGGTTAGGAGCTGATTGGATTGGCTGATCTATTTTTTGAAAAGCTCCTCCGAGTAGTGTTTTAACCTATCAACTAATAAAAATCTTACTTAAACACAATTGTGCTTTCAAACTTATTTATCATCTTAACCAACTGGTAACTCTTAAGTTTTTCATTTTAAAAAGAAAAAGTTATGATTCGTGCGTAGATATTCCAGAATCTCGTCAAGTCGTTTTCTCCGAACAACTAAAAATAATCTATCTTGTCAATTATTATTATTATTATTATTATTGTTGTTGTTATTATTATTATTATTGTTGTTGTTGTTGTCGTTTATTGTATACCATATGTTTTTATTAAAATTATAAACTTAATTTTTGTCAAATTTAATATATAAATTTAATTTTTTATGAAAATATTTAACAAAATAATATTTATTTTCTTATAATTTTTAAGTTATGTCCTTATTAATCATTTTATACATAAATAGTTAATTTTAAATAATTAATTTTATCAAATATTTTTAATAAATTACTAATTAAATAAATTAATATAATAAATTAATAGTTAATACAACGAGCTGATTGTCAAATAAAATCTATGTTCTTGGTCCCGTCAAATTTTAACAAAAGAAAAAAAAAACGTCTGTCTTAGTTGACAACACTTGGAAATTTAATAGTGTTAGAAGAGATAAGATAGAATAACGGTCAAAAACTGCCCGCTGGCATACCAACTAAACATTTTGGTTCGTTTGTAAAGAACGTGATGCTTCTAGGAGTGGATCGGATTGTTTGAGTGGAGCAAGGGGCAGGTTTGAGTAGTAGATTGACTTTTTATTTTCACTAAATTATTAATTTAAGATAATTCTCCATCATAAGGGGATATTCATGAACTGTTTACTTATAATTGGACTGTTATTTATCATCATATATATCGAAAAAACAATAGATATATCGACTGACTTGCTACCTACGTTGAACATTTTGAAGTTGGTGTCACTTATTTTGCTAATATATGTATTGGGTGTTATAATATTCTATTAGAGGATAAGTTAGGGATCTGTTTCTTCCGATCTGTCTTGTAACCCTTGAATAAAAAGATAATTATTTAAGATAATTATTTCAAGTTAAAAATACAAAATCTTATTTTTATTTAACACTTTTAAAAATATTTTTAAAATGATGAAAAATGTATACTTTGAATTTTTTTATAAAATTGTAGAATTATAAAATTCTTCCGTATAAAAAGAACGTGTGAAAAGTGTGGAAGAAACTTAGGCAACGGTCATAAAGCATGAAAATAAAGTCATAAATGGTGGATAAACCATTATCTCAAAGTCAAGTCGTGTGGAAGAATATTAGCATTGAACCAGTGGCGGAAAAAGGGGTAATATAGGAAAGTTGGGGTTGGGGTGGCAGGACAGTTAAGAATTGCTTTCCAGGAAATTTCAAGAACTTGTGAAATGCCCCACATATCAATCAACCATGTTGCTTTCCTTTCCAACTTAGATGTGATTCCTATTGTCTTGCAATCCAAGCAAAGCCACCAAGAAGGGGAAAAAAAGAAGAAGGGTGAAAACAATGACTTTTGGTTCTCTCATTATCATCCAATGGACTATGCCGAAAAGCTAAAATCATTGTCCTTTTTTTTTAAGTGTCGGGTAAATTTTCGAATTAACGCAATAGTTTAGAAATTGCGTCAATCGGGTATTTTACACCATACAAATCTTATACAACAAGTTCAATCAAGAGAGTTTAAGTAGAGAGAATCGAGCACAAAATCTTTTAACTTCATACTTTTCTATTCTATGAACTCGACCACGCCTAGAGTCAAAAATTATTGTCTTACTAAAAGTAAGTTAGGCATTAGTTGAGGGAGTTCATTTCTTTCATTGAATTTAATGTATTTGGTAACGTTATTGTTTTTATTTAGAACCACCTGTCCTTTTAATTAATTTTTTATTAATGTATTTGGTACCATTATTGTTTTTATTTAGAACCACCAGTCCTTTTAATTAATTTTTTAAAAATTAAAAGTCAATTTTTTTTGTTACCCACAAGATATCCTAGAAGGATCTCAACTGTAAGAAAACATCTTTAAGTCATTCATACTTAAACTAATCTCCATTCAAGTCAGGTAGGTCCCTTGTGAAAGATAAAGCTCTAACCTTAAGTTTTAAATAACTGCATATATAAGGAGCGTTTGAACCTATAACTTCACTTAAATTAGGAAAGCCCCTTATCAATTTATCTACGTCGATTAATTAAAGTCAATTTTTATTATCTTTGACTAAAATATGCCTAGCTATTCGATGGTACTATAATTAGAAATGGAATATTTAAAATTCTCCACCCAACAAAAGTGACCGGTGGATATAATTGTCCTTGCTTTTTTGTCTCCTAAATTATTATTAAAAAAAGACTATGTTAAGTCTTTTTAATGTAAAGGGTAAAAGAAAAGAAAACGGTTTGCCGTAAGATTTGATCCATTAACCGAGGAAAACACGACAATTAAGAATAAGCGTAAAAGAAGCTGACAATCCATGAACGGGGTGTCCGTCTTTGAACCGGCCGACTTAGATATTTTTCTAAACCTCAGGACAACGTCAGACCCATTGGTTGGACTGGGTTCTCTTGCCCCCAACGTACGACTACGACACCGTCGGTGACGTCTTCTTTGCGTCCTGTCCTTTTGGCCAATCAATGAGTCTGATGGGCGGTCTCACGGACGACCTTTCATGAATAGTTAAAACTTAATGGGTTACTCCGAACCGTCGGATTAACAGGGGTGGTTGGTCATTCTGTCGTTGGTACTTCATGTGGGTCCACTTTCACTACGTACTTGAATTTACAGGAGCTTTGTTGGAGTAGTTTCCGAGTTGCTGAGTCAGTGCTGCGAGGTCCGATTTGACAGGACAACTACATAGATACGAAATAATGTAAATGGTCGTTCTAACTTAACCTCGTCAGAACCGGAATAGTCGGGACTTCTTTAACTTTGAACATTTCAATCGCCCGAGTAAAATATCTACCACACCCAGAACTGATCTGTTGTTCATCATTACATATATCGAGAGAGTGACAGATACGCGGACTGACTCATCACCCAAACAGATACGCGGACTGACTCACCACCCAGACAACTCATTCCGACCTTGATGTCATTTTTTTCTATGTTCTACCTATAAGATGCCACAGTATTATGCTCGAGGATAGGTCGGAGATCTGTTTTCCCATACTCATTTTGTAACCTATGTACACTTGTTTCCTTTATATAACAAAAAAAATAAAATATTTACCATTATTTCAACCTCTCATGTATGCAATCGTTTAAAATTTAGAGCTAGAGTTTTGCTTCTCGCAAGGGAACTACTCAATTGGAGCGAAAATCCCTTGCGATAATTAGTTTAAGTGTGAATGATTTAAAGGTATCTTTCCATAATTGGGACTCTTTTAGAACACCTAATGAGCAGTCAAAAAGAAAAACTATCATTATTTACTTTTATGTTAAATTTTTAATTTTTCAATTATTTTTATTTATATACTTATTTGTTTAAATATTTAGCTATTATTTTTTTCAATCATTTTCAAAAGTATTGGAATAAAATTACATACTTTTAGATCTCTTTAAATTTTACTAAATTTCTATTATTATTATTATTACTACTATTATACTAATCTTAATCTAATTTCAAGCTACCCATATTAAATCATGTTGAGTTTAAGTCGTTTGTCCAATTTTGACCTAGTTTCGAATAAAAAAATTAAAATTTTTTCTTAATATTTAAAAATAAAATTCATCAAATAATATAAATATTATATTTAAAAATTGTAATATACAAATATAAAATTTTTAATTAAGGCGAATTGATAAAATTCATATTATTTTTTACGTCAAAATATGTCATATAAATAAATGAATAAATGTAATATTCTGACAATTTCAAAGGAATAATGAGCATGATTGTAAAAATCGTCACGTAGGAGAAGGAATCAACGAGGAAGCGTGAAGGCAACGGCAAGTTGACGCAGAAGTTGACAAATAGTATGGATTCGTAGGTGGCGGCTCCGGCATTTAGTGAGAGGCCAGGAACACGGCAACGTTGGACTTGGAACAAGGTTGGAACTTGGAAGATATGCATGTACTTTAATCTAGAATTGTGATAATAATACTTCCACGTCAATGTTAAGCAAGACAGCTTGGTTAGGTTTGGTGGTTTGCTTATGGAAAAGGTTTTTCTATGCTTAGTTTTAACGTGTCCTTTCTTCTTGTTGATAGGTGTGATTCGCACTATGTTTTTGTACGGTTGTTTATGATATTATTATTATGCATTATTAAGATAAAATAAGAATAAGGTAAAATATGTTGTGAAATATTATTTTACCTTATATTTAAAATTAAATTAACCTTAATGAATTTTAATTACTTAATTGCTATATCAAAAAAGTTAAATTAATAAATTTAATATTAGAAATTGACAAAAATCATAGTTTGTTTAGGGTTAAATATTATCATATTTAACTTCAAGGCGCAGGTGAGTTGATAAAGAGTTCTTCTGACTTAAGTGAGGTCGCAGTTTCAAACTGTCCTTATGTATACAGCCGTTTAAAACTTGAGGCCAGAGTTTTGCCTCCCGCAAGAGACTTACCTGGCTTGAGCGGGGATTAGTCTAGGTGTGGATTGTTTAAAGGTGTCTTCCTATAATTGGGACCCTCTTAAGATACCTCGTAGGCAATTAAAAAAAATTATATTTTAAAATATTAAATATAAGGTAAAGTATGGACTTTTCTTGTGATTTAAAAAATTTCTAATATTTAAGAATTTGCAATTTTTTCATATGTGTTAATTTTTAAATTATTTATCATTATTAGTTTAGGTCTAATTTAGTAGTTAAATTGAATTATCATAAAGCAATATAGATAATATTTATGTATGAATTTCAAGAAAAAAATGGTTTTAAAAATTAAAAAATTTCAAGAACTTTAAAAAGTAAAAAATAAAATTAAAAAAATATAAAAATCTTAAAATTACAAAAGTTTGTTTAAAAATTAGAATTTTTAAAGTTTTTCTGAAATTATATAAAAAAAGCATGTTTAAAATAAAATTATACATTTTCTAGAAATTAATAGGGACAGAGAGGGCAAAAGGACAGGGCTAGGATAATGTTTAATGATGATAGAGATTTGTGTGAAAATGTGGTGGGGCCGGGGGGGTCCATTAATTATACATATAGGCGTTGGGGGTTGTACGACAACTTATGGAGGAGAATAAGGAATCAGTGTACCGTATTGTCTAGATTTCGGACAAGGTGGAAAGGTCAAGATTGATGATAGATTGGTAATGAAGGAGATTGGATCTGGTTGTCGACCATTAGATTAGATACAACTCTTTTCAGATCTTTTTTATTTTTATTTTCTCATAATTACTTTTTAACCAAAAATTTGGACAGCCATGACCAGATGGTAGGTGGTTGAGAAATGGGATGTGGCCTGTGGGCTCGTGTGTGTGTGTGTTCTTTTAATTATTCTTCCCACCTACTAGATTTTAAAGTTTAGAATTTTAAATTTAAATTTTTAGTAAAATATATGAGATTTTATGGGTTTAATTAATTTTTTTCATAATTATTAAAAATTATGATAATTTTCATTTTTAAATATCTTCTCTTAACATTTTGTTAAGTATATGTAATGTTAATAATATATATTAGTTAAATATTAATAGTAGGGCTGGCCATTATAATTTTTAAATTTAATTCAGCTTATTTAAATTTGAAAATTCTCAAAAAGATATTTTTAATGTAAAATTTTCAGATCAATTAATGAGTTTATTTTTTAGTATCTTCTGTCCTTATGTTTTAAACATAATTTTCATAATACCCACAAACTCATCTTTATGTTTATTTTGATATTTATATAATATTATTTAATTTTTTTTATATTTTTAATATTTATTTTTGATATTAATTTTACTTATGTTATAATCCATATAAAAAATTTGGTTATATATATTTTTATTTATGTTTCGTATGATTTAAAATTATATAATCATTAATATATTGTGTTTTATATATTGTTTAATATATTTTAAATAATATTTATATGCATAAATACTTTTATTATAAAATAAAATATATTTAAAATTAAAAAATATTTTTATATTACCAAACAATCTATTATATGAAGCTCTTTTAAAAATATTATTTTTTAATTAACAATTAAACAGTCAACTGATTTCTTAGAAAAGCTCTTCTGAAAAAAAATCTACTAACAAAAGTTCTACTAATATAAACTCATCTAAACATGCAATTAACCAAATGATCCCATGTTATAAATTCTAATCATGTTTGTCAAAATTAAATCTTATTATTATTATTATTATTATAGTCGATGCCATCCAATTCACGTTTGAAAATTGTAAAGAAACCAACTTTGTCTGCTCCGCCTAAAAAAGGCAAAATCACGTTCATAGCACACATTGAGTTGCGGATCTTGTTGGCCTAGTCCTAAGAAAGGACGGAGAAATATTCATATAGAAAATATCGTTATTACTTTTTAGTATTGTTTATTTTTACAATTTTACAATTTCTTTATTATTATTATGAGAATTATTTATAAACAATCTTCCTATTTAAAAATAAGGTTACAAGAATCTTATATTAACTAAATATGAAAATATTAAAGGAATTATAAGTAATAAAGGTCATCTATTCAACTGATTAGTTTTAGTTATTTTGATAATAGTTGGTCCAAATCTAATTTTTGTTAATAAACTTTACACTTTATTTATATTAAAAATTATAATATAATATCAGAGCAGGTTTGGTTCGGATTATTAATTTTTAGTTGTCCACTTGGATGTCCAATTTCAACGATCTTATCCGATTATTATTGCATTTATTTCTAGTAACAACTAGATGTTCAGTTTCAACAGCTCGATCTAATAACTATTGCATTTATTTCAAATTATAACTGAATGTTCAGTCTCAATTGTACTTGAAGAGGAGTGTTAGAGTATCTCATGTTGACTAAATATAAAAATATTTGAGGGTTTATAAGTGGTAATGTTCAACTATCAAAATTATTAGTTCTAGTTATTTTGACACCGGTTAACTTAAATCTAATTCTTGTTAATATACTGTATATTTTATGATTAGACGATACAATTCTATTATTGATATAATAATATAATATTTCTTAACAAAGTTTCTAACTTTTGGTAAGAAAGTTGGGAGATATTTTTCCAATAAGAGAAGCTTGACCCATAGGTAGCTTGAGAAGGTGTGGATTGGGACCACAGAATTCGACAAGCTTATGTTAAAGCCGAACGAAAAATCATTCAATATTTCCAAAAATTTTATAATATTTAATTCGGGTTGAAGAAAACCATCATGAAATATTATACATACTAAACCATCATTACCTACTACTAATTATATATTAGCCAAAACCAATACGTTACTCTCCATATAAATAAATCTAAATCAAGGTTTATTAAAATGTAGATCTTCACATCCTATAGTTTTATTATTAAGTGCTTGTTTAGATGAACTTTTGGGAAGTCAATAAGTACTTTTCTTCACTACAAAAACTTTTTTTTAAAATAAGTGTTTGATTGTAAAAAAATGTACTTTTTTTTAATAAATACGACTTTTTTTGTAGTCATATGAGCTTCTTAAAAAAGCCTCCTAAATGGTTTTTTCGAATATATTTTTCAAATCAATTAATGAGTCTATTTTTTAATTCCTTTTATCTTTATATTTCACACATAATTGTCATAATACTCACAAACTCATCTTCACGATCATTCAACTTGATATTTATTTGAGATTTATATAATATTATTTGATTTTTTTATATATTTTAATATTTATTTTTATATTAGTTTTGCTTATGATATAATCTATATAAAAGATCTGGTTAGATATATTTTCATCTATGTTTCATATGATTTAAAATTATATAATAATTAATATATTGTACTTTACATATTGTTTAATATACTTTAAATAATATTTAAAATTAAAAATACTTTTGATTTTTTTGTTATCAAATAGTCTATTATTTAAAGCTTTTTCAAAAAAGTTCTTTTTAAATGACAGTCAAATAGTCAACTAACTTATTAAAAAAGTTATTCTCAGAAAAAATTTATAAAAAAAAATTCGATTAATTAAAACTCTAGGCTAAATCCAAACCCAAACCATCTTTTAGAAAGGACCTTATGCTTACCATGGCTCCTCCATGCACAACTTAAAACTAATAAATTAAATTAAGTTTATAATCTTATCTAACATCATCTTAATTTATATTTTTAAAAAATAATATTATCTTAACCAATTCAAATGAAGAGTTCGAATCCAAATCCCGATATCATCCTTACTTGAAAAATAATTAATTATTAATTTTATCTAAATAAAGAAGTAATCATAAATTAATATCCCAAACTTACTCACACATATATAGAAAAAGTAAATAAAAAAAAGGAAAAAGAAAGCCGAATCTGGAAGCAGGCAGGAAAAGGACCAAAGAGGCCGTGATTGACGAGTCTTGTGGGGTCCACCCTCCCATTCGGACCACGGACTTGAACAAAGGTTTCAAACCGATTAAATTAGTTAGTTTTCTTTTTTATTTTTAAATAAAAAAAAGAAACTCCCCCAAAACAAAATTTTAGGAGTTTAATTTAATTATTAAAAAAAGACAAAAAAAGGGGTGGCGTCCGTGATTGCCTATGTATCACTCTCCCTTCCCACGCGCCTCCTCCTTCTCTCTACTTTCTCTCTCTACATTGTCTCCACTATATAACCTTCGCATTTCCTCTCCGACAACACACACTCCTCACTTTAACCTCCGACAACATATTCTCTCTCTACTGTTCCGTGGAACGGAAACCTTAATCCTAAGTAAGGTTGTTGTTTGTTGTTAGCATTTTCTGTTATGGCTATTGAAGAGCCCTGTAATAAGAAGCGAGTCAGGGATGAGTCGGATGAGGTAGGGCTGGACTTGCCCGAGGTTAAGAGAATCAAAGAGGACTTGTTGGCGATTCTCGACGACTCAGATTCTGACCCGGCGATTCAGGATCTGGATTCCGTCATGAAAAGCTTCGAATATGAGATATCGGCGACGGCTTCTGATGCTTCGCCGATGCCGGTTATTGACCTGACGTCGGAAACCGCTGACTCCCAGCCGGAACTCGCCCACCTTCTGGAAGCTTCTGACGATGAGCTTGGGTTGCCGCCAACGTCGATAAGTTCTTCTAGCGAGGGGATTAACAAGAAGGAGGACGAGGTAGTGCGGCGTGACTCGATTGAAATTGGTGGGTTGTGGGGGTTTGAAGACCAGATCCCGAGTTACGACTCGTTTGGATTGGCGGTTGGTGACAATTACGTCAGCACCGGTTACGTGGATTTCGACGACGGGTTGTTCGAATATTCTAACGTTTGTTTCGATTTATCCGAATATTCCGATTTCTCTTACCGGCTCGGGATCGCACCGGCGGAATAAATTTTCCCTTGTAAAAATCTTTACCTTTTTTTAATTTTTTTCCCAAAGAGACCGAAATCACATATGTAGGAATAGTTATGTCGGAGAATTCCTGGCCCGTTTGAAGCAAGAAAATTAATTATAATTAGCAAAACTCGTTGATTATGCTAAAATTTAAAATAAAATGTAAGTCATGTCCAAACCACAATCAGGTGACCATGTTACAGACCATAATGAAACCAGTTCGGTGGTTGAAACATTAAAATGATATTTAGTTTGCCTCCGCAGATTACGAGGGTCTTAGGTTAGCTGTATTTGTTCAGTTGGGTTTGAACTGTCAGGTTGGAATCTGAAGGCACTGGATTTTGATAATTTTGAAAATAGTTATTTGTCTAATTTTATTGTATGTACAAAAATGAATTTTGAATAAGACTTTATATTATAGGATTTTTAAATTTTATTATAAAATAATGTTATTATGAATTTAAGGGAAGTTTCGATGTTGGACTATAGCTCGAGTTTGAATTTGATCTCGAGTTTGAATTTGATCCGAAAGTCTAAACTATATGGAGAAGTTTCGTTGTTCGAGTTTGAATTTGACCCCAAAGTCTAAAATATGTTGTTATGATTCAAAATTTGATCAAACAATTCAGATTTAACCTAAAATTTTATTATTGAGTTCAAATATTCTGATTGAATTTGGGATTTCTTGAGTTGACATCACCGATCTATTTCGGAACTTAGTCACATTTAAAGCTTTTCATACCTCCTTGCGGGTGTGTTTAGTGGGGGATCAAACTCAATTGAATTTGAGTTTGATACGATCATTTTTTATACCAAACTTAAATTTGGTTAAGTCTATGGAACTTAGACTCGATCTTTTTGTCATCATCCCTACCGGTGAGAACTAAAAGAGTTGCTTATATGAACCGAAAAAGAAAAGCCTTGATACATCCTATCATGCAAGTGGATGCCTCTATTCTCTGCATATTAGCTGTTACGAAAGTTTAAAAAAAGAAAATATAATAGTATATTGGAACTTCCAAACCAAGTTGGAATTTGGAATCCAACCAAAATCTAACCATCAAACATGTCAAGTGGTTGGTTTTTTGTCATTTTCTCTCGCTGAGGTCAAGATTATCATCTAAACCAAATCCATTTCGAATTGGTGGAATTCTACCTTACTCTAATGTACTTTTTTTTTTCATTAGTTAAAAATAATGTTAGGTACTACTAAACTTTCATAGACTTCAAATTTTACTGAGATCTCTACTGATGAAAATTGAAATTAAAAAAATTATTTTTCCGAACATTATTTTAAAAAAGAGATTTTGCAAAATATTTCACAAAAAATTAAAAATAAAAACTACAACAAAAAAATAGAAATATAATCAAACGGTTCATTAATTTATATGAACCATGTTTGGAGTGTTTATATATATACAAAAAAAGTACAATCTCCAAGGTTATGTTCAATATAGAAGAGTATATATATATATTTTTGGGTGCAACCAGGATATCCTCCGTCGGATGCGGAAACTAATCCCCTTGTCACAAGAGCTCACACTAAGCAATCAATGGCTAGCCACGAGATACGCTCTATTCTTGTGAATGGGGAATCAAACCCTCTACCATAGGGTTAAGGAACGAGGTGAGCTATTACCATATCACACCTCGTGATTTTATTTTTTCAGAAGAGTATATATATACACTTATTACGAAGATCAACAAGGGCCTGATGAGCTTTTGACCCTTTTGTCTTTGTAGTGGCGGCCTATTCTTTTGTTCTTTGGGCTTTTGATATTTGTGTTTTCCTGTTTTGGGGTCCATTAATAATTTATAGTTTCACGGCTATGCATTTCAATTTTAAATTAGAATTCTTATCATTTGATTATAAATACGATTTATTATTATTATTATTATATAATATATATATGTATATATATATATTCGATAATATTTTAATACATAATTAAAGCATAACGACAAATTCTTATATAGAAAGAGTTTTAATGCCATTAATTGATATTTAAAATTTTAGAAAGTAATTATAAATGCCCTTTTAAACAATGATTATAAAACTCAATCCATTCGATCGATTTGATTTTGAACTGTTTAATTTTTTATTTTAATTTACTTTAATAACTTTTATTATTTAAAACCGATCAATTTATTAATTAATTGGCTAATTTTCGTAAATTAGTTGGTTCTAATAAATCAAAATTAATTAATTAATTAATTAATTTTTATTTAACAAATTTTCACTTAAATTTTAAATTATGTGATAGGTAAAGAGAATCCCTTTCAATCTATATTAAATGATTTAATTTTTAGTCAATTTAATAACGATCAAATATCGGTTAAACTTTTTAAAATTTAAACTTCTTGTTTGATCTTTAGAACATTTACAAACTATAAAAATATTACAAGTTAAGATTTATTTATGTTAATAATTAAATCTTGGGAAAATCATAAATTGATTTTTTAGAGACACTCACAAGTTATAAAAATTTACCACAAAGTAAAATTTGTTCATGTGATGTAAACTTTATAATTAAAACTTACATTTTACAATATAAGTTATATTAATAATTTTTAACAACAAAAAATTAACGTGATAAAAAAATAAAAATAAAAATAATAAGATAGCATTCTCATTTTAAATAAAGTTAGTATTATTTGAATAAAATTCTTAATTTATTAAATAAAAACGATTATACTTAATATAAAAAAGTCTTTTTCCTAATTTATCATTACTTAATATTCTTTTTATATATAATTTTTAATGCAAAATATTATTAAAAAAATATTTTTACTATTACATCACTGAACTCAAATTGTAATATTTTATTATATTGTACATAATAATGCTCTTAAATATGTGTTATATGAACTTAAAAATGTTAGAAAATATTTTTATATCATATTAAAATCAATGACTAAAAAACTTATTCGATTTAAGCTGTTTAACTGTAAAGATCTTGAAATATCTAATTTTTTAATTTCGTTCTCATCTTCCAACTTAATTTACTTTAATAATTCTTGTTGTTAAAAACTAATTAATTAATTAATTAATAAGTTAATTTTTATAAATTAATAATTTCTTATAAATTAAATAAATCAATTTAATTTTTATTTAAAAATATCCTTTTTATTAAATTTTACATTTTTTTACAAGTAAAATTATTTTTTTAATTATATTTTAAATTCTTTAATTTTAATTAATCTTTAGTCAATTTTATAATGATCTAATATATATATATATATATATATAAAATCACCTTATTATAATCTTTAAAAAAAAAAAAAATCAAAGCTTTATGTTACTTGCTTTGGTTGTTTTCCTTTGTACACCTTTACAAGTTCGTTCCAATTTATTACTATAAATACACGCATGAGTCGATTTGTAAAGATAAAAAGGAAAGCAATAGAGAAGTGAAATCGAGAGGGGTTGAAGCTTGAAGGAGACAGAGATCGGCTAGTAAACATGAAGATTTTTGTTAAGACTTTGAAAGGAACTTCCTTCCAAATCGAAGTGAAGCCCGAAGACACGGTTCGCCTTCTTCTTGTGTTCTCTTTATCTGTTTTCGATTAGTGGGATTAAACACAACTCGGCTTCTGTTCTTGTGATTGATTGTGTCCTCTTGTTGCTTGTTGAATGTTTTGATTGTAATCGGTTTAGGTTTGGGCGGTGTTAGTGGATTTTGGGTCTTCGAGTGATTGAATTGATATTTAAAGTTGTGTTTTTGCTACTTGAGCTTGAATTCGTAGTGGATTTAGGGAATTTGGGGCTTTGTAATGTTTGGTCAACTTACACTATAGAAGATTTTTCTGGGTATTCAGAGTCAATCGTTATCTGGTTTTTGGAACACATAAGAATCTGTTTGCTTCAATTACAAGAAAAATTCCTTGTTCTTTGCTCTACTTAAGAAGAATAAAAAATAACAAGAACGAGTAGTCACCCATTTGAGTAGGGTCTTGGTTTTTTGGAAGGATGTTTATAACAAGCTTGTCTATCTACTGCGATAATTGAATAATTAATCGGTTCATGGAAGTCAATGACGATTCACTTTTCATGATGTCGGACTGGTCAGGAGGCCTATTTCTTTGGAACATCAGGGTACAGCTGCTTTTTTGTTTATGTGACAGACATGGCAATTCTTTGTGTCAAACATCAAGATGTCTTATTCATCATAGTTTTGCTTCAGCTACAAGTGTCTTATATTTAATGCTGATGTTTCTTTTGTGTAGCTTATAAGAAGTTAAACCTGTCATTTTTGTTTTCAGGTTTCTGCTGTCAAAAAGAGTATAGAAACTTCTCAAGGGCCCGATGTCTACAATGCAGCACAACTGATGCTTATTCATCAGGGTAAAGTCCTTAAGGATAACACTACATTGGAAGAAAACAAGGTTGTTGAAAATAGTTTTGTTGTGATAATGACATCAAAGGTGCGTTTCTTTTCTTCTTACAGTTGAACTTGTTGGGGCCAGTTGCATAGCTTATTCTCCTGGGTATCTTTTCATTAACACAAAATGTGTGATTTGTGTTGTATTTGCACACGGTTTCTTGATTAATAAATCATTTGGTTGTAGTTGATGTGACTAGGTAGCATCTTTTGTGGTATTACATCATGTAGAAAATTAGTTATCACAGTTCTCATTAGTTAGCTTGAAGAAACTCCGCTAAATGCATTCATCAGTCTGTTCCCTTCTCTGTCTTTTATTTTGTTGCTGCCGTAAGCATAATGGCTCGTGGATTATAACATAGTCTCTTTGCACTATAACTATGGCAGACTAAAAGCTCACCTGGTGAGGGTTCAACTACGTCAGCTGCAGCTACAACTAAGGTAAGAGTGTGATTTTGTGTTGTTTGCAACTGTTTTATAGCTTCTGCTGATACAGAGTTAAAGTTCAACGTCATTAATTCTGAAATCAGTGTTAGTATATTACTTGGTTCCTCAAGTTTATGAATTGAGAATTCCTGCTGAATTACTTCTTGGGGATATCTTTCTGGGTTTAAGGGAGAACCTTAAAATTCTTAACCTTTTGTGCGTCTCTAATTGCTTCTTTAGAATATATTGCTGATTTGTTTACGAAGTTTCCAATTTGCAATCTTCTCCCTTTTGTAAATTTTGGCTTCTTATTGTTGATTTTGTAGGCACCCCAGTCAAGTTCACCGGCATCAGCTGCACCTCAAGCTCCTGTAACTACACCAGCTAGGTAAGTGTATATCTTTTTACATCATGTTTTTGTGTAAAAGTAATGAACTTGAGATAATCATGTATATTGCTTTGACATATTCTGTTTGCATGTGTTGTTTCATAGACCTGCTGCTACTCCTACACCTGCGCCTGCGCCTGCAGCTTCGCCGGCAGGCTCCGCATCAGCCGCAAGCCCAGCGTCTCCTCCCGCACCAGCAGCC
>JANVCQ010000001.1:308321-319692 GCA_025531925.1 Erythroxylum plowmanianum
CCCCTGCTCCTGCTCCTGCACCTGCTCCTGCACCTGCTCCTGCTCCTGCTCCTGCTCCTGCTGGGTGTGCATCCTTATTCTCTGAGCTATTTGTTCTTGTTTTAAAAAAATGATTAATGAGTTGGAGTGATTTCTTTTCTAACTACTCAATGTTGTTTATTGAATCAGGCCAGTAGCTGATGTCTATGGCCAAGCAGCGTCAACTCTTGTTGCAGGAAATAACTTGGAAGAAGCAATCCAGCAAATTATGGATATAGGTGGAGGGACCTGGGACAGAGATACTGTTGTTCGGGCTCTTCGGGCTGCTTACAACAATCCTGAGAGAGCCATTGAATATTTATACTCAGTAGGTTCTCCAATACTTGTACCATATCTTTTGAAATTTGTTGCTGGGAAACAGTATTTAGAAGTTCAATTTGAGATAAAACAAGGAGGAATTGTTAGATTATTTTTCAAGTGTCATTGATTACTCTCTCTCTCTCTCCATGTTGGGGTGTTGAAAGTTTGAGATTTTTCCAGTTTGAAGACATTTGGTGCATTGCTATGAACTGTAGCTTCTATTATAGATAGCTAGTTGAAATTTCTAAGTGGTTATGATGCATGATATATTAGTTTATTAAACCAATTACTGGGTAGGATAAAGAGAATTAGGGAGATGCAATAAGTGTGTACTTTTTATGTCGAAGATTACTTTCTCTCCTCTCTCACTCCCTCCCTCTCTCTCCATGTTGAGGTTTCAAAAGTGGAGCGTTCTGGAGTCTGAAGTATATTCAGTTCATGATTATGCATTCTAGTTTATGTAATACAGACCTAGCTTTAATCTCTTCATCCTTCTGTATGGTTGTGATGCCTGGTCTCCCAGTTTAGTTACCTACTCCCTAGGTACAATTAAGGGGCTATGATTTGGTGTTTACTGTTTGTAAATTATTCTCAGGTTATATTTGATCTCTTTCCTTTTGTATCATATCTTGCCATATTCTTCATGCAACAAATCATTTTTGGTTTGGAGTTCAAACTTAGTATCGAGTTGCAAAAATTATCCTTTCTTCATAAACATCTCTCTCACTTGTAATTCATGTCATCATGTCTTTCCTACTCTCACCAATCTTGTGCAGGTTTCTCATTTATGGTCCATTGCTTATTAACTTCTGTATATTATGCCATTTTCCATCTCCCAACTATATTGGGATTACAGAATAAAGCGAATATTAACCAAATTGAATGTATGATTGAGAATTTATAACTGCCTTTGCTTTTTTGTCTGTTAAATCCCTGAACTTATAATTATATACGTACATTAGGGTATTCCTGAGCAAGCTGAGGCTCCACCCGTAGGCCGTGCCCCAGTGATTGGCCAAGCTGCCAATCCCCCAGGCCAGTCTCAGCAACCAGCCCAACCAGCTCCACCTTCTAGTGGACCTAATTCAAGTCCTTTAGATCTCTTTCCACAGGTAGTATCTCCACAATTTGTACTTTCTGATCTGCTGAAGGTGGACTCACTCTAATTTCATGTTTTTGCTTTCAGATTTACCTCAAGTTGTTGATCTTTTGATATATTTTTACCTCTTCTCTAGGGCCTTCCAAACATGGGTTCTGGTGCTGCTGGTGCGGGGACTCTTGATTTCTTGCGTAACAGTCAGCAGGTCTCAATTCTTTAGGTCTTGTATCTTTTCTATGGTTGCTTTGATGCTTGACCATGATGAACTCAAACATTATTTTCTGATTATTTGCAGTTCCAAGCCTTGAGAGCTATGGTTCAGGCTAACCCACAGATATTGCAGGTTCTTTTTTTGTATTGATTACTTTAGTTTTTCCATATCTAGAGTGTTTGGTGTAATTCTTCTCTTTTTTTGCAGCCCATGCTTCAAGAATTGGGAAAGCAAAATCCTCACCTAATGAGGCTTATCCAAGAGCATCAAGCTGACTTTCTGCGCCTGATCAATGAACCTGTTGAAGGTGGAGAAGGGTAGGATTTGTCATTGTCAGTTCTATTATTCTTTGAACTTGTGATACTTGTTTCTCATTCTGATTTGTTGGGTTAATTGTTAAAGGAATATACTGGGGCAGCTTGCTGCAGCAATGCCACAGGCAGTATCAGTCACACCTGAAGAGCGTGAAGCAATAGAACGAGTGAGTTCTTTTGTCTTAACTCAAACTTACTTTGGTTCATACCTCAGTTTGACAAATTATCCTTTCAAGATTCCTATACACTATATTTGTTTACTCGGATTCTAAAATTCTGTGCATAGATTTGGTCATAATACATTATACCTTGTAGCCCCTTAATACATTCTCAATAATGGTATATGTAAGGTTTCTTTTCTCGTTTGCAGCTTGAAGCAATGGGTTTTGACCGAGCAATTGTACTAGAAGTCTTCTTTGCCTGCAACAAGAATGAAGAACTGGCTGCCAACTACCTTTTAGATCACATGCATGAGTTCGAGGAATGACTGGAGTTTGTGAACATATTGCCAATCCTTTCATCCAATTGTCATATTCCTTTTCGAATATATTCCCCTCAAACGTCTTTTCATACCAAGTTTGGAGTTTTTATGATGTGAAGTCTCTAGACAGGGAACAAAGATGTAACATTCCTCCAGTTTCTACATGTTAGGATGTTCATATACATGCTGTCTTTTGCAATTTCTTTTATTGTGTATACTTTCACATACTTGGCATGGACGTTCTAATATAATCAGTTTCTAAATTTTATGCAGTACCGTTTGTTTTGTGAAACCGTATTTTCCTGTAATTTTCTGGTTTGAATGTGTTCTTGTCTCTTGATAGTTGCTCTGACGACATTGCTTCAAGTTCTTGTCCAGCCTGAATGTGCAAGAGGATGAATCTCAGCCGGGTCCGAGATGATGGTTTACCTTGTGTCGGATGTCAATGGGCTTTCATGTTTAAGCGTTTAGGTTACCGAAGAAATGGTACTTAATCTAAATGGCCCCGAGTAGTAAAAGTGGTATCTAGTTAAGTCTGATTTGAGCCCAGTCTAAGGCTCCAACAGGTTCAAGACTCATGGCCTGATCTCGAGCTTGATAAAGTGAAAAAAAAAATTTCACTTTGTCTATTTGGGTCAAAAAGCTTAAATTCAAGTCTAACTCAAAAATCATCACATAGAATGCTTTATGGAATTAAGTACATTTGAACTCTTAGAGACTGGTCGAGTTGGCGGAGTAAAGGAGTATAAGGTCAAAGGGTTTTGTATTTGATTTCCTTTATTTATGCTTTCTTGATCAAGTCTGTCGTACAAGATTTGCCTAGTGTAGTATACTCGATTGATATAATTTACAGGCTATTGCGTTAATACATAGATTTACTCAGCACGCATCTAAAAGGTAACAACTGCAAGTTTTTCCGTAAAAAAAATTAGATTTGAGTTCACAACAAATTGCAATTAATAAAATATGATCAAAGTTGTCATAAATTATGGCAAGATGTTTAAAAGTAGTCATAATATTTTGAGTACAATTGTAATTTTATTAATATCAAAATTATAAATTTGGTTTGATAATTACATACTATTGTTATTTTAAATTAAATTGTGTTGTTTCAATAAAAACAACATTAATTTAATTGAAAATTTGCTAAGATATGAAATTTAAGGAGGTCTAAAAATATAAAGCGTTATCTCTTTACGAGAAGGTTTAAAGATATGCGAACTTATCCTTAATTAATAGAGAAATTATTTTTAATAAACTAACAAAAAATAAAAATGTTTTTGAAAACGATTGGAAAAAATAATAAACAAATACATAAGTAAATGAAAATTAAAAAAATAAAAATAAAAGTACATAATAAATAAACAAATAAATAAATTTAAAAATCTGAAATAAATAAATAAAATAACCAGAAATACGAAGTGTTAAGTTAGCTAAAAAATAAAAATTGAAGAAAAGTGTTCAAAATCTTATGAAAAGAGATTTTTTAAGAATATTTTTAATTGACAAGATTGCTTATTAAAAGAAAATTATATAAATGAATTAAAATAATGACGTTTTTAGATACAAAAGTTTCAAACCGACCTAATTCATTGTCGTCCCACGTGCTTTTCATCCTTTCCATTCTTGTCAGAAGCGTGAAAGCTTTTCCATGTACGACTTTTAGCTTCTTCTCCGCTGGAACTTTGTTGTACCACAAACCAAAACCCATGTTTTGAGCCATATATGTGAACTGAAAGCGAAGAATAGCCATTACAATGATGGGAAGATGGATCAAAACCAGTGAACCTGTATCTTCTTCCAAGAGCATGTGCATTCTTGTCCTTTCCATAACATGATGAATGTTTTGTACTCACACACTGTTCTTTGGCACAGTGAAAGATAGGTGTCCATGGAGGACCACTCTCAGTTTGGAGATGCTTTCTTCTTGGTTTCCAGCCATATATATTTTGGACCTGAACTTTCATTTTCATGAAAATTATTCTGTCACGTACTATGTTTCTGTAATTTCGCCAAAGTAACGAAAATTCTAACCAGTCTTTAACATAAGAAGTTGATTGGTGAATGATATTATAAATTTTGTTATTTAATAATAATAATAATAATTAGTAATAACCATCAAATACCATGTCTTGTTCTGCATGAGAGCTTGAAATTTAGAGTCCATTACTTGACGCTAGTGAGGTTGTGTCGCGACTTTGGCGTATGTAATTGGTCTGTCAGTGGAGATAGCAGCAAGCCCCTTTTGATTGAGTGGATAACGAACAATGCCATCTGTAAATTGTTTTGGTTTTGACACTTTATTCTGTAATCGAGTTTTCATCTGATGTCCTTCATTTTGAGCCATGTTCATTGATTCAGAAGTAATGAGTGGACTTCCTTTAGAGTTTCTTTCAGAACTGGACTGTACACCATCACCTGAAAAACTTGAACTAGAATTATTTGTATTTGTTGATGAGGGAGTGGGAGTGCAACTCTCTACTTGGTCATTAACTAGAACTGGTTCAGAGGGTGTGGAGGTTTGAGGTCTGAGTTCAGAAGGAAGGGTGACAAGGTTTGGAACAGTGGAATTAGTGTGCTGAAAGTTGTTTTCAGTTTTGGCAAAAGGAAAAATTGCTTCATAAAAAATGACATCCCGAGTAATATAAACTCTGCTGGAAGATCTATGTAGACATTTATATCCCTTGTGTATATCACTGTATCCAAGGAAGACACAATGTTGAGTTGGAAAATCAAGTTTTCTTTTGTTATATGGCCTAGGATTGGGCCCACAAGTACAACTAAAAACTTTTAGCATATTGTAGTTAGGCGAAGTATAAAACAGAAGAGAAAGAGGAGATTCATTATTGATAATTTTGCTTGGCAATCTGTTTATAAGATAACAGGAGGTGAGGATGGCATCGTCCAAAAAGTGAATAGGTATAGATGCTTATGCAAATAGAGTGAGCCCTGATTCAACCAAGTCTCGATGTTTCCTTTCAACAACACCATTTTGTTGGTGTGTGTGAGGGCAAGATATATGATGAGAAATTTCTACATCTTTGAAATATTTATGCAATTGTTGGTACTCCCCTCCCCAATCAGACTGGATATAACGAATTTTGAAATTTAACAGATTCTCAACATGTTTCTGAAAATGCAAGAAGGTCTGCTCAACATTAGACTTACACTTTAAAAGATAAACTTATGTAAAACGACTAAAATCATCAAAAAATCTTACATAATAATTAAAACTTCTGATTGAGGGAATAGTATGCCCCCAAACATTGGTATGAATGAGTTCAAGAGGTTGAGAAGTTACACAGGTAGATAAACTAAATGGCAGTTGGTGTATTTTGCCTTGCTGACAGGCATCACACACATGGGATTGCTTATTAGAAGAGTAAGAAAGATTATTTGACTGAATGATGCTTGAGACGATTGTTGGAGAGGGATGACCGAGACATTTGTGCCATTGTTCTGGACTGGTTCTAGTAGAAGTGAGAAGATGACAAGTAGGCTGCTTTATCAGAGAATCGACACCTTTGCATGTTCTGAGAGGACAGAGTCCTCTCTTACATTTGCCTTGAAGAATAATTTTCTTTGTTGGAATGTCCTTTAGGTAAAAAGAGATATGATAGAACTCAAAATAAGCCTTGTTATTAGAGGTAAATTTGTGGATAGACAACATATTTTCGGTAACTTTGGGAACATGCAAAACATTTGTAAGATAAAGAGGACGAGATGAAACAGAAATAGCTGAATGACTAAGATGAGAGATTTGCAAACCTGTCCCACTGGCAACTTGAACCGTTGAGATATGGAGCCTGATAAAATATTATGGACTTTACATTAAGCTCACGATCGCGTTCTATTCTCCTAATGTATCGTGTTGATGAGAATATTTATAGCGAAATAAAAACCTAGCTACAGTGGATATAGCCAAAACATTAGTGAACCACGTAAATCTGTGAGTTTGTTTATTTTCCGCACTGTTCTTAGACTATTGTGATTGATTGTCCATAACATGAACTTGGTCTGATCCAGTGTATCGTTCCTTCATGGTTAGCCTATCCAAGTCATTGGTGAGGTGATCGGTAGTGCCTGAGTCCGCATACCAATTGGTGTCAATTGAATATAAAGTGGTTGCAGCAATTGCAGTATGTTGGTCATGAGCTTGAAACGAATGATCAAAGCGATGATAGCAATGAAGAGCATCATGTCTTTGCTTTCCACACTTGACATGTGGGCTTGAAATCGTTTATAAAAGAATTATTGTTGTTGTTGTTATTGTTGGATCTTCTTGGATAGCTGTCACGTACACGGCATCTTCCTCGTCTATTTGATCCTGTGCACCCTCAGTGGAAACTTCCCCGTGAGACTTGATTTGTTGATGAAGACATCTGAAAAACAAAGTTGTGATGCTCAAGTCACAGCTCATAGTTGACGAGGTAAGCATATAAGTCATTAAGAGTTATTGCATCTGGACGTGTTGTCATTGAAGTGATGAGGGGATTGTATTCTGAACCGAGCCCAACAAGCATATAGGAGACAATCTCATCTTCCTTGAGAGGATGTCCAATGACAATCATGGTGTCCCTTAAACTCGCCACTTTGTGGAAGTAGTTAGTTGCTGTCATTTCCTTCTTTTGTATGTTGGAAATTTGAAGTCGTATTTGCATAATTTTTGCCTTTGAACGAGAGGCAAACATCTGTTCAATAGAATTTCATACCTCAGTTAATGTGGTGAGAAACAAAACGTACCCAAGGATCTCCCCGGTAAGTGATGACAGTAATGCACTTGAAACTAGCTGATCCTGATGGTACTAGATGGTATAAGCAGGATTTAGAATTTGATATGTTTCACCATTTGAGGTTTCAACAACCATTGTGAGGGGAGTTTCGATAGAACCATCAATATACCCTAGAAGTTGTTGGCTTCGAAAATAAGGGATTATCTGGGCTTTCCAGGGCAAATCATTGTCTCTGGTGAGTTTAACATTGATGAAGTGGCTAAATTGTGGTGTAGGAAGAAGATCAGTAAAGGAGGAGATGGAAGAGGTGATAGTAGAGGTGGAAGATAAGTTGACATTATTTTTGATTGCGAATGGCTCTGATACCATGAAAGAAGAAAAGTTTATGGAGAGTGTTTTTATTTAGACTGCGTAAGGATACAGTTGGTCCATCAATAAATTTATATACTAAAGATACAATAGAAAAGATTTCATCTAACAGAAAAGATTACGAAGACGTTAGAAATTATAACAACTCAACAAACGGTAAGACTAAATCTAACATTGGAATCTATATATTCGTGATTTGTATAAAAATGTTATATAATTTGAAGCTTTTGCATAATTTTAGTAAAAGACATGAAATTTTCATATAATTTAATTAATTTTAAGAAAAATTTATTTTTTCAAAATTATTGAAAAAAGTTTACTTTTAAAATTTAAAAAATCTTAGACTTTTGTTATAAAAATAATAACATGCAATCAAATGCTCGTAACATAAGAACCTAACTCAGTTCTTAAACTTAATTTGAAATTTAATAATTTGATTAAGAAATAATAATTTAATATAGTTAGTATAATTATTAGTATGTGCTCGGTTTAATTAATTCAAACAAATTTAGAATTGTTTTAAATCTTCGTGTAGGTAATATGTATTATTTACGAATATTTCATTATTATATTTTAATAAACCTACAAAAGAACTTTTTGAAAAAAATAAAAATTAAAATAATTTTAAAAATTAATTAAACTACAAAAAAAATCTCATATCACTTTACCCGTCAATTTAAGGTTGGCAGTCCAACTTCACCTCTTCCACTATAAATATAATGGTTCTTTAGAAGGTTGAGATACTTCCTCCATTAAAAAACTTGGCCGACTCAAACTTTGCCTGGTGCACTCAAACTTTGACAGATTCTGTGGACATCAGCTGGCATCTCAAACTTTGCCTGATACACACAAACTTTGACAGATTCTGTGGACATCAGCTGGCATTTTTCTCACATGCATTCAGCTCAAACCGATAAGAAATTACAATGTTGTGTTCACATACCATTTCTTTATGAACATGATCTTGCTCTTCGTACCAATTGCCTACCCAAAAGCAGACCTCCACTATCTCTATCTTCTATACCTTCCATTGCCATTTTGTTTAGAAAGTTACAAACACAGACCACTTTTTACGACATTTATAACAATCACTTGTTATTGGTTTTGGATTCGAGATTGCTCAAAAGGAGTTCGCAACCATCTAGGTCACATCACAAAAAGATTATAATCTTTTAGACGGCTCTATGTGACTATGTGCCCTTTAGTTAGGCATGCACGATACAGTAACACCAACACACACAGACAGGTGTGTTGTGTTTGTCAATCTTCTTCAATGGGCCTACGTATCTCTCTTTCCACTTGCCCCATGCTTACATTACAGTGCCGATAAACCAGAAGCAAGCAGGTAAAGACAAATAAGAAAAAGATAAAAGACTTGTTAGTGACCAAAGCGTCACATTCATGGAAGACTATGGAAGATGATGCAAGAATGGATCAGCATGCTAAATTAACCCACAGCTCCAAGAGGTGGAAGTAATTATTAATATTATAAATAACAACAAATAAATAAAAATACAATAATAATTTATCAAACAATAATATATAAGTGTGATTATGATATAATAAAATACATTTTTACAAATCCAAATTCACCAATTAGGATTTTGCCCTTTAATTATTAACTTTGCTTTCATCATCAAGTGATGATTATTAACAGTATTATAATAATAACCATCAAATAATACCGACATGATAAATACACTCTAGCATATCCATATCCAAATTCACCAATAATTCCATAGTATAAGATAGGATTTTTAGGGTTTTGCCCTTTTAACTATTAACTTTGCTTTCATCATCTCTGACATCAAATGGGATAGTGATTGATAATATTGACATTATAAATGATAAAAATATCATTTTTATGAGATAAAGTTTTATTTATAATTGACGTATATCCAAATCCACCAATGATTTGATTCCATAGTAAAACGACAGCATTTTCAGGGTTGTTTTTTTAGGTATAAGTTATAACTTTGCTTCTTAAGATTGGAATAGCCAAAAAAAAAAAACTATAGCTTCGCTTACATCATCTCTGACCTCAAATCAGTTAAAGGGTGCAAGTGGAAAATTCTATTGAGACAGAAACACCTCCTATTGATGTGTCATGTAGTTCGACCATTTGCTTCACTTGTATCATGAGTTGTCTTCTTTTGTTTTTAACTTAATTTAAGCAAATTTTAAAATGTTTGTCACTAAATTAAAATTTTTAAAAACTTTATCACAATATTAAAAAAATTTAAAGATTAAGTAATATTTAATTTCTTAAAATCCCAGAGACCATTTGGTTCTACTTCTATTTTTTTATTGTAGTTTTCAGTTTTTATTTTCAGTTTATTGTTTCTGTTTTTAAATAAAAACAAAAACTTGTTTTGATGTTAATATTAATATAGTTATATTTTTATTAGTAATAATAATTACATATTAGATAAAACTTAATGATAAATTATTTTTAAATAAATTTATTTATTTATTCTCCTATATAATATTTATTAAACAAATCGTTAATAAAATTATGTTATTTTAATAAAATAAATAATTTATAAATTAATATTTATTTGAAATATAGTTTAATTATTAAATCAAATTTTATTTGAATATTTATATATTTTAAAATTAATAATATATAATTTAATTATAAAATTAAATTAAATTAAATTATTCATAATTTTATTGATAATAAATTTAAATTTAATAAATATATAAATATAATGTTGAATTAAATTATTCATAATTTTTATTAAAATAAATAATTAAATAATATATATTTAAATGATAATGAATCTGATTATAAAGAAAAGCAAAAACAGGAAACAAAAACCACTTTTTATAGTTTTCATAATTTCTGAAAACTGGAAGAAACTAAAATTAAAAACAGAAACTAAAAACTCAAGCAAAAAGGTTTTTACTAAATATGAAAACAAAAACATAAAACCAAAAATAAAAATGGAAACAAACAGTTTAGCATTCTAATACTCTCAAATAGCTCTTCATGATTGTATGCTCCACATCCTCCATTTATTAATTTTCCAATTTTAGTTCCATTTGAAACTTGATAATTGGAACTGACCTTGTTGTAT
Source organism: Erythroxylum plowmanianum (assembly GCA_025531925.1). Classification (NCBI taxonomy): domain Eukaryota; kingdom Viridiplantae; phylum Streptophyta; class Magnoliopsida; order Malpighiales; family Erythroxylaceae; genus Erythroxylum; species Erythroxylum plowmanianum. The sequence goes on from JANVCQ010000001.1 coordinate 318,948, forward strand.
TAAATTATGTTTTAGAAAGTATAGGGTATCTATGTTTAAGCAAAAGAGCCAAGTTTTATACTCTTTGAACTAAAACATGGTTCTTACTCAAATGACATAAGAAGTTAGAGAAAATGCTCCCACTTCTCACTACACTAAACCATTTGATTCCCTTTATTTTCTACCTAGTTCCATTGTTACTATTTTCATTTCCATTTCTAGTAGGCCACTTGTCCTTTTAATTTTTCTGTTTCCTCTTTTTTGTCTAACGGTTTTTTGTTAAAGAAAAATATGTCCTCGCTAGTTGTTTCTTCCCTGATCTCCCCTACCTTTGATGTTAACTCTGCCACTACTTTTCCTACCCTATCACACCCCTAGATTGTTGAAAAAGGCAAAGAAACTCTTTAGAAGTGCCAATGCTCGAATCCACCTTCAAAAGTACGAAGTAGACCCGCTTGGAACAATGTTGCTGGTGACCTTGTTAGCTTTAGCAAGCTATGCTACATACCTCCAATAGAAGAAGAGAAACCAGTGTCACTCCCTGAGGAAATTCTTCAGATAGGAGCCAAGAAATGGAAGGCCTCTCTAGTGGGTTACTTCATAGAAAAAAGACCTGCAGTCCCCTTGGTGCAACACTAGGATACTAAAAACTGGAAGAAGATGGGATACGTCAAGTGAGGATGACTTCTTTTGTTGGAGTTATGTAAATATAGTGCCCTGGAAAGCAAGTGTATTTACATGTAACTTTATCTTCTTCAGTTACAGT
>JANVCQ010000001.1:321170-333709 GCA_025531925.1 Erythroxylum plowmanianum
TTGAAATCCAAAAACATTATCATCTAGTTTTCAACGTTAACCAGCGATGATTGTCCATTAATGATGAGTGAGCACTCGCACTATCCTCATGTCATTGTTACTGAAATGATATGTGCTCTCTTTCGATGACATGTACATAATATTACAAGGTAACCTAGGTTGCGTGCGTGCTTTATTTTTGTTTGCTATACATCGGAAATACGTGTTTATATCATGTTCATATGAATATAATAAAGTTTTCTTAAAGTTCTTTAAAAAAGGAGTCTTGAAATAAATGGTAAAATTATAAATTTGAATTAAGACTTATTAAAAGTATGGATTATGGATTAGGACTTAAGAAATCAGTGCATCTAACAATATGTTTTGGTGGACAAATCTACATTATGATATTTCTCAATCAGACATTACGTTAGTGTGGTTTTTTTTTTTTGGTTGCTCACGAGGTGTCTTAGAAGGATTCCAACTATGAAAAGGCATCTTTAAGCCATCCACACCCAGACTAATCCTCGTTCGAGCCGGGTAAGTCCTTTACGGGAGGTAAAGCTCTGATCTCAAGTTTTAAACGGTTGCATACATGAGGACGTTAGTGTGGTTTTAATAATCTTCCAATCGATCTCAACAACGAGATAGAGCACTAAGCATAGAAAGAAACTATATCATTTTTTCCAAAAAGGAAAAAGGATTAAAAACATAGATAAAAATAACACAAAATAGACAAAACAGTAAAACCGCTAAAGACCTAAATTTTACGACGATATCGTAAAACGAAAACCCTTACTTTTGGTGATAAATTTTTAAATCGTAAATAAAAGTTAACTTTTAGCGACGATATTGAGATCATTGTAAAAAAAAGGCTAAAAATTAATTTTATTATAGTGAAAGAAAGAATAGACAGTAAAGGAGAAAAGAGGACTACGTATTAGAAAAAGAAGCATATTACATGATGACTTATTTTTATAAGAAAATATTATTTCTAAGTATTAATCGAAAATTAAATTGCCTATATAATTATACTTTTGCAAAAAAAAATTATTGACTTATTTGGTTAGACCTTAAAATTATTGGCTTAAAGTTACTACTAGACCTTCTAAACTCTTCATTTTTATGAGTTGTTATTGTTGTTGTTGTTATATAATATTAAATTAGATCTTAACATTTATAAAATTAATATTTATGATACCTTCAGCTTTAAATTTATTAAATTTAATTGACAAGATTGTTATCATCTAAATACTGACAAAAACTAAATTAGACTTTTTCTAAAAATTTAAAGAACCATTTAGACTTTTGGCCTTGTGTATATATGTGACAAATTAAGAAGCTGGACAAACACTTCATATCAAAGATTCAAAGTGAATAAGTTCAAAATTTTAATCTCTATCTGAAATCTTGGAAGCGAATAAGAAAGTAGAACATGAGGCTAATATTGCAAGTTGCTTCCAGCTTTCCATCCCAAGTCTAGCTCTCGATAAATAATAATGAATGATAAGACTAATGCGGCTTCCACCTTTTATGATGTCTTGGATGATTAGGTCCTTACTTTTCTTTTCTTTTTTTATTTTTTTGTTTTGAAAGAGATATCCTTGAACGCAAAATTGTTGAAAAATCGCTATGAGATCTTATCACGATTGCGATGGAATTTTTTCATAATTTTTTGATTTTCTAAAAATTAAGATCTCTTTAATTTTATAAAACGATTAACACATAATTATAATAAAACATAAATCAAAATTTGTATCTTATTCTGAAGCTTGATTTTTATCTTATTGTATCTCTCGAATTGTTTCTAAAACCGATTTGTCTCAATTATCGTAGCTGCACAAGTGTACGGCCTCCAACGATATCCCTATAATGAGTTGGAGTTGAGAGATTTTTGTAACCTTTACAGAGAAGGTTAAGCAAGAAGTGCTAGCTCTATAGATCTTAATAATTCTAAAGAAATATCAATTATGCCTAAATTAAATCTAATATCTCATATTAATCCTTATTTATTAAATATCTCATATTTAATCTTAAAGTTTCTCAAAATTTAGAATCAAGTCCAACTTGATTAAAATATATTTATTCTATTTAACTCATTCTTTATGTGACTCCATTAGGTTCCCAAATATATTGATAATGATTATAAATTATGATTCCAATTCATAATTAGAATTATATAAATTTAAATTCATTTTGGTTTATGTTTAATTCTCCACTTAAATAATTTATAATTATAGATCAAAATTGACATCTAGCAACACATCATGACCACTAAAATATTTATGAATGTTATAGTAGTTTTGACTAATCTTTCTGTACATGATTTTTTTGTATAATTCAATACTTTCATTATACAATATTCCGATTAGACACATAGTATGAAATTAATGCCTACTCTATTTTTAGTCCAATCATATTAATTCTTTGCCATTAGTTATTAGTTCAATTAATGAAATTTGTAAACTATTTACAAAACATCATTCCACCTTCACTAAGGATTTTTTGATTCTATACTATCGAAAATAACGAAACATTCTTCATAATTACTTTAGGGTGATGAATTATATCTTGATCACACAACTACCTCTATATAGTTAATACTACATCTAATGATTACTGATTGACTGAACTATGATTATATAGGTCATAAGTAGTATCTAATCATAACAATCCCTAAACAAGATAACTTTGTTGATCTAAAGTCAAATGATTACTTATATAATCATTACAACGAGAATTCTATAGATATATAAGTAATGTTTCAAATAGAATTTTCATATCAAGCTTGTTCAGTTAACTTGTTATCTAATAAGTACCCATATGTTTATTTAAGTATCTCTATACTTTAATCTATGAAGTCAGCTACTTTTTTCATAAGAAAAAACAAAGCGTGTACTATTCTTTTATGTTTTATTAATGTTCAATCTTAATAGAACAAATGACTAGGAACAATTTAGGGATAATACATAAATACAATATGAATCACACAATTATAATATTATTATAATTTCATTTGTATGTATAATTATCCCGTTAACTTTATCATATACATATATATATGTACAGAATAAAGAATATCTTTAAATATTTTGTCACTAAACTACAACCAAAGCGATTGACTGTAAAACATAAACCAATAAAAACTTCCCCTTGCTAGATGATATATATTTATGTATACAAATATAAGGAGACAACTTGCAATATTGGCTTTTTTTAATCTTCCTGCCTATATATATTTATTTGCCAAAATGGATCCAACCTAGAATAACCTCGTAAAAGATTGAAGATTGGAATCTAACGTAGAAATGATAATGACTAAAGTTATTCAACATCTTTCTAGAAGAAAGGAAACATAATACAAGGAAGGATCATGGCCAACTAGATAGACCTACCAATAATGGCATTATTCTCTAAGTTGATTTTGATCTTAATAAAATTAGGGCCTAATATATCCTAATTATGATTGTCAAATAAAAATTTGTATTTAAAAATATTTTTTACTATTTATAATATTATTAATTATTGATATTCATCATTCAAGGACTATGGAAGTCTTTTCCTAAAATTATTAAATTGTCTTGAAAGATTTATGGGCATGAGTATTCTTTATTCTTTCAACCTTTACCTTCATTTTTCTAATTAATTTAATGTCCTCAGGCTTGAAATAATAAAAAAATAATTACTTTCGGTAGACTTGTGTCCTATTCATTCGAGTTAGGATACTCATCAACCAAAGCTTTTACGTCTTCTAGATGGATAGAAATGGCTCTTATATGATGCCAAGCTTCCCTTCTTCTCCTTTATCTTGTGATTACATATTTAATTACTAATCATATGATCATTATTTAATTATTATAAATAAAAGTTATTTTTATAAAAATAATATTTTTATTATTTATAATATTAATTATTACCAATATCCACTCATCATCATCATCATCATCATCATCACCTAGCCCGAAATCTTGAAATGAAGAGAGGTTTAAGGAAGTCTGATAGTACGCAGCCTTATCCCTACATAATAGAGGGACTTTTTCCGAATGACCCACTATTATCATTTAACCATTGAGATTAACCTATCCTATAGAGCTTTTAATAAACTACATATAATCATAAGATTGAATATGAAATATCGTAACAAGTCCATATCAAATACGATTACTAGGTCATAATCCACACAATAAGCCTTCACATCTATTAAGAAAATTCCACTTGAATTAATTACAATACAACACAAAAAGAGCCATCGTAAAGGAGGAATCATTGCACGATACCTATCCTGAGTACAATAATACAGACCAAGAAGGAGAAAAAAAAGCTGATTACCAAGCTTCTCATGGACCTCTAATTTGTTTCGACTCTCATATCTTTCTCTCCTTCAATTTTGTTTAGTGGAAAAAGGTTTGTCTAGTAGAGTATACGCCTATCATCTGTTGCCATCAATGCAGCAGAATCTACAAGCAAAAAAAAAAAAAATCACCATTATTGTTACTGTATCGACCTTTGCATGCGAACTAGCTTATAAATACTGGCACTTGGGGACGATTTCAAACCAGAAAAAGATAAAGAAACAAGAACACAGAAATGGTGGAGATGGAGGGCAAAGATGGCCATGCGAAGAAGAAGCAGAAGGGTGGCATGGTTACAATGCCTTTCATATTTGGTAAGCTTCCTTGAAGAGTTCATGTAGAGATTTAAAGGAAGAACACTGTTTTGGTTTGTGGGTATGAACTAGATTTGATTGTTGAATGATGGTTTGATTGATGTTTGTGTAGCTAATGAGGCTTGCGAGAAGTTGGCTGTGGTTGGGTTCAACACCAACATGATCAGCTACTTAACAACGCAGCTTCACATGCCGTTAACCCAAGCAGCTAATACCTTAACCAACTTCGGCGGCACATCAAGCTTGACGCCGTTGCTCGGTGCCTTCTTCTCCGACGCATACGCCGGCCGGTTCTGGACCATCACTGTTGCTTCCATAATTTACCAGATAGTAAACACTAAACACTTACTCTCTTCTTTGACTCTGTCTCTTGTCTTCTCTCCTTAACCCTTGTCTCTTTCTTTATCATTTCAGGGCATGACAACTTTAACTATATCGGCTATACTTCCAAACTTCCGGCCACCGCCATGTAAGAGTGACCAAGTGTGTGAAGAAGCTGACACAGGACAACTAGCGATACTATATCTATCTTTGTTACTCACAGCTTTAGGTTCAGGTGGTATCCGACCTTGTGTGGCAGCATTCGGGGCGGACCAATTCGACGAAACAGATCCTAACCAATCCACAAAAACATGGCGTTACTTCAACTGGTACTACTTTGTTATGGGGGCCTCGATATTATTGGCAGTGACAGTTATTGTCTATATTCAGGACAACATTGGATGGGGATGGGGGCTTGGAATTCCAGCCATGGCAATGTTTCTGTCAATGGTTCCATTTATTCTCGGGTACCGGCTTTACCGGAATTTGGATCCGGCAGGAAGTCCGTTCACCCGACTACTACAAGTGATGGTTTCAGCTTTCAGGAAAAGGAAGGTTCAAATGGTTTCAGACCCTAAATTACTATACCAGAATGATGAGCTTGATGGACCTATTTCAATGGGTGGAAAGCTTCTTCATACCAAGCACATGAAGTGAGTGTTTTTCTTCTTCTTCTTCTACTTTTTTTTTTTTTTTAACTTCTGTTCTTTCATGCAGAAGTTTACGTACCATGCTATTAACAAAGATGATTAGTTAATTAAAAAGGGTTAAGGGGTCTTAATCTTAACCTTAAGTGTGTCTTCTCCATCTTTATGGATTGGTACTTATATAATTCCATATTCAGAAAAAAGTTAATTACATATAATTACATTGGAATATTATCTAATTTAATCTTGTTTACCTCAATTTTTATATTAAATTATATTACTTATCTATCATATAAGTCTTTTCATCATATTTTAATTATTTTTTATAATTTCAATTAACAACATGATAATTACAGAAAATTTTTCAATAGTCTAATTTTTTATTTTTAGACTACAGAAAAATTCATATCGAAAAAGGGTATTTATGTATTTGGAAATACATTAAAAAGATTAATATAATCTGTTCAAAATGATTAGGTTAGATATGTGTGGTAAAGTTAAGAGATACCAAAATAATTTATTATTATTTTTTGTTTTTTCTATTCATTCAATTATAGTGGTAGTTGTAAGATGCAGGATAGAGATAGGAGATGATCTGAACTATTGTCTTTATCTATAAAATAAGTCCACAGCTCCACACCTTCCTTGCTGTAATGGTTGCTGCTTAATTAGCTAACAAACAAAAGCTTGTGTCCAACTTCCTGTCTCCTCTGTCCTTATCTGAAACATCCAAACTTGGATACAATATCTAAAAGCTGTGAATACAATCGTAATTACGATAACAGCTGGTTTAGACACTGATCCAGGTTTCATGATGCAGGTTTCTTGATAAAGCTGCCATTGTTGTGGAAGGAGAGGATCTTAAACCAGGCCAAGCACCAGACTTGTGGAGATTGAACACAGTACATAGAGTTGAAGAACTCAAAACTGTTATTAGAATGGGACCTATATGGGCATCAGGAATCATTTTAATCACAGCCTATGCTCAACAAAACACATTTTCACTCCAACAAGCCAAGTCCATGAACAGACATATCACCAACTCCTTCCAAATTCCTGCAGGTTCAATGTCTGTCTTCACTATGAGCGCAATGCTTACCACAATAGTCTTATATGATCGAGTATTTGTCCACGTCGCACGTAAATTCACTGGCCTTGAGCGTGGCATTACCTTCTTGCAAAGGATGGGGATTGGTTTCGTTATATCAATCTTAGCAACTCTTGTTGCTGGTTTCGCGGAGATTAAGAGAAAACAAGCAGCTTCTGATCATGGTTTGATCAATTCTCATCAAACTATTCCGATCTCAGTCTTTTGGCTTGCCCCTCAATATTGTCTTCATGGAATAGCTGAAGCATTTATGGCAATTGGGCATTTGGAGTTCTTCTATGATCAAGCACCAGAGAGCATGAAAGCCACTGCAATGGCTTTGTTCTGGACTGCAATATCCGCTGGTAACTACGTGAGCACACTACTGGTAACTTTGGTTCACAAGTTCAGCCATTGGCTTCCTGATGATAACTTGAACAGAGGGAAGTTGGAGTACTTTTACTGGCTCATCACCTTTTTGCAAGCCATCAATCTTATATACTACTTGTGGTGTGCAAAGTTTTACACGTTTAAGCCAATCCAGATCCACAGTGGTAAAGAACTTGGAGACTCCATGGAAGATGGAGTGGAACTCGGAAACAAGGTCTAGTTCAACCATTTAACTGGATTTGGATTGCCACGATTTTAGGTCTTCTTCTTTGTTTAGGAATGTGTCAGTCTATATTACATTAACCGAGTTCACTCGAATAAGAGATATGTCAGAAATCATGTAGAATCAAGATCATTTTGTGTGTAATATTTAGTAGAAATAGATCAAAGAAAATCCTTCAAATTGAAGATGGGCTCAAGTTCTAATAATAATTATATCATACCGGCCCAAACATACACACCTAAAAGTCAGACAAATTGCGAGTCAGCTCCGAAAACTGAGGAAGTAGCGAAGAAAAGATCATCCAAAACAAGACATTTTGACTTGTTCGGTTTTTTCCCACGACACGAATTTTCCAACCAAACACGTCTGATATTTTCTGAGAAAACAAAACCTATTTACATAGACCTGTCCAAGTTCCATCTAAAGCTTTTGTTGTTTGGTCTTATTTTTCTGTCTTTACGTTTTTTCTAGGCAATCCGTAATAGTCGGTGAGCTTCTCAGAAAGCTTTATTCTGATCATTGCCTTACAATTCTCATGCATTTATTCTATCAGAAGAAGGACCTGATCGCAAAGTAAAAATAGAAACAAGACGCGCAAATCCTATCTTTGACCTTTCAAGAATAGTCATAGATTCGTTGTTTTCGAATCTAGTTCGTGTTCTTTGAGTTCATATTGGAGGGTTTTGAGGATTTCAAGAACAAACCCAGAAAGAAAAAACAGAGTGTGTGTAGGAAGAAGATTAGAAGAAGAAGAAGATGATAAAGAGACTTCTCTATAACAGCACAGGCCAGCTTCAGGCGCTACAACAAGATCGTCCACCTCCACCGACGACGGACATCCTGGAAGACACCACCCCCGTGGCTATGGCGGCGTCACCGGAAAAGGGTCATTCCAAAACGCCGCTATCGGCGGTTGCCGAGGCATTTGAGGACATAGCCAAGAGGCTGAGTTCAAGGAGGAACAATGGCGAGGCTGTTGCTAATAATGATCATAACGTTAATGGTGAAGGAGAAGAAGAGTTGCGTTTGGATACGTTTTGCGATGCGTGTCGTCTGGTTGCTGTGCTCTTTAGCTGTCTCGGTCTCGCTTTCAAGTTTGCTGAATCTGAGTACGTCGCCAAGGTCTATTCTCATTCTCCTAACCCTTTTCTTCATCTTGTATGATAAGATTTCCAGGATTTTTCCAGGGCGTATGTGCTATTTTCATCTAATTTTTCACAAAAAAAGGTTTAAACTTATAATGGTAATGGTAATTGTTTACTTAGATATTTTACAGAACGTTAGGATTTAATTTACAATTTGGGTCATTTTCCTTCGTTTATCAAATGTTTCGAAAATGCAGGAATAGAAAGAAACATCCAAATTTAGCTTACAATTTGAATGATTCAGGTGGGTGATCTGGTTGAAGCATCCAAGAGCTTTAGCAGCTTGGAAAATATACTGGACCTGGATGTTGCAAATGGAACTGTGAGAACTCCAGGAAGTCATTCGCGTAATCTTCGTCGAGTCAGGCAGGGTCTTGACCTTATCAGAGCCTTATTCCAACAGTTTCTGTCAACTGAGTATGTTCCAACCTCTCTAAATTGATAAAGTTCTGTTTCACTTTCAACTCAAATCTGGCTTATCTGATCTGCAATTATTTGTAGTGGTGATTCTTTGAAGGAAGCTGCAACTATAGCTTATTCCCAGGTTTGTGCTCCATACCACACATGGGCAGTCAGAACAGCTGTTTATGCTGGAATGTATACTCTTCCATCAAGGGACCAACTTTTGCTGAAACTCAATGAAACTGGTGAGTCTTGAGTTAATTTTACATTATCCTCAAGATGTTCTATATAATTGTCTCTTATATGAGTTTCTATGCAAGTAGAATCTATTCATAATCAGACAAAACTTGTCAAGACAACTTAGACAAAACAAATGTTGGATGTCCAATGTCATAGAGATATCTAACACTTGTTACCCATGTTGTTGCAGATCAGACAGCAGAAAAGAAGATGAAAAGGTATATCAATGCAACACTTCCAGTTATAGAGTACATTGACAAGCTTTACATTTCCAGGAATATCACATTGGACTGGTAACTTCAACGTCTTAAAAGAGAGGTCATATGATACCTGTGTTTGAAGAGGGGATTCATGAAGCATCTTCCTGTTTTAGGAAGGAATTAGATTTGACAAGAGGAAACAACAATAGATGATCTGTACATACATGTTGATACCGACAAATAAATTTTTACAGCCTTTTAAGCATAAAAATTATTTTTTGGTAATAGCAGTGATATTTGTTAAGCCTTAAGCACTCAGGAAGATTTTTAAGCAGTAATGTGTTACCTTCAAGTCGGTTTGTTCTTCTTCAACCTACTTCTGATGGTTCATAAAGCTTGAAGAAATACTATCTGGTTTTAACTTGCAGGTGGTCAAGATAATATTAAAATGCTCCAAAAAAATACTCGCAATGATGCTATGACAGTAACAACAGAATATATCAAGTTCTGTAAAAAACTTCCAAGATCTTTGTTATTCCTGTCTAAAACGTTGTGCTCATCCATGTGCGTTAATTGCATATCTTTGGGAAGACTAAGAAAAGAACAAACACCGGAAAATATAACTTCCAAAAGAAAATGTTATATGCCTCAGGAGGATGTCCCCCAAAACTAGGTTGTTTAGCAACGCACTCTTTGCAAGATAAACCATTCTTTCCGGGTCCTCCATTTCATTTCACGAACATAATCTACAATGTCAGGCTTTCGGGGTCCTCAACAATCTTTGCAAAGGTCTGAAGGAATGCCGCCAGGTCAGCACCATAAACAATTCGGTGATCGGCTGTTACATTCACCTGAACAGAACAAAAACATTTAAGTAGTAAGGGTCACATTGGATGTCTGCCAGATATGTTATTCCTTAGGGTATGTTTGGATGTGAGCATAGGGATGGAAGGGAATGGAATGGAATGACCCAAATGATTCAAGCCATTGTTTGAGAGTTTATTTTAAAACAGGATGGAATGGCAATTATTGGCTTTGGAAGCCATCCTTTGCCATCCAAAATCCAATATTTTATGACCTCCCAAATTGGGGGGTCAGTGATAGAATGGCATGGCTTGCCTTCCAAACCCTCTTATTTTATTTAAACTTCCAAACAATGGAGTGGCTCATTCCACTCCATTCCATTCCACTCTATTTCATTCCGTTCCATTAATTGTCATTCCATTCCATTCCATCCTTAACTCCCAAACATACCCTTAGGTTTCACAATTAAACTAGAAGGAGAAACTGTGGGAGAATCTACAGTGAAGAGCATTTAGAGAATGCAATACAGACAGGACCTAGCTTATAACGTAGTTAGTGATAAGAACAGCGCCACTGACTACAAAATCCCAAGCCATGAAATAACAATGCACACCGGAAAGTGTGAATCACAGACACACCACGCCCCTTAACACCAGAGGCAAAATAATGGAGTTGCATGAATATGTGTATGAATCAGAGAGCAACCAGAGCATAAATTAGGACCAGTTTGCCTCCAGCAAAAGATGCAGGCAGACTAGCCTTTGAGATTTGATCAAACACACCTTACCAGACATTTCCCTTTTTACTGGATCACAGTGGTTAGTTTTCACCATAAAAATGGCATTTGGTGATTCTTTGAACATATTTGCTAAGATTACGTGGTGAACCGAAAGTCAACGAGTAACAGTTCCAGGTCACATGTAACAATCCTGGATGAAAATTTTTAGATCACTTGGCATGATATAGCATTGCCATGGATTGAGCTTGATCTCAAAAATGAGGTAAAATGTTACAAAGATAAACATTAACAAGAGAAGTAGAAGTGTTTCTAAGACACTTTAATTGGCAAAAAGGATTTTTTTGGTTTTTTAGCACATCTGAAGATTTAGCAAGAAATAGGCAGAAATCCCTTCAACTATTACTAGAACACAGGGTACCAAAAGACAAACAGATATTCACGCTAAAACCGTATTCATAACAGACTATATGTGTTTTATCTTACAATACCCCAAGGCCTGCAATTTTTGAGACATCTACATGATCATTAGTTACATCAACAATCAACACAACATCTAAACCATGGACAAAGGGGATCATATACTTTGTACGAGCAACCCAAATGCCTTGGACCTATAGCAACTCCATATAGCATGTCAACTTAGAGAGAGTGGCATATGTATATTGCAACAATGCCTGCGTGAAAGAAACTGACCTTTCTAGAACAGCAACAGACTATGCAGTTAGCACTGTGTTATGGACCAATTGTAAGGCATGGGACTTGAGTCTCGCATTGATCATATGGGGGGCTAATATGGGGTTTATATAGGCTTATAGGCTCTCCCACCCTTTAAGCTAGCTTTTGAGGTTGAGCTATCTTATAAGATCTTTATCAATTAGTATTAGAATCAACACCACTCCTTCGAGTCCTTGCGCCATGAGTAGTGACACTGTAATTGCAGTGTTCACTTGGGACTAGAAAAGGTCTAGCGCACAGCCAATCCGTAGGTGCTAGGCTGCAGAGCATGGTGGAATGTTACGGATCAATTGTAAGGACCCACATCGGTCATATGAGGGCTGATGTGGGGTTTATATAGGCTTATGGGCTTTCCTACCTTTTGAGCTAGCTTTAGGGGTTGGACTCTCTCATAAGACCTATATCACACTGGGAAGATTTTATCACCTATAGCCGCAATCCAAAACAAGTCTTCTTATGGATCTAACAAGATTCTTCTTGAACAACTTAACATTCTAAGTAACACTTGGATACAAATCACAATAATATCATATTGAACAGATATTAACAGTCAATTTGGATATAACCTTCAAATTTTATTCCATTTTGATAAATAACAGCACTATTAGCAAGCTAATCAAAAAGTTGAATCGATCAATCAATAGCTCATGTAATCAGAAAGGAATAGTTTATACTCCAACATCAAGTTGAGGTGAAGGGTATTATTAGGCCCAATCAAGGTTTCATGCTTTGTCTTATAGAATTGCATATGGCGTAACTGGAACAGGAGTGCTAGAATGGAAACAAATAGGATGAAATCTTCCAAATTTTGACCATGTTTAAATACAGTACAGAATGGGAACCTTCAAATACTAAAGTTATATGTTAATTGTATACATTTTACTGCAACATATAATTTATCAGTTGCATTGACATAGGGTAGTCAGATGAATCAGTAGCAAATGGGTCATGCAATGGAGAT
>JANVCQ010000001.1:350840-364044 GCA_025531925.1 Erythroxylum plowmanianum
TCGAAGTGGATTCTTTAGAAGTCATTAACATCCTGTCCTCTTCTAGTACAAGTGTACAACGTTAGCTGAGAATAATTTTTTGGTGATAGTACCCGTGGGTTAATCCAACGAAATTGAAAGGTGCAAATTCAACATGTATATAGCGAAGGAAACTAGTATGCCGATAATCCAGCCACTTTCGTAGTCCTAGTCAGCTCAGACATGCATATTCTCCAGGAGCCTCCGATGCTAGTCATAAAACTTATCTATCGAGACAAACAAGAAGCTTTATACCGCAGAGCACTGCGTTAATTAAATATTATTTTGATATTTTGGGTTTTTTTCCTTTGTAAAAAAATGATGATAATTTCTATTAAATAGGCATTTGATAAAAATTTTAATAAAATTGTCATGTTATATTTATAAACATCACGAGTTAATTATGTTAGAAAATTCATAAATTTTTTTAAAAAGATACTTATATTTTTATTTAATAAAATATAATAAAATATAAAATATTAAATTATAATATACTTTTAAAAATGAAATAATTAATTTTTATGTGTGTGTGTATATATATATATATATTTATTTGAGAAAGAGGTAGAGTTGGTTCATATTTGGGCTATGGGCCTGTAATCACAAACGGATTCTGATTAATCCCTCGTTTATTGGTCGCGTGCTTGTCTACGCTTAGCTCCGGATTGGAAATTTCCCCAATTTGGATCTCTCGCTCTCCTCTTCTTTAAATTTTCACTCAAATCTTCAATTCTTTTCTTGTCACTTTCTTCTGATTCGATTCGATTCGATTTTGATTGCTTTCTCCTCAAATTGCTGTCGCCGCCACCGATTCCGTAAACCCTAACCCTAGATCTGTTTCACAATGCCCAGCGACGTCGAATCCTCCCGCCGAAGGCACCGCCGATCGACGTCCGACGAGGATGCGGAGAAATCTTCTAAACGCCATAAACATCGACACCAAAGGCATCATCGTCACCGGAGCAAGAAGCACGGAGACGATGAGAGTGCTGTTCTTCGAGAAGCTACTCCTCCCCCGCCGGTTGTTCCTGTTGTTAATAGCAAGAGAGCGGTTGACGACGATGTGGAGGAAGGGGAGATTCTCGACGAGGAAGGTTTTAAGTCGGTGGAATTGAGCGATCAGAAAGATGACTCCAAAAATCTGGTGTGTTCTGTCAACTACTTTTTTCTGTTCACCGTTTATTTCAAGTTATGGTATATCACTTTTTCTTTGGGGAATCTTGGGAAATTGATTACGTTTGGACTAACTTTTCATGGTTTTTACCTTTTAAACGTTCCTTTCGCGGAAGGGTGTTGTGGTTTAATCATGAGGAGTGAGTAATTCAAGTCTTATGATCGCTCTTAGTTTGCGTAGTGGATATCTTCTTGAGATTTTTTGAACATTTGATGTATCTCTTTCTTTTTCTTATTCTTTTAGAACTTGTTAGAGTATGTCACACTGTACAAGAACATAAATGAAATGGAAAAGCAAAGAAGTATGGCTCTAGATGATTCAATTGAAGAAGTGTTGGCCTGTTGTTATTTGTAAGAGCAAGTTACATGTTCCTTTTCTCCCTCACTTTTTTATTTGAAATTTTGTTTTTTTCTTTCAATGCTCTTTCTCCACTGTTTTGTTTCTATAACTTATCTTGTAATCTTTGTAAGTTTTGGCTTCTAAGTTTCATGAGCCGTATTCCAGGGAGTTCGTGTTGACAAGAGCAAGAATCTTTACGAGACTGATCCTTTGGGAGATGTAGGGATCAATTTGCAAAAAGATTCTAAGACTAAGTATCTAGATGAATTATCTCCCAGAGCTGAGCCGAAAGCTGTTTCCAATGGGGGTTTGGATAGTGAACATCGTGACAAAGATACGAAGTGGCACAGAAGAGCTAGATCTGCTTCAAGCGGAAGTCACAACCGGAGTCATGATGATACTGATATGTATGAGAGTAATGAAGGCAAATTTGACTATGTGAGGAAGTCGTCATCTTCTGAAAGTGATAGGGATGGGAACATGAAACTTACACGCTCTCCGTCATGTGATAAGTACAAGGATGGGTTTCATTCTAGGAGATCAGGGTCACATGATGTCAGTAGGGAGAGATCTCTTTCCCGTAGCATTGTAGAAGATGATACTATTATGAAAGGAAGGCCATATTATGACAGGGCTGAGAAGATCACTGATGATGAGAGAAAGATTAGGCACGACAGGGATTTGAGGAGAGATTTGATTAGAGGAAAGGAGCAAGAATTCAGTGCAAGTCATAAAAAATATCATGGAGTAGAGGATAGCGAATATGAATGGAATGGACGAGTTAGCGAGAGGGAGATGGATAGGGTATTGAGAAGGGAGAAGGAACGGGAGAGGAGCAGAGGCCGGGAGGCAGACATGGAACGGAGAAAGGATAGGGAAGGGGAGAGAATCAGAGACAAGGATTATAGGAGAGAAAAAGAGAGTGAGAGTAAGAGGGAAAGGGAGATGGATAGAGATCAAAGAAGAGACAAAGACTGGGAAAAGAGCTGGGATAGGGACATGGACAGAAGGAGAGAGAGGGAGCAGGACAGAAGCAGAGAAAGAGAAGTGGACAAGGAACGGAGCAGAGAGAAAGAAAGAGGTAGGAGCAGAGATAGAGAATCAAAAGCAGAAAGTAGAACTGAGAGACAAAGGGGATGGAGCAGGGACAGGGAGGATGACCTTGATAGAAAGAGACCAAGGGATAGAGCTAAGAGCAGTGACAGAGTTAAAATTAGTGAGAGAGATAGGGAGAGGGAGAGGGAGAGTGAGAGGGATAGGTATAGGGATAGAGAGAGAATCAGAAATCATGATTGGTTGACTGAAAGGGAGCAGGATAGGGGTAGACTAAATGATAAATATAGGGATAGGGTTAGAGAACTGCACAGTGATTCAGAAAGGTTATCTAATGCAAACAGTGATTCTCTTGAAAGTACCAGGGACAAATTGAAAAGGTATTGTGGACTCCTAGAATGCATTCTTTTTTGTTTTTTTTCATGATGCGTGCAGACTTTATCATACTTGTTTTCTTGTGTTGGCTGTAGAGATGAAGCTGAACAAGATGATTTTGAAGAAAGGATTGAATTTAAACTAGCTGAGCAGGAAGAAGATCTTGATAGAATTAAGGAGGAGAGTAGAAAGCGAAGGCAAGCTATTCTTGAAAAGTATAAGAATCAAAAGCCACAACAGCATAACAGCCCACAGTCAGAGAATGCGCTAAAAGGTGTCTTTTAAATAATTTTAGAACTTAGTTTGCTTTGTGAATTTTATATATTTTGATACAAGATATTTATGATTATTTGTTGGCCTGTCTAATGCAAGGCTGATATAACAAGTTATACATGTTGAATAAACTATTCTGACCTTAGTGTTATCTTCATTCCAACTTTGACATTTTATTAATGAGCATGTTATTTTGTGTTAGATTGCAAGTTGTTAGAGATATCTTAAGCTGTAATGCTTCATAATTTGGTCTGTAACTCTTGGGCCAAGATTGAAATGTTAGGTTCCATTTGTCATTTATGGATTCAGCATTCCACTAGAGAATGTTGGCCTAGTTTGTGTTGGATTCTTACCACCCAACATTCCTCTTTATCTATGCTTGTTGCTATTTGATTAGGTTCATCATGTTTTAATGATATTGTCATTCCTGTCAGATAAGGAGTTTGCAGCAGGACCTGTGAAATCATCACCGACTTTTGGTGAAAATCCAGCTAAACCAGTGCAAACTGTCAATGTTGCTACAGCTGAAGGTAGGAATGATCATGGGGATATTTTTGGTCCTGAGCCATTAGTTTCAGTGGGGAAATCACCTCATCAAAATGGAATGCAACCTTCTGAAAGAACTTTAGGAGGGGCCGGACTTGGTGAGGGTACTCCAAAGGTATATTCATTTTGCAATGAAAGTTGATTAACTCTGGAATCGTTTTTTCTGTTCAGGTGTTTAGCTAATGATACATTTTATTTGAATTTGTGCAGGGTGAGAGATCAGATGAAAAGTACTGTGATGATATATTTGGAGAGACACCTACTGGAGTACGAAAACAGGTAATTTGCTCCGTGATCTATGATTCTTGTAGCTGCTGTTTATGACATCAGTAAATCAAAATGGCAAAAGTTTTATCTTTGTGTTTTTCAGGGCAAAGGAGATGGTTTGCTAATTGTAAGTGGCCTTCATGACAACTGGGATGATGCTGAGGGGTATTACAGTAAGTATTGAAAAAGCTGTTACTCTTTATCTTTACTCTTATCTTTTGCTTTGTTACTTCTTCCAGCTTTGAGATGTCTCATCTTGAAGTCCTTTGGCAAAACAGGAAATATGTCCATTAAAAAGGCTGTTATAAGTGATCTTGTGTTTAGACTTCTATTAAAACCTGCATCTGTTTTCCCCTTTCATGTGATCTCCTGCTTATGTGTGTGTCTGTCTTCCTTGCATCTAGGTTCTTTTGTTTTCTTGTGGATTCTGGTTTTATTGTTGAAGTCAAATTAGAGAATGTCAAGTTGAAGAATTGTTGATGATAATTTTATACACTGTTGCACTGGGGTTGGTTTCTGATAGGCTAAAAGTTGTCCTATTATTGAAGTTTGATGGTTTGCACCTTGTCTGAAATGGGGAAATGGGTATAGATAGTGTACATACAAGCTACTAGTTATTATATTTTCTTTACTAAGAAATGTGTTCAGGTTGCTCCTTGAGTTGTTCACTTTATGGCCTTTTTATCTTGGCATTTCTCCTTCTATTGTTATTTTTCTATTATATGTAATCATCTATTTTCTCTTCAGGTTATCGATTTGGTGAATTGCTTGATGGACGATATGAAATTGCTGCCGCTCATGGTAAAGGTGTATTTTCCACAGTAGTCAGAGCAAAGGATTTGAAAGCAGGCAATGGCGAGCCTGAAGAAGTGGCTATAAAAATTATCCGTAATAATGAAACAATGTAGGTGATTATAGTATTTATCCTCTATTTTTTCTGCTTTACTTCCTTTCCCGTGTTGTTCTGAACGCTCACGCCTTTTTGTGGTATAGGCACAAGGCAGGTCAATTAGAGGTTCAGATACTGCAGAAACTAGCTGGTGCAGATCCTGAAAACCGGAGGCACTGCGTTCGTTATCTTTCAAGTTTCAAGTATAGAAATCATCTTTGTTTAGTTTTTGAGTCTCTTCATATGAACCTTCGTGAAGTTTTAAAAAAATTTGGTCGCAATATTGGCCTGAAGCTTACTGCTGTCAGAGCATATGCAAAACAGCTTTTTATTGCGCTGAAGCATTTAAAGAATTGTGGGGTTCTTCACTGTGATATAAAGCCTGATAACATGTTGGTATGTTTGGTACCCTTTTCTGGCCACTTGTTACTCTAATGAAATCTGCCATGAATACTTAGCTTTACATTATGTTTTTTCCTTCAACTTTTAATGCAGGTGAATGAGGCAAAAAATGTGCTTAAGCTTTGTGATTTCGGTAATGCGATGTTTTCTGGAAAAAATGAGGTTACACCTTACCTTGTTAGCCGTTTTTATCGGGCTCCAGAAGTTAGTAAGTACTAATGTTCAATACTGGATACATGAACATAGTTGGTAAATTTTATTAGTTCAAAGCTGGTTTTATAACCGTATTCTGAAGTTTGAAGTTCCATTTTCCATTTTCCAGTTTGTTCCAAACTCCTCATTTCATCTGGGATATCAGTTTTTCATATGTTATCTAATCTTTTGTTAGTTTATCTCATTTAGTGCACTAGATCACTAGTTTAGTATTGTTAATATACAAGTGCGTGGAAGGAAATTGTGTTTTCATTGGTACTGGTGACCTCAGTAAGGCATGATACCTGTTTTAAAAAATCAAGGGTTAGATTATATTTGTTATGTTTGATAATTTGCTATGTAGTTGAAAAGCTTTTGGGATCCTTTTCGATCTTGTACGTAACATTTTCATATCAGTCATTGTCTTGCATGATGTTTACTTTTTGCACAAAATTGAACATGGGAATGTCTACTTTTTTGTTAATATTTTGTTTTCAAATTTTAGAGTATCAATAACTTCTCCATGTAATTTGGTTTCAGTTCTTGGCTTGGCCTATGATCATCCCATGGATATGTGGTCTGTTGGTTGCTGTTTGTATGAGCTTTACACTGGGAAAGTTCTCTTTCCTGGTCCTTCAAATAATGATATGTTGCGACTTCATATGGAATTGAAAGGTCCATTTCCGAAGAAGATGCTTAAGAAGGTAGGTATCCTTTATTCATTCTGGTGATGTTGATGATGGTTGATCAAAGCTACTAACCATGTTGAAAAAAGACATCATGCAGGATATGTTCTGTCCTTGAAAACAATAAGGGAACCTGATTGAGCTTAAAACTTCTACCTGTATTTTTTAATTTAATTCACTTAGCTAATGCTTGCACCCGTCTTCTTGACTTCATTTTCCAGGGTGCATTTGTTGATCAACATTTTGACCACGATTTGAATTTTCATGCTGCAGAAGATGATCCTGTTACTCAAAAGGTATGCTGGCATTTGTTCCACCAGTGTTTTAACCCTATATTATTATTGCCTCTCATATCAACTGGCTTGTTCTACTCGTGCATTTGCAGACTATAAAGAGGATGATTCTAAATATAAAACAGAAAGATATTAGCTCCATCATTAAAGGTTCTCCAGGCGAGGATCCAAAAACGCTCGCTCATTTTAAAGACCTTCTAGACAAAATTTTCATGTTGGACCCAGATAAGAGGATGACTGTTTCTCAAGCACTAGCTCATCCATTCATCACGGGCAAGTGAACCATGTTGCTGATTTTCTGACTCAAAGAAATGATGTTGCACTAGATAATTTGTACATTATGACCTAATTCACATTCAGAAATCTAATCATTGAGAGTTATCTGTCTTTTATCTTCTCTTCGATGGCCTATAAGCATTGGACAGTTCTAAGCCGTGGTTGAAGCCAAAAGTGGTGGTTTGGTTGGGGACTTTTACTGGAGGTTCTTTCGGTCGAATGTACTGTTTCTATCGTAAGACAACTTGCCAAAGGCGTTTTTTACACCTTGTAATCATTGTTTATATAAACATTGTGAAAAAATTGAGCAGATCTGGTTCTTATTTTATATATTGTAGTTTCTGTATCTTGACATACTTGGTGCAATTGGACTTATTATGATTCTAATAAGGAAAGAAGGGATGGAAATTCTCACTTCTCATTTGTAGATTTTACCTTGTTCTGAATATTAATGTTTTCAATTGTTTAGTCTTCTTCTAGTTTTCTACAGACTATCTCCTCTTCTGTTTAAGTTTGTTTGAATCCTTTGGGTCCTGGGGAGTCTAATTATATTTTTGGTTCAGGATTTCTGTACCCTGCTTTGAGGCATTCCTCCAGTGCTTAGATGCTTAAAAGGGCATCCAGGAGAAGGTACCTTAGTTTGTTCATTAGGAGTTCTTTGAAACCGTTGCAAGTTCATGTCTTGATTATTTCTACACAGCTTGAATTCTATATACCTTTTATTGGAGGGGTTTGTTATCATACATCTCGTGATTGTTCTTGGAAGATCACTGTTTTTATTGACATGTGCTTAAAAATGCTTTTCAAGTGATATCTTCTTCCACGGCACGCATATCTTTGTCCCATCATAGATGTTTGTATAAGATTTGTATTCTGTAGTCGTATTGTCATTTTAAATTGTCTTCTCTGATGCATAGATGGTGAAGATGATGTTTTGTTATGGTAAATTCTTTGTAAGTTTTATGTAAACTGCATTCTAATGAGTTGCATACACCTGATCCATGGTCTCTCATTCTGAGGCACTTGCTCTGCGGATTTGGTGCTGCGCTCTTGAAGTGGCTATTTACTTTGGTAAGCAATCTGGGTCTTATTTTTATTTTTCTTTGCTTTGTTCTTTAGCTTATGTTTTTACCTTCCCTTCATGGGCCATAGGCTATTGTTATTCTTCATTTCGGGGAGAATATTAACATCATGTTATTTCCTGTTTTTTCAGAGCACTGTGTGACGTGATGCAGCTCTAGTAAGTATCTTCATTCTCATGGTTGTTTGATGCGCCCTTTTAATGCTTGTGTGTTTGAAAATACAATATCTTGGTAGTCCGTTATGGTTGTGTGTATAAAGAAATTTAAATTACCGATGATGCGTTAGCTCAGTTAGCAATTACCTCTCTCACATAATGTCTTGGTGGTTTGAGCCTCTTTAACATCATAATACCATTCCTTTTTTGTGTCAAGGAACTTTTATCCTTCTGTATTTCAGGAAAGAAAACAATTGTGAGATTGACATTTACTGTATTCTTTTGCCAAATATAAAAGTAAGAGATGGGCTGCTTTTGGCAACTTTTAGAAGCACTAGACAGGTATAATTGATCAAGGACCAATTTATTGCTTCTGCTTCGCTACTTTATGAATTTATTTGGTTCTGTGGGCGATCAAGTTTTGTGCAACTTGGAGACTGTTGACCATTGTTTTGGAACCTAGGGTGGACATTGTTCTCTGCCTTTTAGAGCCTCTTTTTTCTTATACACGGATTGAAGGGCACTGGAAAGATACATGTTACAAGTCCACCGCACAAATGTCAATCCCTGCTATTACCTCTTTGGGACCGATTAGTATTCTTTGGTGCTGAATTCTTTTTTAATCCTCTGACCAGTTTTAGTTTAGATGAAGCATCGTGAAGAAATCACTTATGGTTGGTTCCATCTACTCTGTTTTTATATATGTGAAATTCGACCCGTGATGGCAGTGGCTGTAAAATGTTGCCTTTTGGTGCTTCTGGTTGCGTGTCCATTTGGAGTCTGATGGTGTTTAACAACATTATAACTTGTTTAAGAAATACCATCTTCTGCATCTTTTAGTTATGGAGAATTAGGGTTTCACCAGTCTGCAAAAGGAAGGAAGAGAGTTTGCAGATTCAGTAAGGGCTAACCAGTTGTGTTCTTAGGACCTGTTCTTTGTAAAAACTGGAATGGACCATATTTGAGGATTTTAGGTATCGCAAGTAAATAGTCTGTGGTAGTCTCAGAATGCTTCGTGCTGGCTATTCATTCCCTCCCGACGCACTTTTCGACGATCAAATTGTTGTAATATGCCAACTTTATCTTGTTCATGCCTTGGGAAAGTGATCTAAATGCAACGGATGGATATTGTTCTGCTTTTCTGATTTCTGACATTTGGCTAAGCAAAACCATGTCTGCCTGATTCGTACAAGAAAGTTTGATTTTTCCTGTCAAGGAGGTAACTGAGATTATAAGACTCAAAAAAGTTTAGTTTGGCGTTGAAAGTAATAGTTTTAGTTTTCTTTTCTAAACGCCGTTTCGTGAATTATGGTGTGTCAACTTGATAAGCTTTTTGGAATCTTTGATTAATTGATTCATTTGATCCCACTTGGAACTCGCTCTGGGCCATTCCAAGTGATGATATCAGAAATGATATTGTTTTGGTATTAAACTTTTTTATAATTTAAAGTTGAAATAACTTCGATTTAAAAAATTAAATTAAATTAAACAAATTTGGAACTTGCGCCTTACCACAATGTGCTACAAAACGACGGTGTTTTTGATGGAATTTATAGCTTAGTAGGTGTTGGAAGCTCAGTACAATTATTATTATTCAAAATTGTGATTATTAATCATATTTATTTCTAGTTGTTTTTATAAATATCTAAAAATAAAGTACCCAAATTCTAATTAATAACTTTGAATTATCTACATTTGCTTTTCAGTCCTGTCCTCACAAGTCCTGCAGGGATTGGAAATTTGACTTATAAAATTTAGAAGGGCCGGTTCGCTTTTAATGCATTTTGCGTGTGGCATCACGATCACTTCTTGAAAATGAAAGCCGCAAGACTTTAAAGGACGTATATTTGAAGTTTCAACAGTTCAAATGGAAGTTTGTGTTGTGTTGATGCTTTCATAAGTTGATTATAGTGTTACGTAATGTACTGAGAGTCGCATGTTGATTGATCAATGTGTTATATTTCCAATCCTTGTTATTAATGGAATCAAAATGATTGTTACATTCTAAAATTACTCTTCCTCGGTTCTCTTTACTCTCGACTATGTATCTTCTTTAAATTTTTTATTCATTTAACTATTTTATTTTTCGAGTCAAATCTAAGAAAAATAAAAAATAAAAAATACAGTTGATAAACTCCCAAATAAAAAATTCTTCACAGAAGAAATCTTTAGTTTAATTTTTCATAATTTTTTATATATATTAATCTTTATTTAGATATATAGAATAACAATAGGAATTGATTTGGTCAAATTACGGGAGATTTCGTTTGGGAGAGTGTAGAAATTGTAGCTTGAGGAAGAATAGTAACACAGACAGGGTCAACAACTTTGTTTTCCTTGTCTGAATATTGTAGAGAGTGATAGGTACTTTCGTTGTCGTTTCCTTTCGTTTTTTCTTCAACGTACCGTACGTAACGTAACGGCTTGGGATTGTGTGCGCAGTAGTAGTCAGAGACAGGTGAAATTTTCATGTCAAAAAGGGTAAATCATGAGTTATGTTTTCGTAGAAGGCAATTCAATTTAATTATTAAAATTATCATGATTTTTTTTAAAATAATAAAACCAAAAATGTCCAAATTATTAGTGAAATTTGGTAATATTAATAAATAAAGTTTTTTTTTAAGCGAAAGTACTCGCAATCGTTATTTTTTAGACGTGCACTGAATAAATTTTTACATTGACGCAATAGCCTTCAAATCATATCAATTGGATATTCCGCACTAATAGAGAGTAGGCTAGGGAAATCAAAAACATGATCTTTCAACTCCATGCTTCTCTATTCTATCAACTCGACGTAATATATTATAATCATAAATCTATTATCTCATTAATAATATTGGGTAAGAGACTAAGTTATTTTATTTGTTTGGATATAAATATACTTTGAATTTAATATAACAATATTTTATCAAAAAAATTAAGTTTAAATTTAAAAATTTGTTAAATAAAAATTAATTAAATTATTTTGATTTATAAAAATTATTAATATATGAAAATTGACCGGTTAATTAGTAAATTGATCGATTTTAAACATCAAGAATTATCAAAATAAATCAAACCGAAAAGTTATAATCTGGATCAAAAAATTGTAAGATTTAAGATTTTTACAGTTATATCGATCTAATGGGTTGAGTTTTTTAAATATAATATGAATTCTGACACAATATTCCTAAAATTTATACTTTCTTTCTTCTTTTTGCTGTTCAAAAGGATTCGTTAATTTTCTTGGAAGGAAACCAAGCGGTGATGAAGTCAAACCAAACGCGTTTGATATTGTGTGTGTTTCAATACTCAGTTCACACTCTCATGCAAAAAGTAAAATATGAAAACAAGAACAAGTCTTAGCTCCTACGAAAATCCCATAAAAAAACACGTAGTAACCGAGTACCAGCCTGTCCAGTTTCAGGAGCCTCAGTCATCGTCATCACCTAAAAAGTGGCGAATAAGCCTTCATTTGTTTGTTTTCACTTGCTCTTCTTATCTTTTCTTCTTCTTCTTCTTCTGTGACTGTGAAGCTTTCTATTCTCATCTTCTTTGAGCATGGGGATGGGGAAGAAGCTTGATGCTTTATTTGGAAGATCATTCAAGGCCTCAAAGTTCAAGTCAATGGCCAATCTTGCTGTTTCTCGAATTGCTATTTTCAAGAACCAACGTCAGGTTAAGTGTAACCAAGCTCGTTCTGATGTTGTCCAGCTTCTTGAACAAGGACTCCATGATCGTGCCCTTCTTCGTGTAAGAGTTCTCTGATCATGGCTCAGTCTGTTAGTAGTATTTACATAACATGTACTCTTCTCACATGAAAACTGTTCTTGGTGACAGGTTTTTGTTAAAGACGACCATATATAAACTCACTAATACCTATCTTTATGTATAACTCGCTTCATTCTTATATCTCTTTTTTACGTAATATTAGAATTTTCTAGACTTTGTTGGTCATTTTTGACAGGTTGAGATTGTGATCAAGGAGCAGAACATGTTGGATGTTTTCCAAATGATGGAGAGCAACTTCAATCTATTGATTGAAAGGGTCAACCTCGTTGAACAAGACAGGTTGGTATGATGGTATGATAATTGGTTTAGTTCTGTCAGATTGTTGGTTGCTGATCAGGTTTGGTTGTTTTGGTTGCAGAGAGTGTCCTGGTGAACTGAAAGAGGCAATCTCAAATTTGATGTATGCCTCTTCAAGATGTGGTGAATTCCCTGAACTTCAGGAAATTCGAGCTGTTCTCACTTCTTGGTATGGCAAGGAATTCGTTTCTCATGCTATTAATTTGTGCAACAATTGTGGAGTCAATCTCAAGGTACTTAAATCTCCAAGTTATCGACTTGCTATCAATCCTGAAATTGCACAAACTTGATTGAGGTGTTGGATGTTGAAGAAGATCCTTGACAGATGTACAAGTTATAAAAGTTAAACAATTTCTCCAGACTCCGTTTTATTGCAGGACTTCGGACTTGGTGCGATGATGATGATAATGATAAATAGTAGATAACATTAGTAATTATTTATAATGAGCTTATTGAATCTATTTATCACATATCCAATAAATAATTGATTTTAATATTTTCCATTTTGAGAAAACAAAAACTAAAATCCAGGGATTTGTTGGGTTTAGATGGTACAGAAGCTTTCTACCAGGCAACCTAACACGGAGAACAAAATGAAAGTGCTCAAGCAAATTGCTTCAGAGAACAATATTGTTCTACAGCTCGATGAAGCTTCCTATGGTGTCACTGAGGTATGCTAATCTGAGCATTAAATTTATATATTTTAAAAATATAATGTTCTAATTTGATGGATTTTACAGGAATTTAGAGAAATATTACTTTTTTATATAATTCGTTTTATTAATATTCTCACAGGAAAATCTATTTACGTTGTATATAAATTACTTTATTATTATTATTTTCATTTTGATATTAGATAGCTCCACTTGTAATGCATAATCATTTGTTACTTTATTAATTATTATCTGACTTAAATTTATGAATTTTTAAAATTAGAGGTTTTTTTAAAAAAATTAAAAATTATATATAATAATAAGCATTATATTTCAATGTAAAATTTTAAGACAATTTATTAGGAGACTTATTATTATATATAACTCAATGAAATTGTACCTGGTTGGTTTCGAGATATGCTCAGTATGTGTTGATGATGCAGGAAACACCTGAAACAAGCAA
>JANVCQ010000001.1:369711-384478 GCA_025531925.1 Erythroxylum plowmanianum
TTATTTAGCATAAATAATTTTATTATAAAAAAATATCGTTAAAATTAATAAAAGTATTTTTTATTTTTATGTTACCAAACAGTCTACTGTATAAAGCTCTTTTAAAAAAGCTGTTTTTTTAATTGATAGCCAAACAGTCAACTGGCTTTTAAAAAAATCTCTTTTCAGAAAAGCTCTACTGACAAAAGCTCTACTGATATAAGCTCTACTGATAAAAGCTCAACCAAACGGGCCCTTAGACTAATTCTTACTTATATCGGGTCAGTCTATAAAAAGTAAAGTGTTGATCAAACAGATTTCTTCATTCTCAGAGTTTAAACTTGATGTCTCTAATTAAGGGATAAGAATACTGAACGACTCACCCCAACTATGTTTGATTTCATCATTTCAGCTAAAGTCAAAAGAGTAATTTAATCCGTAACATTTATACTAAAATTTGAGTTGGACCCTAACTTTTTAGATCGTTTAAAATGAATCCTAATATTTATAAAACATTCAATTTAAACCTTAATATTTAGAAAACGTTTAAAATAACATTCAATTTAAACCTTAATATTTAGTGTAATCGGTGGGAGCTAAATTGTTCTTTTCATATTTCAGCTAATAATAGCTCTAGTTGAGTTATGAGTTTGGACCAGATACGTTAACATAAAAATAACATCATTTTAATAAGTAAAATGACGTTATTTTATTTCAATTAACTAAATTTAAATAGTTTAAATCAGTTTTAAATCTTCTCTCTAAACTCAAATGACATAAATAATCTTTTTTTGTTGGCAAAATAAGATTTTTCATTAGTCAAATTTTTAATAAATAAAAATTTTAAATATTAAAATTTTAAAATATTTTAAATATAAAATTCAATGCATAAAATAATTATTAAATTAAGTACTCTAAGTAAACAATTTATCGAGCTAGCAACTTAAAGTTAAGTGACGTACTCAATTTAAATAATATTTGTATTTGGTTAAATTGATGGGATTTAATAGTTTTAAGATTATTAAATTAATCTATTTAATTTTAGTTATTTTAAATTATTGATTTGAATTAGATTTAATTAATTTAGATCAAATTTAATAATTAATCGAATTATCATATTATTAACATTTGATTTTAATTAATTTAAATCGAGTTTAATAATTAATCAAGTTAGCATATTATTAACATTTGATTGGTTTAAAATTTTATTAAGAATTATTGTATTGAGAATTTATTTTAAAATTTTAATAAAAATTTTAAATTACTTAAATCGTGAGAGAGTAAACCGAAATATTATTAAAGATTGGGTAAATTAATCCAAAGAAATTATAAAATAGAAGCGAATGGGCCCAAACATTTTTGGGCCTTTACTTATTGGGCCTCCAAAGGGCTCTGGAAATTGAAGAAAAAAAAAACAATTCCCGAATCAGCCGTTCAAAAGATTTGAAAAATCAATAATAAGTAATAACGCAACTTTTTTCTTATAAAAATCTCTCTCTCTCTCTCTCTCTGAGGATTTCTCAGGTTGCCGGCGGGAACCCATTGAGATCGGTAAGAGGATCTTCTTAATTTATTTCTCCGTTTAGTTAATTAATTTTTATCTGTTGATTGTATGAGTATTTGCATGTTTCGATTCAAATCGAAATGTTTTTCTTTGTTTTTTCGACGAAGTAGATGTATTAAACTTCTTCGTTTTTGGGATTGATAATTTCTTGATGGATCTTATCTGTTAATTTTGTACTATTTACGCGATCTTTTTGGTTTTAGATTGATTCACTTGAGTCTGTGGTTTTGAATTTTCCAGATCTCGAAGTTTTGGTTTGTAGTGAAATGTTAAATACGGAATTCCTATTAATATTTTTTAGAAATAGTTTCGAGCAAGTGGTGGACATATATGATTGATTTCTTGATTGCTTCCATTTTTTTTGTTTTACATGCTCGCAGAAGTTTCTTTTTGTGGTTGGAGATGCACTTTGAAGAGATATATCTGATGAATACACTTTCACTTTCCTGCAGTTGTTTTTCTTTCAGTTTCTATTTAAGAGGCTGTGAGCGACCATGTCTATGGTTGATGAACCGCTGTATCCTATAGCTGTTCTGATAGACGAGTTAAAGAATGATGATATTCAGTTACGGCTGAATTCAATTCGTAGATTATCAACTATTGCACGTGCTCTTGGTGAGGAGCGAACGAGGAAGGAACTAATTCCTTTTCTAAGTGAAAATAATGATGATGACGATGAGGTTCTTTTGGCAATGGCGGAGGAGTTGGGGGTGTTTATTCCCTATGTAGGAGGAGTGGATCATGCCCATGTTTTGCTTCCACCTTTGGAGACCCTTTGCACAGTTGAGGAGACATGTGTGAGAGACAAAGCTGTTGAGTCTTTGTGTCGAATTGGATCTCAGATGAAGGAGAGTGACTTGGTTGATTGGTTCATCCCTTTAGTCAAAGTGAGATATCATGGATATTAGTCTTGTACTTGATAATTATTGGAAGCCAAAAAAGTACTCGTTGATTTGTTGCAACTTTTACTTTGCAAAGATTTTGCGCCTTTATAGCTCATATCAAGTTTTGTTCCTAATCTCTATAATTGATATTCACTTTCTTTTATAGGAAATTTTATTTCCACAGAGTTGTAATCAGCTCGGGTAATATCCGTAAAGTTCTCTTTTCAAGACTAGACATCCATATATATATGCTGCAAATTCTCGGCCAAAATTTTTGTCATTGTCAAGTATAGAGGTTTATTCTACTTTTCTCTGGTTGAATCAAGGATGCTTACAATTTGAAATTTAAGCAGACATTAGCTTTTTCTTCATATTCTCTTTTAATGAAAAAAGTATGTAACCACCATTTGGTTTTGGTCTTTTTGAGGATGAGTATGTATGTTCGATGCTTTCTATTTGTCAGTATCATGACTATAGCTCATTTATGCTGAACTGCTTATCATCAGAGATTGGCAGCCGGAGAGTGGTTTACGGCTCGTGTTTCTTCATGTGGTCTATTTCATATTGCCTATCCTAGTGCTCCTGACATGTTAAAAACAGAATTGCGAACTATATACAGCCAACTGTGTCAAGATGATATGCCCATGGTTAGGAGATCAGCTGCAACAAATCTGGGAAAATTTGCTGCTACTGTTGAGGCTGCTTGTTTGAAAACTGACATTATGTCAATATTTGATGATCTTACCCAGGATGGTAATTGAACTACTAATGTCTTTGTGGAAATTGACCTCTGATTTTTAGTTGTAGAATATGGAGCAGAGCTCCACGGTGTAGAACATCTTTACTGTTTGCAAATATAAAAATGTTGAAAGATATGAAAAACAAGAAATAGGAATTAATAAATCTTCCTAATTGATGTTTTGATGTCTTGAATGCTGTGGTGGAAGCGTGGACTTAGAATTCCTTGCTTTTTATAGTTGTTATCTCATTGAGAATGGGGCTGAAGTTCTTAATTATTTTTCATCCCAGATCAAGATTCTGTTCGGCTATTGGCTGTTGAGGGTTGTGCTGCTCTTGGCAAATTGTTGGAGCCTCATGATTGTGTAGCTCACATTCTTCCTGTTGTTGTCAATTTCTCTCAGGTATTACATAGTTCAGATATCTTTAAAAAAATTAGTGTAAAGTCCCTTGGCGTCTTGTATGCCATGCCAACATTTATGCTTGCTCTGCATTATCATCAGCTATGTTGCTTGGCCAATAATTTCAGTATTATAGATGTACCCTTTCTATCATTTCTGTCTAAATGCTTCTTAATATTCATCTTTTAATAAATTATGCAAGTTGTGTTGGACCTTGTTAGAAGCATTTGAAAATTGTTAAAAGTTGAAAATCAATTTAGATTTAATTGGACTTATGCGGTTGTGTTTGATAAGTGAAAGGAGAAATTCCACCTGAAAAAGTTGAGTGCTTCAAAAGTGTTCAGTCTTTAAGTTAATAATGTATTTTTGGTAATTCAGAAAGTGTGTGAATAATTATTCTCGGACTTAGTTGCTTACATACTGCCAGTTTGTGCTGACATAATTGGTTTAGTGGGCCAATATATTAAATGTTACTGGAAACAACTTTAATCTTTTTCTCTTGCTAGCTAATGGATGCAGTAGTCACCCCTATTTTGCATAGTTCTTTTACTTTATTGCTAATTTACATGTAGGACAAGTCTTGGCGTGTGCGCTACATGGTTGCCAATCAATTATATGAACTTTGTGAGGCTGTGGGGCCTGAGCCCACGAGGTATATACCTAAAATTTGAACTTATGTTTTTTTTTGTGTTGATGATTTTACTTTCTGAATATCCATCCTTTAATTTGATGTTAGACAATTGATTAGTGTCAACGGTATCTAATTCCAAAATTTGGAACTATTGCTTCTACCTTAAGGATGGATTTGGTTCCAGCATATGTACGATTGCTTCGCGATAATGAGGCTGAAGTACGAATAGCAGCTGCTGGAAAAGTAACTAAGTTCTCCCGCATTTTAAATCCAGAACTTGCAATTCAACATATTCTTCCCTGTGTGAAGGTGAATATCTAGAATTTGGTGCCTGCTGCACTTTGAATCCAAACAATTTTGATAAAATTGCCCATCTGTTTTCATGCCAATTGCCCTCCTTGCTCTCTTTGTAGGAACTATCATCAGATTCGTCCCAGCATGTCCGTTCTGCTTTGGCTTCAGTGATAATGGGAATGGCTCCTGTTCTAGGGAAGGTAAAGATAATCTGTTTGGTATAAGTCATGACTGTTATTTCCTTTCTTTTTTTGGTACATGGTGGCTGGATGCGTTTTGGCCTTGGCTATGTTTTCTGATTTTTCTTAGTAAGTTCTGAGAGAGATTGAATTTATGTTTTAATATCATAGAAAATTTGATATTGTCTGGCTGCTAGGTATGATCAAATTAGTGATCTTCGTGTGGAGTATGCTTTGAGTTATATTTTACTTAGTAGTGATTTGATGTCAATTTTCTGCTTGATTCCTCTTCTTTCTTATCCCTTGGTTGCTTATCTGGCTCTTTAACTGTATCCTATTCTTATACCTTCTATCACTCAGTTTGGCCAAGCTCAAAGCATATTGTCTTCTTGGAATTTGATAATTTTTGGAAGTTTTTATGACTTGATAACTACTGGGCTTTTTGTTTGTGCAATTTTTTTGTCTGCTTGAAATTTGTTGAGCTGTTTGCTATTTATATGAACCTACATTCTTTCAGTTTCCTTTATCATGGTCATGTACATGCAATGGATTCAAACTTCATTTGGTTTTGAACGCAGGATGCCACAATTGAGCAGCTTCTTCCCATATTTCTTTCACTGTTGAAGGATGAATTTCCGGATGTTCGTCTGAACATAATTAGCAAGCTTGATCAAGTGAATCAGGTTTGTAACAACTGAAGACAACTTATTATGTTTGATGTGGTAACTTAATCTTATAAATTGAGCATAGAATTTCATGGAAAAGACCTTGCCGATTATCTTTAGGCACTGTGACCTTCCTTTAGTTTATTTTTTTCTTTTGGAACTTTATCTTTTGCTATTTAATCCTTTGAAGGTCATGGAGTTGCATGTCTGTGACAAAATGAAACATGCTTCTATTACATCTTACCATTTATTGCAACTCAGATGTAGTTTCTTTTGTAAAAATTTCATATCCTCTTGAAAAGGATTCTTTTGCACTATACCACAACATTCACACATGACAGAAAAATATGCTGCACTTGCAGGTTATTGGCATTGATCTACTATCCCAATCTTTATTGCCTGCCATTGTGGAGCTTGCAGAAGATAGGCATTGGAGGGTTCGGCTTGCAATTATAGAGTACATACCTTTACTAGCAAGTCAGCTGGGAGTAGGATTCTTTGATGATAAACTTGGCGCTCTTTGCATGCAGTGGCTACAGGATAAGGTTTGTCTTTTCATTTTTTAATGTACAAAAAGCGGCGTATAATAGTCACATCCCTTTTGTTTTGTAGTTCTCTCCATTGTTTGACTTTTGTTCTCTGGTAGGTTTACATATTAGAATTCTTGTGGTATTAGGATGGATATTCAGAAAGTAAAATCATACTTTGTGATGTAGGTGTACATCTAATTTTGATGATTATCCTCACTGGAAATGTGATGTAGGTTTATTCCATCCGTGATGCTGCTGCAAACAATCTAAAGCGGCTTGCTGAAGAATTTGGTCCTGAGTGGGCAATGCAGCACATTATTCCACAGGTTTTTTTTTCCTTCATCCTATTCTTGACATCAGATTCTGCATTCCATTGTTTTATCTATCGTTTACGAAAATTTTGTTTCTATCGGTTTTCCCCTCTCTGAAGAGTGCATTCTTAGTAAATATAATGTATGCCAAAGAAACTAAAAAGAATAAAAAGAGGATGCTTGATGTGCAATAGTAGTAAAAAGTGCTTGACCGGAAACTTTTGGATTAGCTGTGCATACGGATTTCATTAAGGCTGGCTTCTTGTTTTCCTTGTAACATGTATGAAGTTCGTGAAATTGTTTCACCAGAAGATACTTGTTCTTTGCTCTGGCCTTATTCTACGTGCCATTTGTATCCATTTGGATGGTTATTTTATACTCTCATTTGTGCTTATCTCCCATTTTAGATTGATAGAAACTTTCTTCCAGCTTCCTTCCAACAAAATGAGAGTTTTATTATCTTGTGCAGGTTTTGGAAATGGTCAACAATCCGCATTATTTATATCGGATGACCATACTACGCTCTATCTCACTTCTGGCTCCAGTTATGGGTTCAGAAATTACGTGCTCCAAGCTGCTTCCAGTAGTTATCAATTCAGGAAAAGACAGGTAAAGATAGTGATCCTTGTTAACTGGGTAAGAACAGAACTGCTGCATATAAAACTGGCCGTTTCTGATTACTGAATCGGTTTCTGTATACAGGGTACCCAACATCAAATTTAATGTAGCAAAGGTGCTGCAGGCCCTCATTCCAATAGTTGATAACTCCGTGAGTGCCAATAATGAATTTTTCTATACCTTTCTCTGTCTTTCTTTTTCCCGAACCTTATACCCTTTTTTTGTCGGTCTTTTTGTTAATCCCCTGTACTTCAATGTTTCCTGTTTCCACAACAGGTTGTCGAAAAAACAATCCGTCCTGCATTGGTGGAGCTGAGTGAGGATCCGGATGTTGACGTTCGCTTCTTTGCTAACCAAGCCCTCCAGTCGATCGATAATGTGATGATGTCTAGTTAGATGTGATCTGTTCCATACCTTGAAAAACTTGGAACCCAAATGCGTGTGTTGAAGATGTCCTCGCCAGAAACTGCTGTAGTTTTGTTTCCTCAGATGAGTCCCTTCATCGCTGACATCTCTTGACTTTGTCTCATTTTGTTGTGATGCCATAATGTTTTTTCTTTTTTACGAAGTAATTGACTCTTCCATTAGCATTTCTTACACTTTCTTATGAATTCATTTCCTACTTTTCTTCTTCGTACCATGTTTCCATAATCCAGAAAAGATATGTGAAGCTTTAATATTTTCCAGTAATTGGTAAATTACAAATTTTAATCAGTGCCTCCGGTTATTGCCATTTTTTTCTCCTCTGGACAATTTGCCTATTTAGGAATGGACGGAGCTATTCTCTAATACCCTGGGAAAGAGGTTTCTTCTCATCTCCTGCTTTGGTGTGGCTTTTTTTAATTTCAATTTTTATATTTTGAAAATTATCATATTGTTTGGTCATTATATAATATCATATTAATTACGTATTTTTCTCAAAATGATATAATATGAACATTTAAAAATATAACATCATTTTATAATTATTAATAAATAAAAAGTTGTCTTAGAAAATATTTATTATATAAAATTATTTTTTACTATTTGTATATTGGTATGGAACAAAAGTATGACTCGTGACTAGAACTGGAAGAACTGACAACACTTGGTTCCATTACAGGTACTATTTTAGCAACCAGTGCATCAAACAAAACGAAGTAGCAGATTCATGAACAATGAAAAGAAACTTATGTACATATTAATTACATGAAAATGGTCGTCTGATGCGAAATAAATTATTATCCGCCATTGATGAAACCTTTGATCTTAGTGATCATCTCAAGAGTTCGAATCTGCGAGAGTTTAGACTTGCTCAGTACCTGAAACGCATGTCCTACACCTTCATGCACCACAAGTTCCATTCTATTACCTGCGTTGATCATAGCATCTACGAACTCCAAGTTTCTATCTTTCAATATATCCATGTCCGAGACACAAACCATGAACCGCAATAGCTTCAGTTCCTCCATTTTCGTCGACCCTTTTGCCAGAGGGTTGCACCATGGATGATCACGATTTGCCCCACACGGCAGAGCTAGCCTCCAGTAAGTGTCGGAGGCCGGCAAACTCAGAGCTGACCGAGACGGTTGTAATGCGGTGTACTTCTCGCTATTGGTACGTGTCTCCCCACCAAAAAATGGTTGTATCAAGATAATGCCACTAAGAGTTAATGGCTTAAGATTTAAACTCTCAGATGAGGGGTCACGAGTCTGTCTTGTTGCTACATTATAAGCTATGTTAGCTCCGGCACTATCACCGGCGAGAAAAACTTTAGAGAAATCGCACTTCTCAGACCACCAACAACCACCACCACCACCACTCAGAGCTTGTTGTCTTAACCACATTAGAGCTTTGACACCATCTTCATAAGCTGTCGGGAGTGGGTTTTCCGGTGCTAAACGGTAATCGACGGATATGATTAAACAGCCGGTTTTTGTAGCCAGCTTTGAGAGGAACTCATGGTAGCAAATCCAAGCAGCCGAGCCAACACAAAACCCACCTCCATGAAAGTACACGATCAATGGAAGCTTAAGTTTGGACAAAGTAGGGACATAGATACGTGCCCAAATGCCTGTGAACTTATCGACGACCATGTCCAGTGACGTGACATCTGGTTCAGAAGCTAGTGAGCTAGGGACACATGGGACAGTCTGAGGTCTCTCGACATACCCATCTTTGTACACTCTGATAAGGCCTTCAATCTCCTCGGTTACGACGCCGTGTTGGTGGTGGTGACAGTCGCTGACCATGTCTACGGTGAGTCTTGAACCAAGTGAAAAGGCACCCATAGTTCTGTAAGAACACAGTGAGTTCCAAGGCTTGCGGGCTTTGGTGGTTATATAAATACACAGGGACTAAAGTCAAAATGGGGAATAAAAGAGTGTGTGGACACATGATTTCACGTGATTCAAATGTTGGTGGTGAACCCCTCAAATACTTTGGCCATGAACCCTGTAACTGTAACAACTCTGTCTCAACTTATTTCAGCCATCTATTTATATAAAATTCATATAAATAAATGATTGAGATGAATTATGACAGAATTGGTGTAAAATTCATGGGCTAGAGGATCAGTCTCCGGTGGTGAAGGGTTTTGGTAGGGAAAGTCGCACCCAAGCAGCTTGGGTTTCCTTTGGATCACTATACTTTTCAAGGAAATAAATTTAATCTAATCCCTAAAATTTTAGATCTTTAAACTTTAATAAAAGTCCAAAAAGTTATAAAATTTTCAATTAATCTGATAAAAATAAAAGTTCAAAACTTTATGCACATTTAGAATAAAAGTTTTAATTTAGTAATTTTATTAATCATATATAATAAATCATTTATACATATTAACAAATAATTTATCATGTATAAAAATATTTTCAAATAAATGAACAATAAAATTATTTTGACTATTAAACTCAAGTATAGTAACTTTAACTTGAACTTAGATTTGAGAGCACGGGTCAATTTTACACATTTTGACCTCATCTATTTAGGTTAGGTTCATTATCAAAGTGTATTAGACCCTGCGTTATTGCGAAACTTTGGATTAGGTGTTAGATCTATGTTTCTTATAAATTAATGTGTTAGCAACCTAAAGATTAATCAACTAATTGAATTATGTAGGACATATCCTAAAGTTTGTGTCTGCTCGTCCTCCATTAGAGTTAGCAGAATACTGAGTATAAGGTAGCTGTGGTTGACCTTAAAAAGCAAGAGACAGAACAGGAAAAAGAAAAATGGTTGGAGAATTACCTAACCAACTCCTACAGGACACACAAGAACATGACGTCCTAAGAAGTAATCGTGTGGCCTGACATAGTTGACAATCAATGCATGAAACGAAAGAAGCCATTATCGTGAGCTCGAAATCAATCATCTCTACCTAACTTTTAATCAGTTGCCTGCCAATAACATCTTTTCAGAGGCAACAACTAGTTTGGAGGCTTGATTTGGGACTAAACGAGTCTCTCAAAAGGTCTATTAGATAGTGGAGAGGTCGGTCTCTGGACCCTTTTGTTGAGCGAGTAGCAAATCTAGCTAGCTAGGTCTTCCCTTCCTTATTTTGAGGATGACCATTGATCATGCACTATCAGTGGTAGTGCTCTTCTTTCTAGTGGACCTACGGCTTCAGAACCAAGTTAAAGTCCGTTTCGGGTCAAAGGCTTATCTGGGTTTCTCAAGTTTACAATCATTAGGGTTCATGCATTGTTCCCATAGTTTGTCAGATTATCATTCCCATCCCAAGCTATTACTGATAGAGATATGATGTTATTGGACCTAGAATGGATTTAATCAGACCTTCAAATTAAATCTGTATTTAAGAGGTTTTTTTATTTAATTTTAGAGGTCCTAATCAATTTGATAAACGGTATTAGTATAATATATTAAAAATATCAGTTTTGATCAGATGTATCAAAAATAATTTCTTTTAAATGTTCAACTCAAATTTACTCTAATTGAATTCAAATTGTAAGTTTAAGGGTTTATTTCGATTAATTAGAGGAGGGTCAACTTCAATTGGAACATAAAAACGTGATTGAATTTGTCCTAGTTACTCTTCAGGACAGAGTGAAAGAATGGAGGAGCTTTTTGAACGAGAAAAAGGATCCAATAACTTCGAAAGTATTGAACAAGGAACCTTCTCCGGATAAAAAATTTAAAGACATCATCTTCAAATTATTAATGCAACAACAATCTAGTGAAAGTTTTACTAATAGACGGGATCTAAAGAGGTTTAAAAATAAGCAGTTTTACTCCTAATTAGTAAAGAAATTATTTATGATAGACTAATATAAAAAAAACATGAATAATACAATCTTAAGCTCTTGACTTTTGTTTAATATAAGGAAACTAAGTGCTGCAAAAAGAATAATATATAAAGAAAAAATATGAACATAAGAAATTACCAAATTTGATAATATATTTACATATTTTGATTTTAATGTTAATATTAATATTAATATTGATTTTATTGTTATTTTATGCAGTTATTTATTTATATTTTCAGTTTTGTTATGTACAAACATTTCTCCAAAAAATATTTTATTTTTTTTTTATTTTTTCGTTTTTAGAAATAGTCTCTCTATTGTTATTATTGTATTTACATATATTTACATTTTTAGACTTGCGTATAAATCTATCATCTAATATGATCTTTCGAATTTAAGTTGTACTTTCACTTTAAGATTTTTAAGAAAAAGATGAGCACAAATACATATAAGTTTAGATCGTAAGCCGACTAAAGATGATAATGGGTTGACTTATGAGCCTAAATTTAGGTAATTTTTTCAACGAGCCGGCCCATAGACTAAATTAGGCCCAAACTAGTCCGAGGTTCAATTTTTCTAAATAAAACAACATTATTTTACCTAAAAAAAGTTAAATCTCAGATAAGTCTGAATTTAGACAATTCAGACTCAAATTCAATTGAAAAAGATATTATTTTACATTTTAAAAAAAAATTAACGAGACCGGTTCAGTACCGTCCATAATAGCCACCATATTCATGTGACATGATCTCTAAATTATATGTGTATTAAACTGATCATAATACTATGAAGAGCATTCTTCTAAGATCATGTACTAAATGATACAAATCATCTAACAGAACATGTTTCTAAGATCGAAACTAAGAATACTATAATGACAATTGATTTGCATCATATAAAACAACATCTGAGATTAAGAAACACTACGAACGAATTGTGCGGCGACACAATGGACACGAACTACTCTTTGTCAGCCACTGGCCTAAGCAATCTGAATGGTATTCATGTCCACAAGACATGCGAGTAGCTATACACACCTCTTCTAAACAAATCGAACACTGCTTTGTTTCACCAACTCTAGTTTTCTCAATAAGTTCCTCACTCGCAGGCAACAACTCTGGAGATTTCTCATCCTCACTCTCATCATAGTAAGAAGTCTC
Source organism: Erythroxylum plowmanianum (assembly GCA_025531925.1). Classification (NCBI taxonomy): domain Eukaryota; kingdom Viridiplantae; phylum Streptophyta; class Magnoliopsida; order Malpighiales; family Erythroxylaceae; genus Erythroxylum; species Erythroxylum plowmanianum. The sequence continues at coordinate 381,907 of JANVCQ010000001.1, forward strand.
ATCAGAATCACTTTCGTTAGCACTTAATTCCTCATCATCTGCATTTCGAACAACTAATTAATTACTATTAAATTCCGATATTAATGCTTCTTCTTGATCACTATGTATTAATGGTTTTGATAAATATTGTGATAATAAAAAAAAGAACTACGTAATGTTACAAAAACATACTTTCAAGAGAACATTAAAGTGAGATAGGTAACAACAAATGGTTCATAAATATAACTCATGATCGATCATTCGATTGTGTAAGTTCATCACCTGCTTGTGCAACTATCTGATATGAACTGGGATCATCACCCAGGGCATGTGGTGTTGACATGTTGAGTGATGAGAATGACATTACTACAATAAGAAGAAAGAAAAAAGAAAAGTAAATACAGGATAATGTGTTGACTTACTGAATCAGAAGGCAGTAGCTTGTGATCATATTTCAGAAACCCTTCAATGGAAGTTCTTGAAGATGGAGGGTATCGTTGATTGTATACCGATTTGCAGAAAGAAAGAAGGGTGATCTCTTTCAGTTTCCCAAGGTCAATGGAAACCTATTAAACTCAGTCGTAGAGGTCCAACCCTCTCTCATTTATTTTTTGTGGATGATCTCATTTTGTTCTTAGAGGCCTTTATAGATCAAGTGCATGTAATTCGTGATGTATTGTCTACTTTTTCCACGGCCTTGGGAGAACGGGTTAACGAAGACAAATCTCGATGTTTTTACTTCAGAAATGTGCACCATTCTGTGACGAGAGATCTAAGCCGTGAACTAGGTTTTAAACAGACACACAACCTCGGACGTTACCTCGGGGTGCCCTTATTGCATGAGCGCGTGATTAAACGAACTTACTAACATGTACTTGATAAGGTGCAACAGCGACTTTCAGGATGGATGTCAACCCTCTTATCGCTTGCAGGCCGTATTACCTTGACCCAATCTATTATATCGACTCTTCCCACCTACATGATGCAGACGGTCCGCCTTCCTCGACGACTATGCGATGATATCGAAAAACTAATGTGTTAATTTTTATGGGGATCTTATCAAGGTAGTAAGAAGATTAACTTGGACAAATGGAAACAAGTATGTTGGCCTAAAGAACTAGGGGGTCTTGATATACGCAGAATAAGAGAAACCAATGAGGCCCTTCTAGTCAAATTAGGGTGGACCCTGATCTCTAAGCCTAAATCGCTATGGGTGTAAATCTTATCGGTCAAGTATAATTTTGATCCCATCAACATCCCCACGTCCCTCAACGTTACAGGAGGGTCAATGGTGTGGAAGAGCATCAAAGTCACTTGGCACCTTGTTCTCAAAGGACTAAAATGGGTGATATGAGACGGCTTCAGGACCAAATTCAGGATAGACCCTTAGGTGACAGATCTAGGACCACTGATTTCCCACGCAACTGCTCCGATTCCACAATCGAAAAGTGATCTTCGAGTACACCACTTCGTGGATAATACAGAGAATTGGAAGTGGGATACCTTCCAATCTCTGCTCCCTCATTCGAGTTGCATATCCATAGCGAGTATTTTGCCTCCCTATTTGGGGCTAGACAAACTAACTTGGGGACTCTCGAAATCTGGTCAGTTCACTACTACTTCGACTTATTCCATGATAATGGACCATACGAACTGTGAGTTAGAGGGAATTTGGAGAGAAATTTGGCATTGGAATGGCCCCCAATGAATTCGCACCTTCTTGTGGCTCTTTGCTCAAGATAGATTACTTTCCAATCAACAACGGGCACGCAAACAGCTTACCACGGAGGTGGCCTGCTACCATTGTCGTGCAGACGAATCTTCGCTTCATGTCGTTCGAGATTGTACCAACGCACGCACCTTGTGACAAGCGTTTCCCCTACAAGAAATCTCCACGGATTTTTTCGCTCTAAACTCTCAAGATTGGATAGCCATAAATCTCCAAAATCACAAGATGGTTTTTGGATTTGATTGGGCCATTATCTTTGGCACATCTTGTTGGTTCCTATGAGCCTGGTAAAATAGGACAATTTTTTACGACCAATTTTCTCGACCGGCGTCCCCTACCGCGTCTGTTATGGAGTATGTCTTCCAAATTCACAAAGCTTCGATTTGGCGAAATAGAGTTCATAGGGACCACAAACTTCGAACAAAAGAACTAATAGGTTGGAAGAAACCCCTACTCGGATGGGTCAAACTGAATACTGATAGAGCCTGCAAAAGAATCTCCTCATTGGCTTTGACAGGAGGAATCCTTTGAGACAGTACAGGCATTTGGCTCGGAGGATTTGTTCAGAATATTGATAGGTTCTCCCCTCTCTCCGCAGAACTTTGGGGAGTTTTTTTTCTGGCTTCCAACTCGCATGGGATTAGGGCTATCATTAGATTGAGCTGGAGGTGAACTCTCAAGTGGTGTTCAATATTCTATCTGTTAGAATATATTTTATATATTCTTTGTTTGGTTTTGACATTTTTAAATTGGACATATAAAATATGGAGTTTGTGCTTTATTAGAACTCCTTATTTGATTTTAAAAAGGAATCTATGAGATACATGTGATAAGGATGAAATCCTAGTTTCGGTAGAATTTAAA
>JANVCQ010000001.1:384578-402647 GCA_025531925.1 Erythroxylum plowmanianum
TGCGTTACCAAATTTCTGGTGTTTTTATTATTTCCGTTTTGCTTGTTTTTATTTTGTTGGTGCTAAATAAGTTTGCGAAACTATTTAACCCCCTTTGGTTTTTCACTATCCATCACAACCAACGGGACGTTGCCTAATAACCCCCTAATCATGGGCATCAACATGTTGTTGGACCAAAACTGAACATCTGTACTGCGTCACATATACAGGAAAAGCAACCGGTGCGCAGACTGACTTGTCAATGCTGCCGCACATTATAGTATAGGAATTATCACTTTTGCTATTACACCGATAGGGTGCCTTTCATTCCTATTAGAGGATATGGCTGAGATTTGTCTCCCAAAACTAGTCATGTAATGTTTGTGTTTTTCTTTCCTATGTATGCAAAAAAAAAGAAGAAGGGTGATCTCTGTTTCCCTTCTCAACTGGGATTCAAGAAAAGTTCACCTTAGGGTTAGAAGATAAAGAGTTAGACTTCGAGTGGATGGTTTTTGTAGACCTCGATATTAACTCAATAACAAACTATAAGATTTGAATAGATATTAAATATTGTATTTGATTTTTTTATTAAAAATGCCCTAAAAAGATTTTTAAAATATGTTTAAAATAACAAATATACAAAAATCTGAATAAATATTTTAAATTGAAATATTTAAAAAATATTTAAAAAGTTATCACGTCAATAAAATTTTCTTCAAAGAATTTAAATTACGTGAAATTATTTAAAAATATTAAATCCATTAAACTTCATTTTTATACGATAAGGAAAGCAATTTTATGCTTTAGTTCCGACTCAAACGTTTCAATCGTGAAAATTTTAAATTAGTCAAATTTTGGTTTAATTTTCAGCTTTTTGGTTCGATTTATTTTAATAATTCTTGTTGTTAAAAATTGATCAATTTATTAATTGATCGGTCGATTTTTATAAACTAATTCATTTTTATAAGCTAAAATAAGGTAAATAAATTTTATTTAATATTTTCTATTTTCATTTAAACTTAATCAAGTATAGTCTTTTTCAATCTTATTTTAAATTCTTTAATTTTATTCAATTTTAATCGATTTTATTACAGTTTAATACCGGTTGAATCTTTTAAACTCTTAAACTTTTTGTCTTACCGGTTTAACTTTCTGTCTGATTTTTAAAACATTAAAAATTAAACTTAAAATTAGTTTTTTTTTTATTAACTACAACAGGGAGACACAATACTACAATTAATAGAAACTTTTAAGATTACAAGTTATTCTAAGATGAACTAACTACCCTACAAAAACACGACAAAACCTAATATATTCCCACATATGTACAAACAAAATCTAAAGAGATTAAGATCAGTTAGGTATCGGTTGATGATAATACAGTTTAGACCAAACAGAAATTAAAGTGGTTATAGCTTTCTGATACTTAAGGTCCAACTACCACTGACTAATAAGCTATGAATCTGCTATGGTAGTCGACCAGCAGTTTACAGGCCATACGATGATCTGAACAGGTCTCCACTTCCACACCTGCTTCATCAACTAGAAGCAGATGTGTCATGAGATGATGAGTTAACTCTTCAAAGTCAAAACATGTCTGTCAGATATGTTCCAACAGCTTTAATTATACAAGTGATGTGTTACATACATTATGTAAGAGATTTTTAAGTAATTTTGAAAGACATTATCTAATTTTTAATTTTTGGTCATTTTAATACTATTTGATTGATCACCTTTAACTGATCGTTCACTATAAATTCACCATCATTGTCAGGTTATTCAATCTCATAACATGGACTTGAACAGCAAGAACAGCCTTGAACTCGAAGCTATCTACGAGGAAGACGCGTACTACGCAGATCTCACGAGGCAGATTCTGCTTTTGACAGCTGACGACGATGGTGATGGAAATGGAGATTTCCTCGAATCCAAACACTCAAGCTCCTTAATTACTCGCAAAACTGGTCATTCCAGTAACCTAATAACCTGTAGTTCCTCTTCTGCATTAGAACCTGCAAGCTTTTTCAGCTCCTGGCAAACCCAAGAAGTTGATTCAGTACCCACCTGGTTGTTGGATTTGTGGAGAAAAAGCAATGGAACCGGAGTTTTCATCCCTCAAATCTTCAAATCCAGAAGAAAACACAAACCTGCAGGTATGTATATATATATATGCAAAATCATGTTTCAGCTAATTTTCCAAGCTAAGTGAAACCGATGTTTCACAGGGAAGATGAACAATCAGAGGAACAGGATTGACGATCAAGTGAAGAAAAGACACAATCAAGTTCTACCTCATCCTAGATAGTTCAAGGAAGAATTGTCAAATCTTTACCATGAAAACTTGCTATTGTTTGTCTCGACTTGAAACTTCGTAGTTCTGTTACTGCATGCATTTTCTGGTGTCTTTTTTTTTCTGATCATAAGAACAACATTGTTCTAGCTGAAAATGGAAAAAAATCATGTAATTAGAAAATTGTTATTTATATGTTTGATATGTTTACTATGATAAAATAAGTATAATTGGTCCAATGAAGTAGGAGAGGCAATGCTTATGGAAGAGTAACGAGTGGTGTTTTAAACAGTTCAGGTCGAGTTTGGTCGAATTAAGTCTTTGAACCCTTAGATAAGCCTAAATTGTTTAAGTATATAGCTCGAGTCCATAGTCAAACATAATTTAATTCATTAATTTTGAGTTGAATTTGAATATTTAATTCTCAATTTGATTAAAATTAATTTATTTTATTAAATTTGGTTGACTCGGATTCAATTACTTTATTATCTAAATGCTACCTTGATAATTTAGGCTAATTTGTCATTTTAATAACAAATTAGATAATTAGATGACTAATCACAAATTAATTAAATGGTATAGGATATGAATTTAATTTATATCACATACTAATTAATTCAACACGATCACAAAGTCTTAAAATATTTGTGAAAAAAAGCTAAAAAATTATTGCTTGAATTCTAATTATAAACTCAGTTTAGTGCAATCATTAATTTAGTAAGGTCATTTTTTAATTATAATTAAGATTATGGGTCATATTTTTCCATCCCCAACGTTTGTTTTCTTTTTTAAATCATTGACGAGAAAGGCAGAGACCAAACTAACCCAAGCCAACAGGCTTACCCCATACACCCGGATCCTACTAGCTTTTCACCATCAAAATCTGAACAAGCAGCAATATCTGAAACTAAAATGAAATCTAAACATGAAGTGCTAACACTTCAATATTGAAGGTTTGCATGTAATAAGGCTACTCGGGCAAGTAAGTGAGTCGCTTTATTGGCAATCTTACGCGTCCAAATGAAGGACAAGTGAAAGAAATGTCGCTTGAGTGAGAGACACTCAAGGGCCAAAATTCCAATCTTAGTACTGTTCGAAGACGGAGCTAAAATAGCTTGGACAACCGTCAAACAATCAGACTCCACAATGACACGATCAATTTGTTTTTCTTTTAACCAAGATAGAGCTTCCCTTATTGACATAAGCTCCGCAAGGACTGGGTCAAGCAGAAAAGGGTAATGTCCGGAGATAGCAGCAATAAAACAACCTCTATCATCCCTGAGAATGGCAGCAAAACCTTAGGCATTTTTATCTTGAAAAACAGCCGCATCAACGTTGCACTTCAGGAAACCCTCCGCTGGTTTAGTCCATCCAGTGTTGATAACTCGACCCTTCTCAGTCGGATCAGTAACCCTCTTAAAAACCTCCTGCGAAGCCTGCCAATCTTTAAGAAATCTATCTGCGAAATGAACTATCATCAGAGGGGACATGTTCTTACCTTGCCATACTCGTAAGTTTCGATGATACCAAATGCTCCATAACAAAGTAAGCTGGCTTTCGATGGTAGAGATCGACGAAATTTGTAGTATCTGCTTTAAAAACGTATCCACTCCCTGACGTGGACGACTCCAACCTGTCAATGCCCAGACGTCTTGAGCTTTCGGGCAACCCACTAAGACATGATAAAGATCTTCTAGCTGGTCACAAACATCGCATTCAATATTGAGCAAGATAACCTTACAACGTAGACGGTCTTTGCAAGGGAGAAAGCCACGAAAACATCGCCAGACAAAGTCTTTAATTTTGGGAGGTATAGGCAGATTCCAGATCTTGGTCCAAAGACCCTCAACGAAGAGAGTACCAAAGTTAGTATGCATAGAAAGAGCCAATTTGTACCCTGTTTTGACTGAGTAAACACCATTCGAACTGTAATGCCATATAAGTTGATCTGGCGGTTTAGAGTAAGCTATAGGGATCTTGGAAACACGCCCCACATCAAGAGGCGTTAACAATCCTTCTATCAATTGAACATCCCACCCTGATCCCTCCTCATTAAACAAATCGCACACCTTAAGATCATCGAATTCCTGGATGGACGGAGAGGTAACAAAAAAATTATTTGTTCATTGATCCATGGATCAGCAAAAACATTAATAGAGAAACCATCCTCCAGTCTCTATCTTACACCTTTAAGCAAAACATCCTTTGTCGCAAATATACTCTTCTAGATAAAACTTGAATTAGGACGATCCTTGGCCTTCATAAAACTACAGGAAGGGAAGGGAAATATTTTGCTTTAAAAAGCTTGCTCGATAGCGAGTCAGGAAAAGCCTTAAATCGCCAGGCTTGTTTAGCAAGCATTGCTAGGTTAAAACAATGAAGGTCCCGAAAACCCATACCCCCATATTTCTTCGGAACACATAGGCGATCCCAACTCGCCCAATGGATTTTCTTGCGATTGTTTATACCCGATCCCCACCAATAGGCATTCATCATCTTCTGAAGTTCATCGCAGGTGCCTATACTCATACAATAAACCGGCAACTTAGTTTAGATTGCAAACGGTAATACATCTCGGACCAAATATTTATGGGTCATATTATATATAACTTATAAACTATATATAATAATTACAAAAAAAATTTAAAAAATATGCAATAACTCGCAATTACATACCCTACCTACAAAGCAATAAATGAGCATGTTCAATGGTGATATAATGTTTTTAACAATAATTAAATGTGAAACTAAAAGACAAAGAATAGAAGTCTACCAAATCTATGAATCTGAGCCGAATCAATTCAAGACATGTCCCTAAATCCACAGTTTCATCAGATCACTTAAAACAGTGTATTAGAGAAATAATATCCAAAAATTAATCATCAAAACAATAATTGAAGCAAAAATAACTTGAAAATTTAGAGATAAATAATATTTTTTCAAATTATATTAAGCATTTCTTCTAAATTTTAAGCTTTTGTGTTACAGATCTATTTTTTATATATAAAATGCTCTTAATTTTTATTTATTATATATGAAATTTTGATACACTTTAAACTAAATTTAAAATATTTAATGTTGATATTAAGATAAAGATAAAGATGGATGAACAATAGTAATTTTCATACCTCTTGAATTTTTCTTTTTCTTTTACAACCAAGGAATGAAAAATCATCCCAAACATACAGTTTCATGAATGTCTTAATGAAGAAACAGTATTTCTTCAAAAATGAATATTTACATTTAATTATTTTTCAAATTCTCACATAGAATACAGTAGAATTTGTTTACAAGAAAAATAGAATTTATGATCACCCGCGTTATAAATTCTACAAACTACAAACCAATGTTTACAAAATCGGACCAAAAGTTAAACCAGTAAGACAAGATGTTTAAGATTTAAAAATTTCAACTAATATTAGACTGTCATAAATTAAATAAAATTAAAGAATTTAAAATATGATTTCAAGATATTGTTTGTATCTATTTGAAGTTTAATTTAAAAAAATTTAAATAAAAATTAACTGATTTATTTTAGTTTATAAGATCAACCTAATAATTTACAAAAATTAACTAATCAATTAATAAACTAATTAGCTTTTAATAATAATAATTAAATAAATAAATCGAGCTGAAAAGTTAAAATCTGAATTAAAAATTTAAACAATTCAAAATTTTTATAATTAAACCAGCCAAATCGAAGATCGATTTTTTTTTCGGTTATAATGGTTTTTGATATAAGGAATGAACGGTTGAGAAGATCAAGAAATAAAATAAAAACAAATGAAAAGATCAAAAATGTTTTGACCTTCCAAATATTGGTACATTATATTTTAATTAATGCCTAATAAAACCAATTTTGGTAGTATAAAACGTACCCATATGTAGTACTCATCTCTCACATTGATACCCTTACTTGATTTAGGGAGTTAAAAAGAAGAACTAATTTTGATTATGGATCAGTTTCTTTAAATGATCCATGAACTAACGAACAAGAGCAAACATATCCTGCGGATTTCAGAATTTGACTTTATCTCAAAACGTCTCACGTATCAGGATCTTATTATCCTCTTACGTAGACCCAAAACAAAGAACATAAATCTTATATGATAGATACTCTTATAAATCTCCGACCATTCTCAACACAAATCATCAAACACAGGATTTGCCATAAACAACTCTTACGGTTCTCTAGCATGGACCACCTGGAAGCATATCCGGAGTACGAGGATGATGTCTACTTTTCTGAAATCAGAAGGCAGATCATGATTTTAACTGCAGATGACGATGAAGACTGCCCTCCTGAAATCAGGCATTCCAAGCCTGTAGCTTCTGATGACGTTTTCTGCGATGATCTCAGGAGACAGATTCTGTTGTTGACAGTTGATGACGGTAAAGATTGTCTGAAAACAAGAAATTCCAAGTCGTTCAGTGATTTCAGTATAGGTCCAAATCGGTCATCAGGAAATTCTCCTTCTCTTTCACAACGTTGGAACAGTTCAAGTTGGTGGGAGACAAAACATGTGAATGCTGTTCCTGCTTCCTTAATGAATCAGTGGGGATATGGAAATGGAACTGGAGTGTTCATTCCTCGTGTTGCCAAATCCAGAACAAGAAACAAGTCTGGTATGTACATGACATTTGTTTTTTCAACCCGAACTTGGGTTCTGGCCAATCAAGTTAGTTTAACCAAAACTACGTTATTTTGTTAAGTATAATTAAAATAATTTCAATTTGATCATTACTGAACTCGGATTGAATAAAAAATTTAAGATTAGGTTTAAATTGTGTTGCCAATCCTAATTTTTTTAATCATAAGATTTAGTAGTTCTAATGATAACATTGGCTCAAGTCAAGCTCTAATAATTTTTACAATAACTCACAATTGTATTTTACAAGTTTATTTTTCTTTGAAATTACCTGTTTCACTTTTGCTATTCCTATTCTATTTCAACTCATCTTATCTATATATTTATATAGGTCCTCCATAAATATGTAGATGAGATGAGTTGGAACAGAGTAAGAACAGTAAAAGTGGAATAGATGATATGATTTTACTTATTTTGCAGGAAAGAAGAACAAAAATAGAAGGAAGCGAAAAGAAGACAAGCAATCATAGGAAACATCAAACTATCTTGGACATCATTGGTCAAAGTTTGTGTTTGTGACACTTTTCCATAAATAAAATGGGCATATAGCAAATGAAAAACGTTGCATGACTCATAGGTGGTGACTTGTAAATTTCATAACATAATTAAAATAATATAGATAAATAATACTAAAGTGTTCAACAGTTTGAGATTTTTTCAATTCCGTATCGAAATTTTTAAAATTTTTAATTAAGTGATTAATCTTTTAAAATTTTAACAATTCAAATCAAAACTATCGACATTTATTGAATATTTCATATCATTAAGAAAGAATGATGAATAAATATTTATTTTATCAATAAATAAATAACTAGTTAAAAATTTAGTTTTCAATGTATACTTTAGAAACTCAACAATCTCTAAATAGATGATATTAATGAAGAGTACAAGGAAAGCTTGTAGGATATATTATCTCCTAGCATATCTTTTGTTGTACAATAATTCAAGCGTTGTTTTAAAAAACACAACCAAAGTTAAACTAGTAAGATTGAGATTTTAAGGTTTAAAAAGTTTTATCTGTAACATTAAACCGTCATAAAATCGGTTAAAGATTAAATATGATTAAATAATTTGAAATATAATTGAAAGAAATTGTCCTTATTTATTTAATAATTTGAAATTTAATTGAAAATAAAATTATCAAATGAAAATTAATTAATTTATTTTAGTTTATAAGAACTTGTTAATTTACGAAAATTGAATGATTAATTACTAAATTGATTGATTTTTAACAATAAGAGTTATTAAAGTAAATCGAATTAGAAAGTTAAAAACTAACTTGAAAAATTGGACGATTCAGAATTTTTATGGTTAAACCAGTCGAATCGGTTCAATTTTTTAATGATTAATTATCAAAAAATCAAAATTTTGTCAAATTTTCAATTATAACCTGAACTTTAAAAAGTAGCAATAAAATGCTAAAACTTTTAATATTTTTAATTATAGCCTAAACTTTAAAAAGTGGTAATAAAATATTTAAATTTTCAATTTTCTTCAATTGTAACCCGATGTTATCTGTTGTTTTCTCGATACCCTTAGGCCTTAATCATTTATTTTTTGTTTGTTCTTTTGATACCCAAAACTACTCTCGCATTATAACATATTGCGCCAGGAAGCTCATCATTTTTGGTTCGTTCTCTTGATGCCCTTAGTGTGAGGGTGTCGGGACTACGTAATTTGAAAATCCAAGGATGAAGATGTCGAGGGAACAAACTGAAAACGAAGAAAAAAACTGAAATCAAAACGTAATATCGTTGGGACTGCGTAATATGATTTAAATCATTTTTAAACAACAAAATCATTTCATTAATCTTCATTTATTGAGTTAATTTTGGCTGGCATGTATTAATAGTTAAATTTTTAAAACATATGGCAAGTTACGTCAGCAAACATAATGGAAACATTAACGTCGCGCTAGAATTAAAAAAAGTTGAAAATTTAAACATTTTATTGTTATTTTTTAAAGTTCGAGCTAGAATTGAAAAAAAATTGAAACAAAAAGTACTATTCCAAATAAAAGTATTTATTTAATTATATTATTAGTAAAAATTGATAATAATATAATTATATTTAACTGTTACTAATAATATTTATTTAATTATATTATTAGTAAAAATTGATAACATCTAGCAATATATGATCGACAATTTGTTTTTCCGTTAGAAGTTAAGCTAAATCAAGGATTATGAAACAAAAAGTACTATTCCAAATAGAAGTAATTAAAAAGCATGGAATTTTTTAAGTTTCATTTATTTAAAAATATTTTTAAATTTTCTAAATTATAAAAAACAGTTTATAATATTACAAATATTAAAAAATAATTTTTATAAAAAAATTTCCAAGTTAGTTAACGAGAAATTGTTATATAGCTCATGTAACATAAATTATATGAATCATATTCGTTTATATTAAAATAACTCCAAACATGATTATATCAAAGATTTCTTTTTTTAGTGTTTTTAATATTAGAACATATACTTTAAATTTAAAATAATTAAACTATTTTTATAACAAATAAAATCACAATATTTCTTACTCAAGAAAAATAATAAACTAAAATTGGTAAAATAAAAAGTTTGAAATGGATTAATCAAATATACTAATATGGTAACTCAAATTAACTCTTAAATCTGACTCGAAATATTAATTTGCGCCATATTTAATTAGTTCAGTTCCAATTAACAGTCGAGTTAAATCCTGATTATGTAATTAACATTTTATTAATACAAATGTGATTTTAATTTTTTAAATTACATAAAATCTCTATATCTTTTACTTTTTTTAATTTAGACACTCATTAACAATGACTATGATAATTCTAATAATCCTCATTAAAAATTTGGAAGAAAAGGTGGGGATAGATATCATGAAAAAAACAATTACTGAGCTCTCAATAAATACATAATTAAAAAAAACTAAGAGTTTAGAAGGTTGCAGGCTGAGAATTTGACTGCTTAATTGTTTTATTTTGGTGATATAGGAAATTATTGCTTCTAAGCTAGACGACATGTAGCATCAATCCAAATCCTTAGTCTACGGCTCCTAGCATCTATATCCATTAGATGCTTAAGTCATATGGTTCACTTCCTTTAACTTGAGTTAATAACATTTCACATATTTTTCCAATTTTTTATCTCTTATTTTTGGTTATTTAGTAATTATTAGTAACCATTTTATCTTAAAAATATAATGAAACCAATGTAGCACGAACATCGAAAATAAAGTAATTAAACATTAGTTTCCTGACCAACTTTCAAACTCGAATCAAACTAATTACACACGATTCAAATTAATAATTAATTTAAGTCGAATCTATTGAGTTTGAGTTGGATTTAAGAACTACGTTAGGTTATCATACATTTAATTAATTCATATCACTCTTTAGCTAAAGTTTAAGAGAAAAGAACTTTTTTTATTTTTTCCAAAAATTTTATTTTATTTTTAAATTTCTTAAAGATATATATATTTTTACTAATAATAATAATAATAATAACAATAATATTAATAAAGAAGAAAGATTGTCATATATACCCTGAATAATAATAACAAGAGAAAAATGTTGTTTTTACCTATTCCATATTTCGCGGAATGGGTAAAGATATGGAGAGATATTTTTGGGAATAACTAAATTTGAAATTATTTATTTTGTATGTTATTTTCTAATCAAACAAAGTAATAATTTTTAGGTAAGTAGAAGATTCGGCATAATTAACCTTAAGTCAAATTGGAGACAACGGTTCAGGAGTTCAGTAACGTACAAATTCAGGAACATGGCACCATTTGGAGACATTTAACCAGACCATGATCTCCACTACCATCCCCCTTTGACCTCAAACCAAGAACTCTTACACATTAAAGTAATGGAAACCAAAAGACGTCTTTTTCCAAGTTCTTGGTTTATATATCAGTACGTGTACGACCCTTATCAGAACACAAACCACACCTACCTAGCCAAGCCATGGACTTCCTGTGGAGTAAGACTACACAACCACATGATCAAAACACAGACCCTGATCAGGATTTTACCAGGATCGACGATGATATGTTTTATGCGGAGCTTAAAAGACAGGTTTTGCTATTAATAGATGAAGATAGTGAAGATTCTTCTGAAACAAGACATTCCTGGAAGAGTGATTCCTCAGGTTTGAACAGAAGTTTCCCTGCAATATCACAACCTGGTGGAAGTTACTTCAGTCTGTGGGATATGGAGATCAAGAATTCAGCACCAACCTGGTTAGAGAAAACCTGGAGAAGGACTGGGAAAGGAACTGGTGTGTTCATCCCTCAAATCGTCAAAACCAGAAGTAGTAGTAGAAGACGTTCAGAAGATGGAATTTCTCAGAAGCTCAAGCAACCAACTTGTTTTGCAGGACGAAAAAGCTATGGACGGAGACAAGTACAGACACATGGGGGCCTCTTCATGGTAGAGATTTGATCACAACAACACATGCCATTACAAGGGATGATTGTAAAGCATACTATACTGTGTATAAAAGGAATCATATATACATATAAACATGAAAGCATTGGGCTTTTCTAACAATGCTCACTCTTTTTAAGTTTTGTGATACCAATTGCAAAGTGAAAATGGCACTTTTCTACTTCACTACTTCTTTGAATATCCATTCAATCCAACTTAAAATTAATAATTTAATTTCTATTAATTAAGAATTTATCAAAAGAAAGTATTCTTGAGTGACTAAAGTAAAATATATAAATAGGGATTGGAGTAAGATTACTTTTAGAATGAGGAGTGTTAAAACGATATAAGTTGATTGGTAATAAATGCCGAGGTAAGAAGATGAAGATGAAGAGAAGAACACGAGGAGAGTTTTTTTTTTTTTTGAAAAGTTCGAAACTTTCTTAGTTGAAGAAGAAGAAGAACGCGAGGTAAGTGATTAATGGTGAACCAATTGAAAGTTTGTAGTTGGGTTTTGTTATTTGGGTTCTGATTCGTTGCATGAGCTGAGATTATCTGATTGTTCAGTAATTGTGTTTGTCTGTTCTTTTAACAATTAATCTCTTCTTAAATCCTAGAATTCCACCGAGTAGATTACATCGTTAATTTCTTCTTTAAAGTTTGGCTTTATAAGAAAACTCATCTAACACCCATTACTCCATGAGTTCTCAGTTTGAATTTGGCTTGATGATGGAAATTAGTAGGAGAAATGGAGAGTAACCATAATGATATCTTGATTTTTTCTCTGCTTCTGTTTGTAAATAACCGAATAAGTCAAAGAAGATTTGGGAACCATTAGAATCGACCATGTAAACACTTTGTTTTAGGGTAGATGGTAAGATTGGAAATTTTGTTATTCTTGTGTTAATTCAAATTCCATTATGTCTATGTACCAGTCTTTGTTCTCAAATTTTGGATTGAATCTCCAGTTCTTGACATTCTGTAACAATTGGTTTGGTGCTTTTGTTAAATTCATCTATATTGGTAATTTTTAAGCTTGATTCAAGATGCCTACAAGAAGTTCTTTAAAGAAGAATACAAACATACAACTTGAAGAAACCTCCTCTGGTTCAAAGAAGGCTAAAACCTATTATGTTTCGAAGAAACCTAGCAATGAAATTGATACAATTTTCTCTGGAAATAAGAGGAAGAACCCTGATCAACAGCCCAATAAAAGTATTGCTGAGGATCCAAAATCATTGAAGAAGCAGAAGAAGAGTAGAGAAGAGATTGAGGGAAATTTTGCTGATCCACTAGCTAGATCTTGAAGGAAAACAGAAGATAGGTTCACCATATACACACAAGAGGAATTGGGTATAAATAATGGTAATGCTGATGGTACCCCACTTTGCCCTTTTGATTGTAATTGTTGCTTCTAATAAAGAACTTTGAGATTTTAGAATGTTTTGTCTCTCTTTCACGGAATTTTATTTGGAGGGAAGATTTTTGACTAGTTAATCTTCTTCTTTGTATAGTGGTGCTTGATGACATGAATTAAACCCTGAATTTTTGTTACAAGTTAATGAAATTCTATACTAGTGTCTACTTTTTCTATCTGAGATAGATTCTCAAACTGTTATGGATCAATATGTGAGCATGATGTCATATTTGACTTATAGCGCTGCAATTTTAATCTGCCACTGGTATCTCTGTTTATGTTCACTTGCAAAATTGATCTTTCGTATGTGTCTTATCATCTGGATTCTCTTTTTCTGGGGTTGAGATGGAGCTCTAACCTGTATGTGTTCTATTACTTTCATTGATTAAGCATGCTTGTGATGATTCTATGTTCATAGTTGATGATTCTACTCCAAATAATAGCAAACCATACTTTTGCTTTGCTATGAAATTCCAAGAACCTAAACTGCCCGTGGCTTGCACTTCAAGTTCACTTTCGTTTCTAGTAAACATGTCTTCAAGTCAGAAATTGCATTTCTCATCGAATCTGGCTATAAAGTTCTTGTGAAGAGCATGTAATGTCTTCGAGCAACCAGAAATTGTTCCTAGTCACAGTGCATTAGAGAGGTGTCTTATTCTATCAACATTGAAGACTCTTGTGACCAATGACTCATTCAGAGGTCAAAAATGTGAGATGAAAAGACAAACCATTGGAATCAATATCCAGATCAATTCTCAAACTTCTAGCCTCCTCATTTCCACAACCAAACCTATCGTCTCAAGATAACCTAATCCACACCCTTTGGATGTGTACCCTGAGTTGCTCGAGCATTGTTCTCTTGCTCGTGATCATTGTATCAGAATTCAACCGTAATTACTTGCATCGGCAAAACAGTTCTTATTAAACTGGATATCTTCTGAAAAAGCTAAATTGACTTTTTAATGAAACGTACACTTATCAAGGCATGCTAAGACCAACTTCTGTCTTTCATAATTCATGCTTTTCTTGTCTATCTTACACCTATCCAATGTAAATACCTGATGTTTTGGAATAGCAGAGAAGCCAGACAAGGTTGATGACAGGGAAAATTTTCTACTTCTGATGCTTCACATTGTTGGATATCGTAGGAAGCAGAGAAATTTCTCTAATTCTTGTGATTTATAATATATAACATCCTACAGAAGAACTGATTGGAGATGCTATGCATCAGTCTCTGGGGCGTGCCAGCCATAAAGAACTAAGTGCCCGGAGTCGCGATTTATAATCATCAATGACGAGAAACGCTCGAGCCACCTGTCGAGTAGTCAAAACTCGAAGCATTTGTTGCAAAGTTTGCTGCCGTAAGAGATCAGCCTGAAAGATCAAATGACAGATTACAGGTTTATCCAAGCCATTTCTGTACAGAAACCATGAATAATCAAAATCCAGTTTCTTTGGTCAACAAAATGTTTACTTGATGAAGGAAGTTCTCCAGTGTCGCTAATTTCCCGATTGCAATCGCCATCTGGCCAATGTACTCAGAAACGTTCCCAGAACCTTCAGGGCCTAGAGATGCAGATGAAAGTGTATCTACAAGTGACTGTTGCAAGGCTTCCATTCCTTGAGATAAGGCATCTTCAGCTTGTTGGGATGACTGCTGCAGATTGCATATGCCCATCAATTGTTGATCTGTTAGGGGTTCAATATGGCTTCCCAGGAGCTGAATTTATGGAAAAACTTAAAAGTAAATCAACTAAAACAGGTCTGGAAATTCAAGAAAATATTGAACAGTCAAATCACCTTCAGAATTTCTGAAGATCGAAATCCACCCAACCACATGAAACACCTCTCTGCAGGTGTCTTCCACATGCCTGAAAGCATGTGAAAAACATCAGCCTTTGCACCAACGCTCTTTAGCCGAAACACTTCATTGTAATGTGCCATTACTCCGTCAACAAGAACACGTAATTCATTGTCATTGACATGAGAATTGACGGCAGATCTAAGGTCACAAATTAGCCGATGATGTTCATCCAGCCACCGAGCATAGTCCGTGTCAAATGCCAAGGCTCCTGAAAGTACATCATTCATGTTTAACTCCAGAACACCAGAATACAGTATCCTCAAATTCATTCTTCAATTACAGGCATTCTCATTTGTCCTTGGACTATGTTTTAAGACCTTAAGACCCAAAGCTAATATAACAAACTATGTCCCGTTACCATTAGCAACTATTGAATGGCCATGATCCCCTGAATAACCACTGGCAATGAAGACTCCCTGCAGTGAAAAATTACAAATCCGTGAAGAAAGAAAAATGGCCCCATATTTACCAAGGGTTTTCAAAAAGCTTGGGATGAGATTAGAACGAGTCTAAGTGAGACTGTATACAACTAAAATATCATATTTTTATAGATATAACTCACTTTATCTTTACATTTCTTTTAAATGTGATATTCCTCGTAAATTTCCTACATATCTATACCTGTTGGCGAGCTCGTTGGAGTTCCTGCTCTAATTGTGTAAGCTTGAGCCGACTTTTCTCGAGCTGCTGAACATATGCCTATCCAAAACCAAAACCTATAAATGATCCAAATGTATTAACTCAAAACATCCATTAATACCAACTCAACCATACCAAATTTTATCAGAAACCAAAAAAACACCACAAATGGTCATATTGAAACACTTCAGAAATTGGCAAATCAAGCGCTAAGCGGTCAAAGTTATTCATTTGACACAAAGGGTTATTGTCACAGAAGCTAGAGAGAACCATTACTTTCTTCCTCAGTCGACTTTTTCTGGCTGCTTCTCGATTCTGTGCCAGCCTTCTCAGAATCTGTAAAAGAGATGCAATCTAATACGTATTAGAACATAAACTCTAATTGTCTCTGCTCACAGTTTTCAAAAAACAAGCATTTTGTCAAATACCCTTTGATCATCCTGTTTTGTCTTGGACTTATCCTGAGAGTCAACCACCATTACTGTACCACCTTGAACTCCATGAACCTAAGTTTCAAGAATCACAAATCAGACATATTTACAGAGGAGTAAAAGACATTAAGAATACAAAAAAGAAAAACACAAACCTGGTTCTTCTCATCAATGTCAATATCTGTTGAAGTGTCAGTGTGTTGGCTGTGCGAGATACCAACTCCTGTCACGTTGTGGTACATGTATTGTCCAGTGTCCAAACACTCATTCCCTGTAGTTCCCATCTCTGAGGACCCAATACTCTAACAAATGAAACCCATAAATGAAATTACATTAATCATAAGACCCAAAACACAGCATCATAAGAGGAGAGAGTTTAGATGAAGCTACCGTGTTCAAGACAGTAGCGTAGTGTAAGTTGCTGGACATAACAGAGACATTTCTGGATTTTAAACTGAACATGGAGCCTATGCATTGATTAAAACCTCTAGTAGTCAGCGAAGTATAAGAATACATAGCAAAATATGGGGACAGAGAGATGATACTTGGATTTAAATCAACAGCATATTCTTCGTGATGGAAAGTTGAAGCAGATTGATCAAGAAGCTCTCCAAGATCCGTGAAACGCGTCAGGTTTCTACAATCATCTTCTCCTCTGTACTACCAGAAAACAGAGCAAGAAGGTGAAGCAATGAGAGAAAGCAAACATTTTTCTTCTTCTACACAACACATACAAACTTTTTCTCGAGAACCCACCAGCAAAGCTAAATCACAAAGCACAAACAACCCAAAAAAGATCCACAGAAGTAGAGATGAACAAGCAGTACCTGATGAAGAAAGAAGCAGGGTGGCAATACATTTCAGGGTGAGGAACGGTGGCTTCTTTGAAGCTTTGCATGTTCCAAGAAAAATAAAAAGAGAGAAAAGCTTGATGATGCCTCGTAAAAATGGAGTCAGAAGTTGGAGAAAAACGTGAGATAGGCCAAAGAAAATCTTGTTATGATCTTTGGTGAGAGAAGATAGCGTATCATCAGAAAGAAAAAGAGTGTCAGCACCAGAAGGGATTCTCTTTTTATGATTATTGCATTCTGACTTGGGATTTTAGTTTCCCAATACATTTCTCAGAAGATCCATTTCACTCTCTTTTTTCTTTTCTTTTTTCCTTGGTTAAGATCAAGTGATCAACTTGCAATAGAATGTACATAACCCAAAACGAATCATCAAGAGAACTTCAGTTTCCAATATCAGAATATATGATAATACAAACGTCTTGGTATATCAAGGAAACCAGTGTTACGACGGGTGTTAAGGCACTCGCAACCTCCACGCGAATGTTGGACATAAAATTTTTAATAAAATAAAATAAATTAGAATATAATATAATAATTCATAATAAAATAAGACGTAAATAAATATAATATTAAAAAATTATTATTTAAAAAAATACATTATAATAAAATGTTGTTTAGATAAAGGATTTACAATGTAATACAATGTCGTCATCATTATCACGCTTAGTCCGAAGTCCCGCAATAAAGTGAAGTCTAAAAAAGTTTAATAATACACAATCTTATATCTACATAATATGGAGACTGTTTCCGGTATAATGTAATATAATGTAAAGTTATTTATTATTTTACATTCTATCATAAACTCTTCAAATCAAATATTTTTTATTTTTACTGTTTATAATTAAATGAGATAAATATGAAACCTCTTCTATCCAATTTCATCGTAAACTCTCCTTTCAAATGATTGAATAATATTGCATTTCATTCGATTAATAAACTCTCAACTAAGCATATCCTAATTTTATGGTTTAATATTCATTGTCTTACACTCAGATAGATACGTGCGACTCCATCAACTCTAATTTAATATACGTGTTTTCATATTATTTCTCTCTAAAATTTCTCTTTCAAAAAAGCTTGACTCTTTAGTAAGTTTATTTTTATATATAAAGATACAAATGCATTATGTAGTACAAAGATTTTGTGCATCATAAAGTATAGAATATATGATCTTATTTGAGTTATAAGTTACATTGGAAAAATTAGTGAGCTTAGATTTCTAAGAGACAAGCCTCGAGAGTTGGTACCTATTGAAAAAAAAGGGTTTGTGTCTCGATTAATATATCTGGGGTCTTAGCTATATATCTTAGAGCTCTTATAGAAGTTTGCTCTATCATATCGACGTTGGTTTGTTATTATCCTCGTAACTCAGCTTCGAGATTTTTATTACCTCTATTAATTTTGCATATATTCGTAAGGTCTAAAGATGATATAATTTGAGCTCTAAAAAAATTATATTATAAAAATAAATATAAAATTTAGTAATTGATATTAAAATAAAAGGTGTTCTTTAAATAATTATATTAAAA
>JANVCQ010000001.1:446833-458563 GCA_025531925.1 Erythroxylum plowmanianum
GAAAATTCAATCCATGATAACCTGATCTACTTGCATATAAAGTAATACTTAAAATAATATTTCCCAGATTGTTGTCCCCAATTTTTAATTCACTGCTATTTTGTCAATGTTGGAAACCGAGAAAGACAAAATATTCAAGGTGAATCTAGATGCACAATGGAAAGTAGAAGAGCTGGATAATCATCAGTCAAATATTGAAAAATATTTAATGTCAGTTAAATACATCGAAAAGAACAATCTTGTAGACAACTTACTAGTTTTTTCTCTTGTAGCTGTCCAAGAAATCCATGCTGATTCATTGCCCGAAATACCAGGGGAACAGCCTTCCCAACATATTGCCTATGTTAAAAACAACAATTAGAGAGGACCACGAATGTTTGCAATAAAGGCAAATAGGAAGAAGTACGTATAAATTGCAAAACCAAAGTGGAAGTTGATTCATCAAGCAGCAAGTACTTGTTATCCATGTGGTCTTGGGATATCAACCGAACCATTTGCATTGTATTTGGCCAATTCTCTGCAAGCCTGAGAACAACATGAAAAGATAATCAATCAACTGAGTCCATCGAAACACTAACATAGGTCTTCACAAACTTGGAAGTGATTGTAAGTGCATATTCCTTTTCGTTGACCAAGACCATCAAACAGAGATGAATCTTAAATGATGCAGAGTGATATATGACCTAAACATGAAATCTAGATTTCAGAATAGTGTTGCGGGACATGTTGAAAATCACTTGTCAACAACAACATCAAATAACATGGAGAGGCCATATACAACTTTCAACAATGACAGAGAATGCATTTCAAAGATAATTTAGGATAAGCAGATAACTTCATTTTGCTAAGTTACAGACTTCTATGCAGCAAATGAACATTAGCTCAATGGCACAAACCCATCAGCTGCAAAGACTTGATTCAAGTTGGAGCCTTAACAGCATAAAAACAAATGGCTACATTACAAAGAATAGTGATGAAAAGAAAAAATTACAAGAAGAACAAAAATAACCTCAACACCATAAGCAATAACCACAGCAATGGCTCCCCTAAAACAACAGTATGAGTGAAATTTGGCCTCTGATTCATAGACACTATTTTAGTGAGGGGGATTGTTTGTTAGGGGTGAATTTGGTATTTATTACTTGCAACAGAGCAAACAATTCGAAGCATAAAGCCACTTGAATACAAACACTCTTTCTAGTTGATATAATGCAGCCGATCTTGACCATATAAATCCAATCATGAAGCAACTTAAGTATGGAGAATTGAGTAATCCTGTGACAAAATTTAATGTCAAACTTACGTCTCAGAAGCTGAAGAACTCCTATAACCCTGTGATAGAAAAGACAACAACTGAGTCTTGTTGATAAAGGGAAAGAAGAGAAGTGCATAGATTGATAACAGTGAGTGTTAGAATGAAGCTTCACAGCAAGAATTAGAATCATAAAGAGACAGCAAATATTTAATCAGAAGTTTTAGACATACCTCCAGTCTGGTGATGAAGACAAGCTGTCCCTGCCTTTGGCCACAGAGATTTCCCTGCATGAGTTTCCAACATTCAGAGAGAATTAGCACCTCTCAGGCACACTCCACATGCAGAGATGCATAAATAGAAACAGAGAACAAAATGTTGACATCAGCAATTTGTGATTTTTTTTTTTTTTTTGTGAAGCTATTTAAATTGCACAACATATGAGGTCAAACTTACCTCCCAGACTTTGATATATTTGCATTGTGGCGTTTGCAGGGTACCTGATGTCTGTTGTGACAAAGGCATGTTTACTGTGGAGTTGCTGACCCCAAGTGATTGTATCCCACTTTGTACTCGTTGAGACATTCCTGGAGCAGGTATCATCGTACCAGTACCAGTACCAGTACCAGAAGAAACACCTGATTGACCAAGACCATTCATCACACTCTGATTCGTGCTAATTCCACTTTGGACCATTTGAGTTCCTGAAAGATTTCCTTGGCTCATGCTTGGTGCAGGCTGGCCCATGCTAACACCTCCTTGAATATTATTACTCATGGGTTGTGAAATCCCAAGGTTTGAATTTCCAGATATGTTAGAAGTTGCATAAGTGAAAGAAGTAAGCCCCGAGTTCTGTGCAACTTGAGAACTACCAGTAAGAGTTCCTGAACCTGCAACTTGAATTTTACGCCTTTTACGCCTTTCTTCTTCTAAAGCTTCCACACTCTCGTGACACCTCTGTAACTTCTCTGCATAATCCATTTACTTGCTTTCCTCTCTGTTTTTTCTTTTCATTGCTCAAAACTCACCAGCAAAGATATGGGTTTAGCCAAGTTTGTGGAAGAGAGGACGATTATAAGAGAAGGGATACGGTCCAAAAGCATAGATAGATCCGAGAACACACAAGAGGACATGGAAAAATGGAGAAGGAGAATATGGGATCTAAGTAGAATCAGAAAAAGGAATAAACTTGACAGCCAAGACAAACAAGATTTAAAAAAACAGGAAAAACCCACAATGAAAATCGAGTAAAGATTAGCAAAAACCGGTGGAGATAGTTCAAATCGGCGGGGCTTGTTCGTTTCAGAGGAAAAAAAAAAGACTCATAAAACTGTATCTCAGTCTGGTCGTCGCTTACAAAACGAATCTTTCTTGCTTGTGGTATGTGACTAAATATAATTCGGTGTGCATAGATAGACAGCGAAGAGCGAGAGGGGGGGATCTTTAACTTATTAATATAGATTATTTTTTGGATAATTTTATTATCTTTGTTTAAATTAAATTATGTAATTTAATCGATAATTTATTCAAAAATTAAAAATTTAATTAAAATATTGTTAAATAAAATTAATTGATTTATTTTAATTTATAAGAATTTATTAATTTACAAAAATTAAGAGATTAATTAATAAACTAATCGAATGTTAATAATAAAAATTATTAAAATAAATCGAATCTTATTATTAAAAAATTAATTACTTCAAAATTTTATAATTAAATCGATTAAACCGATTAAATTTTTTAGCGTCGAAATTAGAAGTTGGATATGGATCTTGACCAAGCAAATGGTCTTTACTTGATTAGATGTATGTTTCATTCTATCTTGTATGAGTTCACAAACCCCCACACACCATACAATACAAATTCCCTATTGTTCAAGTAGGCCTTTTAAGTCCTAACTTTGGGACCAACTTACCAAGCCCAAAACATGAAAATGTACAACAACTTTTGAATATGATTCGCCAATTCGATTCAAAATTAACAAATTAAGTATGATTTAATCGAATATTAATCCAAACTTAGGTTTAGAAGGTCGGTGTAAGATCTGGCTCGAAAGACTTAAATTTCGGACCTGATTCATTGTCATTCTTAATTAGTACAACATTAGTCACCCAATGGATTGCCAAAATGACTATTCTTCAATCTTTTTGGATGGCACTGTCTTTGCCTTTCAGAGCCATTACTTTTGACCCAATCTAGCAAGTATAGCAAGAAAAGATGCTTGTCCTTCTTCTTGTTAAATAAATCAAACACTTGCAATCATGTCTGTGTATGATTCTTTGTCTCATTTAAAGATTCTTCTGCATATATTGCTTGCCAACTCTCTCAACTTTTTAAGTAGAGAGTCAGTCTATTTAAAACACATAGGTTTTATAGTTTAAGAAATTTTTAAAAAATATAATTTTAAAAATTTCTCTAATTTTTTAATAAAATTTTTATTTTTTAAACTTTGATTAAAAAATAATAACGAAACATACGCTTCAGGAACATTACACATGTACTAATCGAATGTTATTTACATAGTGATTTAACTCAACTCTTAAACTCGAATCGAACTAATTAAACCTGATTTCAAACTAATAATTTATTGTAATTATCTTAAATTATCAAATTAATTTAATTTTAAGTTATTTGAATCGGGTTAGGAGTTGAGTTATGTTACCATATCAACAACGTGTAATCAGTCAATATTTGATGGTCATTCTATGTATGTTTTGTAGATATTTTTTTAATCAAAGTTTAAGAGAAGTAAACATGATTTGATAATTTTATAGATTAAAGGATTTTTTTAAGTTTCTTAAACTATAAGAGAGTGCGGATTCTAAATGCCATTCTAATTCAAATCTGACCATAACTTAATTATTTAAAAATTTCAATACTATGTATTTTTTTTTTTGAAATTTTAGAATTTTGATCCAAGCCATTCAACCCTAATTCAACCTAAAGCCTAAAAATTATAAGAGAGTGATGATTGCAATTGGCAAGCCCAAGTTCGAGTTTGACTCGATTATTTTATTTTAAAATTTTAAATATTACATAATTTTTATTTGAATTAGTCTAAGTTAGACAGCTCGAACTTGACCCGAAGTAAATTTTAATAAAAACTCAAAATATACTCGAAGCTTGGTCAAACCGAGTTAATTTATTGACTTCAAGTCGGACTTAATTGTCGAGCCTAATGAGATGTATATCTTTTAATTAGAAATTATTTTAAAATTTAAATATTACATGATTTTTATTTGAATTAGTCTAAGTTAAACAGCTCGAACTTGACCCGAAGTAAATTTTAATAAAAAACTCAAAATATGCTCAAACTTTGGTCAAACCGAGTTAGTTTATTGACTTCAAGTCGGACTTAATTGTCGAGCCTAATGAGATGTATATGTTTTAATTAGAAATTACAAGTTCTTGAACAGTAGCTGAATTTGTCTGAGAGTGTATGGGATGTTACTGAGATCGAATTGGGTTAAAAAAAACAGATAGAATCAAGTCAAGAAAGGATTAGACCGAACGCAGGAGGAAGGAAGTCATAAGAGTACGTACGAACTGTGTAGAGAGAGAGAGAGGACTGGCAGTGACACAGTAGCAAGTACGACCTGTGTGACAAATCAAAGGGGCGGCCATGAAGTCTCATTACGAGCTTTCTTATCTTTTCCAAGCTTTCCTTTCTCATACAACACGAAGAATTTGCAAGCTTTGCTTTATCTTTCCTACATTCATGTCACAAATGTGCCAAACATCACAAGGCACAGCCATGCGTGAGCTACAGTTGCTTTTTTGTACTTTGGTGGGCATATGTCATTCAAGAATAAATACATACATATATATAACTTTACGATAACGGTGAGTTGATAAGGGACTCTCTTGATTTAAGTGAGGTCGTAGGTTCAAACCTCCTTTATATATGCAGCCGTTTAAAATTTGGGGTCAGAATTTTACCTTCCGCAAGCGAACTTTGAGTGCGGATAACTTAAATATATATTTCCATCGTTGGAATCCTTCTAGGATATCTCGTAGGCAACAAAAATAC
The DNA here is from genome assembly GCA_025531925.1 of Erythroxylum plowmanianum. Classification (NCBI taxonomy): domain Eukaryota; kingdom Viridiplantae; phylum Streptophyta; class Magnoliopsida; order Malpighiales; family Erythroxylaceae; genus Erythroxylum; species Erythroxylum plowmanianum. The sequence continues at coordinate 452,116 of JANVCQ010000001.1, forward strand.
ACACACACACACATATATATATAATTTGATTTATTGAGTTTGACCTGATAATTTTAGATAATCGTAATAAATTATTAATTAAAGTCATATTTAATTATTTCGATTTGAGTTCAAGAACTGTATTGGATTATTACGTAAGCAATATTTGATTAGTCAATGTGGGATGATCATATTTTACTATTTTTAATCGAAATATAAGAAAATTGTTTTTAGAAAAATTTAAAAATTTTAAAGAACTTTTTTAGAATTTTAAAAAATTAAAGGGTTTTTTCAAAAATATTTTAAGTCACAAGAGAGTTTTATATTTGTTGACTTTGAATTTAAATATTAAAATTAAGTTTAACAGGTGAATAATAATAAGTTGTGCCTTTTTAAACTCAAAAGTTAAATATTTTAACGTATAATATGATAAGATTCTTGAAATTGATGAGATGGTTTTCGTATAGTCTTTCCAATGAATTTCAACTTCGTGGTTATGTCTATTCACATTCAAGTTTTGTCCAAACATGAATTGATTAAGAGTTTGATTATAAGGCATAAGAAAATTTATGATGATATCTCCTATGTTACTTTAAATTCTAACATTATTAAATTAATATTACTCCGATGGTAATGTCACAAGTAATAATGACAATGGGTTCGTCTAGACCTGCTCGACTTAAAAAAAAAAAATTGGATTTGAAATATCCAACATGGTTGAACCCAATCGAGCTTAGGCATTCTAAAATGTGGTTTGAGCTTAAGACCAGTTAGGTTTAAACGACCTGAAGTTTTACCTAAATTTAAATTTTATTTTTAATTGAAAATAAAAAAAACGTTGTTTAATTTAAAATTATGTTACCTTCTTTATAATTTTCGAGTTGTGAGTCAGATTACGCTTGGACATTTTTAATTTGAGAAATTCAAGTTTTTTAAAATAAAAAATTTAGATTTAACCTATCATTGACTTCAAATCCGGTTGTTCCGGCCTGTGGCTCTCTCTAATCACAAGTAAAGTTGATAATCAAATTATTAGAGCCTGACTCATAGTAACATTAATATGAAAATATTAAAAATATAACATTATGTTGTAGAAAATAATACAATTTTTTAAAATTGATGCTATCTTGGTAGGGACATATATATATATATATAAACAAATAGGAGTGATCAAATTGGTTTCAATTTCTCACTTAAAGCTCTTTTTTATAGGAGGTCTTGAATTTGAATTACAAAAAAAAGGAAAAAAGAAAATTTTCCTTATTGATGATTCTCTAATCCCCTAAGTATGTTCTTTGGTCGGATCAATTACGGATGTCTCGTTTCGATGGTAGTGTGGAAGTTGGAGCTACTAAAGAATCTAGGAGTTGATGGTAACTTAACGCTGAGCAGAGTCAATGATTAATCATCAGCTGAACAATCAGTATGTGACGACTTCTTATGAACAAAAATATGCATGCTACGTAGAGAGATCTTGAGATCTTAAGGGTTTAGGATTAGTCTGAGAAATGCCGGGATACCTAATGTGTATATATATACATATATATATATATATATATATATATAACCATTTCTTGAATCAGCAGCTATTAATGACCCTCGACATTACAAACTTTTTCTCTCTCTTAGCTCCAATTTTATTGGAAATTTAGCATTTCCTTGTCACTGCACTGTTGTTGTCTGTCAACTTCTCTGTAAAAATAAACAAAAGTAGAGAGGTTTTCGAGTCACGCTCACGCCTTCTCTCTACAGTTAACGTTGTTTAAATGTCTTGTGTCTAAACTCTGAAAGTCTCTTATCACTTTTGCTTTGGTAAGGGAGAGAGAGAAAGATAGAGAAAGAGAAGGCACAGAGAGTATAGTAAGTGACTCGAAAACCGATCGTTGAGTTCGATAGTGAGAGTAGTGTCTATGTTTATGTGTTGGCCATGTTAGGTTTTTGTTTTTGTTTTTTTTACACACGAAATATTTTAGAAGGGTTATAATTATGGGAAGATACTTTTAAATCATCCACACTCAGATTAATCTTCGCTTGAGTTGGGTAGGTTCTTTGCGGGAGGCAACGTTCTAGTCTCAAGTTTTAAACAATTGTATATATGAGGGAGGTTCGAACTCACGACCTTACTTAAGCAAGAGAGCTCCTTACCAATTTACCTGCACGTGAGATTATGTTAGGTTTTTGTAGTTTTCCCACCAAACTCTCCTTCATTCACGGTCTTTTGTCGTCTCCATTTCTTTCACTTTCTTTCTTGCTTTTTTTTTTTTGTTGCTCACGAGGTGTCTTAGGAGGGTTCCAACTATGGAAAGGCACCTTTAAGTCATCGACATCCAGACTAATCTCCGTTCGAGCCGAGTAGGTCCCTTGCGGAAGGTAAAGCTCTGGCTCCAAGTTTTAAACGGCTGCATACATGAGGACGGTTCGAACCCGTGACCTCACCTAAGTCAGGAGAGCCCCTTACCAACTCACCTGCGTCCTGGGGTTTCTTTCTTGCTTTTTCCTCATAAACAAACACCACCTTGTAATAATCTAAAGAAAATAGGTTGAAATAAGTATATTCTTTTAGTTTAAGAAAGTTAAGTTTAGTTACTATATATTTTGTTATTATTTTTAATTATGTCTTAAAGTAAGGATTTTTAAAAAATATAAAATTTTAAATTTTGAACTTAAAATAAGGATTTTTAAAAAAGAAAATTAGAAAATTTTAAATTTGAATCTAACAAAATAAATTAAATTTAAAATAATAATTATAATAAAGTAATAATTTAAGCCAATTTTATTTAGTTTAATTTGAGTTTAAGAACTGAATTAAATCAAAATGTCATCCAATCAAAAAAACTCAATCTGTTTAATCAGTTTAACAGTAAAAATTTTAAATTATCAAATTTTTTGTTTTATTTTTCAACTTTTCAGTTCGATTTATTTTAATATCTGTTGTTATTAAAAACCGATCAATTTATTAATTAATCAGTTAATTTTTGTAAATTAATAAGACCTTGTAAATCAAAAATTCATTTAATAATCATTTTAATTCGTTGTCTTGTATCGCTACCGCTGGTAGCTTAATTCACGACTGTCATGAATAATGGTTCGAAGGCTTTCTTCAACACATTCGCAGCAGCTCGCCTATAACAGTCGAACTTTGGAGTATCCACTCGGGCCTCACATTAGCTTGGACATTTGAGTATCGCAGAGTCATCTTAGAAGTGGATACTTTAGAAGTCATTAACTTGCTTTTATCTCCCAAAACCGAGATTGATATAAATAACTTTTTATTGGTAGGTATCCGTGGATTACTCCAACTCGATTGGGAGGTGAAAATCTAGCATGTACACCTGGAGAGAAACTAGTGCACAGACCATCTGATAGTCGTTACAGTCAAGATCAGCCTAGGCTTACATATTCTTCAGGAGCCTTCTCTACCAGTCCAGGATCTCATCCAAAGGGACAAGCAAGGAGTTATATACCGTAGAGCTATGCGAAAGTTAGATTACTGTGATTAGCGTTTTCTCTTGTAATTTAAAAAATAATCATTTTAATTAAATTTCAAAATTTTCTATAATTAAGGAAAACCCCTTTTAAACATATTTAAAATTTTTTAATTTTATTTAATCTTTAATCAGTTTTACGAGAGTCTAATATTTCTTGAATCTTTTAAATCTTATTTTATAGTTATTTTTAAATAAATTAGGAGAAATATTTTTAAAAATAAAAAATAAAAAATAAAAAGTAAAAACCTTAGCCTGCAGGTCATTACTAGTATATAATCTTTCTCGTCTGCTCCTACTTATATCCCAGAAGCAATCTCTCTTCTCTTACACTCTCTACCTTTGCTTTTCTCTATAATCTTACACAATCACCATGCAGACTCCTCCTTTTTCTTGCATATCCTCCAGTGAAAGCGGCTTTTTAGAAGCTGACCATGAACAAGAATACGAAGATTCTCTCTTTCTTTCTCTTGGTCCTCCTGGACAATACAGGACCAGATTCTCTAACTACCGTCATGTCAACTCCAACCAACAGACTCGCAACATTAATGTTAACCTCCACGAAAGCCATGTCAATGAGAGTGGTGTAAGTGTAACAGTTGCTCTTCATCTTGGTCCTTCAGAATCTGGGGCTAGTTTCAGAGGCAGAGATCCTCAGCTCAAGAAAGGACAGTACTGGATTCCTTCCCCGGCACAGATACTTGTAGGACCGACACAGTTCTCTTGCACTGTCTGCAACAAGACATTCAATAGATACAACAACATGCAGGTTGCTTAATGATTATAATTTATTTGATTCACTCCATCAACATGCTCATATAGGTCCTTTTTATTTTTTATTTTTTAAGGTTATATACATTTTGTGAATCCGTATCATTTGGTTTATCTGCAGATGCATATGTGGGGACATGGGTCACAATATCGAAAAGGACCAGAGTCATTAAGAGGAACAAAACCAGCTTCTTCTTTGTTAAGACTGCCATGTTATTGCTGTGCTGAGGGGTGCAAGAACAACATAGATCACCCAAGGTCAAGGCCACTGAAGGACTTCAGGACTCTGCAGACACATTACAAGAGAAAGCATGGGGTGAAGCCATTTGAATGTAGAAAATGCAGCAAGACATTTGCAGTTCGCGGGGATTGGAGGACACACGAGAAGAACTGCGGTAAGCTTTGGTTTTGCATTTGTGGGTCTGATTTTAAACACAAGAGGTCTCTGAAAGACCATGTTCGAGCTTTTGGAGATGGTCATGCTCCTCATACTTTTGAAACATGTGAAGTTGAACAAGAAGAAGAAGAACAAGAAGAAGAAGAATGGCAATGACTGTGTTCTTCTAGTTAGTCTAATGCATGTCTATAATGTGTGTGTAGAGAGAGTGGTGTTGAGAGAAGAAGAAGACAAACAGTACAGTGAAAACCATGGTTGTCCTATGGCATTATTGCATTAAATGTTTCAAGTGCTAGTTCGATTATCTAATTAAAGAACGTCTCACTTTGGTTCTGAATTCTGATCTTCAACTTTTCTTTTCTATGGTTAAAGAGAAGAAGGTGGTCAAGTAAGTAAAATTCAGAGCATACAGACATGTACAGTAAGTCACAGATTCTACTGTTCATACTTCATAGCTTTAAAACTCTTTTTCACAATCAAAAAGTTCCATACACATCACACCGAGAGAGTGCATGAGATCAGAAAGAAAAAGAGAGTAGATAGAGATGGGCTTATCAGTGTCTCTAAGTCTGAGCTGAGTTAATACATAACACTTTTGATCGAGTCGAGCTCTATATATGTCAGATCAGTAGAGTGAGTGAGTGAGTGAGTGAGAGAGTGAGCTTAAAGGGACCACTGATCTGTTGCTGCTTTTGGGGTTTCACCCAAAGAACTGCCTTTTTCTCGATTTTCAGACCAACTATAAACCAATATTTACAATACAGTTTCAACCCATCTGCTCTTTGCTAATTTCATCATCAACCCCAAGCTTTTCTGTTTGGCCTTTATCTACTTTCTATCTCATTTTATATCCCTTTTTGTGCAGTCTCCCAATTCTCTTTTTCCATGCATAAATCATGCATAGATCGGAATTGGGTCACCTCTAATTCAGCCTTTTCTTGTTTGGAGTCAAAACTAAAATGATAATGATATGATTTAGTTTAATGGACTAAAACAAAGTTGTCTTGCAAGCTAGATAGAACTGTTCAAATTAAATTAGATCTATTCTCTTAATTGGGTGAAAATGTTCGGACTAAATTAGATATATTTTCCGAACCAAGGTTGAGCATAGGGTTATATTTAGTTGAACGTAAAGTTTTTAATAAAATAAAATAGAATATAATGATTTATAATAGAATAAAATGTAAATGAATATAATATTAGAAAATTATTGATTGGGAGGAATGGAAGGGTTCGTAATGTAATATAGTAAAATGTTGTTTGGATGTAGGGTTTGTAATATAATATAGTGTAAAGTTATTTATTATTTTACATTTCATCATAAACTTTTCAAATCGGAAGTTTTTCATATTAGTAGGATGGAATGAGATGTAATATGACACTCTCCTCTTCTATTTCATTTTATTTCATTCCATTATAAAATCTCATTTTAAACAATGAAATAATACTACATTCTATTTCATTAATTAACCCCAGCTAAACATAGCCTAAGTTTAATAAATTTGAAATGGGTTCGATTGAATGTAATTTTCTAACCCGAACAATTATATATATATACCCAAAAAATGGGGTAACAAATTAAAAATAACTAACTTTTAAGGAGTTTTTTAATTTATTGCTAAATTTTTTAAAATTTATAATTTAGTGGTTAACATCTTAAATGTTACATAAATATTCATTTGTTTGTCACATTCGTAAAAGTAATATTTTGACCTACAACCTCGATAAATGAATATTCGATAAATTAATAACCTCGATTAAATAATAATTTTCTCCGGTTCTGACTTGGGCCAATGGGATAAAATAATAAACTCGC
>JANVCQ010000001.1:460525-493013 GCA_025531925.1 Erythroxylum plowmanianum
GACAAACTTAAATGTACATGTAACTTTGATTTAGACATACAACTAAGAATATACTGTTCCAACGCACTTGGAGAACTAAGTACTTGTCATCTTTAAGCACTCACCTGACTACTAACTACTAAACATGTGGACTATTGCTTCTTCTCCAAAAGTTAAGGTTTTCATGTCGAGAGTTCTTAAAGGCATTCTACCTACTAAGATAAAATTAGCTCACATAAGAGTGCAAGTGGATGATAAATGCTAATGTGGGGAGGTGGAGGATGTTAACCATTGCTTTGTGGGGTGTGAGAGAGCGAGAGAGGTATGGGAGTTAGGTGACTTTTTTATTGCTAACCCAACTCCTTCTTTTAGGGAGTTTTTCTTGCAGGTACTGAATGCAAACAATGGAGTAAACATCTCAAAATTTACGACCATATCATGGAAGATATGGGAGGGAAGAAACAAAGGCTTATGGCAAGCTCAAGTCCCTACAGCAATGAGAACTTGACAACTTGCAATGGATCACCTATATCAATGAAATTTGGCTCAATAACAAAAACGAAGACAACAGCTTTTGTTCTCCAGCGAGAATCGAGGCCCAGCAGCCAATCGTTTTCTAGCTGCTGGGAGAAGACAAAGTGCAGCAGATAGCTTGGATGAATGGCATATTTTCGTCGACGGGGCAAGATTTCAGAGTATGAGAACATCGGGATTTGGCTTTATCATTGAGAGCCTTGAAGGCCACTTTCAACATGTAATTTCTGGATTGTTTGATGGACTACATTCAGCGTCAGTGATGGAGACCTTAGCGGTTCGACAGGCTCTTCTTTGGATGATTAACAACATGCAACACTTGGGGAGTATCTTTACTGACTCTCAACTTGTAGTGCTTGTCATTAAATCATACCAAGAGGATCATTCAGAGTTTGGGGGAATTATTAAGGATTACCAATTATTGTTGCAAAGTAATTCTAATATTTCTGTTGTTTGGATTAATTGCCGAGAAAATGTGAGAGCTCATGAACTTGCTCGAGTGTTTTGCAATTTTTCTCGTTTGAAAATTTGGGTGTCTATCCTACCTTGTTTATCTCATTTATATGATTAATGGAAATTTCCTTTACCTTTCAAAAAAAAAATCAATTCCTCATTATCATACAAAAATATACATATAAACCTACTAATTGCATTTATATATATATATATATATAAAGTCACCAATATGAAAGACCCTCCGATTTGCGGAAGTTTAAAGAGGGTTAGGTTTATAATGTTAGCAACTTTATAAAGAAGTTGTTTTCATAATTTAATCATGTAACTTTATAGTCACAAAGAAGTAATTTGTTTATATCTACATGTATGTTAATGGGTATAGAAGCACTCTGGGCCTGGCCCATCTAATTATTATTTTTAAATAAAAATATCTTTTTTAACAAAATAATATCGTTTTAAATGTTTCGATCGGGTCAGAAGTTGGATCGAGATAGGCTGTGTTCGATCTAGCTCGACCCATGGCTCCAAAAACTTGGGCCGACCAAAATTGACATCCCTAACACATTAAAAAAGAGTTTTTTAATTAAATTATAAAATTATGTTTGATAATTTTTAAGATTGATAATTAGAGGGTCTCTTTTACTCTTCATACGTCATTTTTTTACAAAATGACATCGTTTTAAACATTTCGATCAGATCATTGGCTAGGGCAAGATGAGTCGTGTTCGATCTAGCTTCACCCATAACCCAAAAGCTTCCGGCCGATCAAAATTGACATCCCTTAATATATATATATATATTAAAAATTTTAATACATTAAAAAAGAGTTTTTTTAATTAAATTATAAAATTATATTTGATAATTTTTAAGATTGATAATTAGAGGGCCTCTTTTACTCTTCATATTTTGATTCCTAGTTCCTCTCTATTAATTTAATCACTAAAGACATGAAGCCATCATGATTAGGCTAGTAGGTGTGTCATTCAATCTGAAATATAAACAAATAAATGGTGCCAACTGTGTAATTATTTATTAATATTCCCTTAATCACACACTAATCTCCATCATTAAAAAAAGCAGTAAAAACAAAACCACATGATTCTTGAAAAAAAAACGGAAACTTTGCTAATTCCAGATCATAACCATCAATTAGTAAAGTTTGGAATAGTCCCCTTAGGCTCGGTGGCCTTGGCCGCCGGTGCTGGTTCAACGGTCGTAGACGGTGGCACTGGAGTTCCCAGAAGCTCAGCCGGCAAATCAGCTATGCCCTTCAAGTAAAAAGTGTAGAAAAGCTTGAAAGGGAACACAATTTGATGCAACTTCACTTGACCGTACACTCCTTCAAAGATCCCAGAACCTCCGGTCACAGCCAAGTACGTGTCTTGGTATGTCAGATACGATCCTTGTACTGATATGTGACCATAGTCACCGAAGTAGAAGCTGTAGATTGCCTCGTACCTGTCACCTTTCTTTTCTGGTACGTGTTGGATTAGTACACACAGACCAGCAGTTATGCCTAGTCGTCTCTGTAAGTCTCCCGTGTAGAGCTTGTTCGTAAAAGGCACAAGATCGCCGAGTGAGTTCTGCTGTTTCTGACTCAGTTTCAGCACTGCTGGGCTGCCTCTGTCCCGCTCGTTGATTTCGTACACATTTAGTTCTTGAACTTTGACTGAAAAAGATTCAAACTTTCAAGTGTTAGAAACCAGAAAAGGAAAAAACTTGATGGGATAAGTGGTGTTAAGAAGATTAACCATGGGTTCTCAATATTGATCTAAGAGAATAACTTACTCGGTTTTGGAGGAGATTCTGCCGGAGTCTTAGGCTTGTTAAAGAAGAAAGCTTTCGTTGAGCTGTATCTTCTGCTGGAGCAAAGAGTTTGATTATTAGTTGCAGAGATCAGTTTTTGGTTCTGGGTTGTTGCGAAAGCTTCTGAATGAGTGAAACCCAACTGCTTATGGGATTGAGATTCAGTGGTTTGGAGTTTCAGAGAGGAGAAAGTTGCTTTCAAAAAAGTTGCAGAAGCCATTGGGAGACGATGGAATTTGGGAAAGTTGATGGAGAGGTGTTAAAAGAGTATAATGAGACGAGCGACAACTCAGAGGTAGAAAGTATGTTTGAGCCAGTCTATATATGACTTTTCAAGTATTTCTCGATGATCACGTGTGATTTTTTACCTTTTTTTTATGTTAAAGGAGCAAGGTTTCGTGGCTATGGTGTCCAAATGAACCTAACAAATCTAGAAAATGAAGTGTCTAATCAGTGTATATAATGGTATATTTACTTAGAAACATTTACATTAGGAAATCAGCCATTATAGCTTTCAAGATTGCATCAAGAAGGTGATTAAAGAGGTGTAAATTCGTTAAAATAACTTATTTAAAATACGTAATTTACAACAATAAAAGCTTTTCTCAAAACGGTTGCTCTGGTTTGATCATTCATTTCCATACACAGGTGGTCTTCGGATCCCGTAATCAAGACTAAAAAGCAATGTTAAGTCTCAATAATACTTGGATCATTTACTTGAGAACTCATAAATTCTGTTGATTCTCCTATCAGAAAAATTTAAATGATGATAATCTGAGTGAAAATATGAAAAAATGGACGACTGGACGGTGAAGAGTAGTTGGCAGGGACTCAGCTATTTTCTTTTACATTCTTTTATATCAATCAACTCCTAAATTCCAATCTTGAAAGAGTCCAAACCCGACCACCTACCTTGTGTTCCTGTTAAAAGCTGAGCCTTTGAGAGACCTCAATTTCAGTTTTTTCAGAATTTTGTTAAAAGGAAGGTGGTTTCTACTATTTCTTGAGTGGACAAACTCAAGGGATTAGGAACTGATTTGTCATGTGTTGGTACAAGACTTTAATAAACGCTCAGCTAGAGTTGAAGCCGACCTAGTTGCCATTTAGAATCAAAAACTCAAGACAAAAGCCAAAAGTTTCCAGGAATGCTGTTAGAATCTTCATATAAGGATCAACTGTGTAAAGGCATTCACTCTGAGCAAAACTACAGTAACAAACAGTGAAATCCTATGCTATATAGGATCTAAGACTAATTCTACCTATGCCACATAGGATCTAAGACTAATTCTAAGTATCACAGTATCAGTTAATGTAACTCAATGAGATGATTCAGTTGCAATATACAAATTCTATGGATCATAGTTTCAATGTTCAACTTAAACTTGGTTAACATTATAAACAAGTAATCAGTGCATAAAGGACGGCTAGAATATCGAAAAAATTACAGTTGCTAGATTTGCAAAAAGAATGAAAATCATTAGCTAGCTTGGTTAGTTCGTGATGGCTTTCTCTAATACTAAGGTAAGCCACATTCAGAAGGAGACATGTAGTTGTGTTGCGAAATCCAGCTTAGAACTCCTAACAGTAAACTCGAACAGAGATAAACTGATGCTGCAAGTGGTAAGATCAGCCAATACGATATGCAAATCCCCCGAAACAAGAACAACAGCGAGGTAGAACAGAAATAGTTGCAGAGGTATCTATCTTGGATGTGAACCAACAGCTCAATAATAAGTACGCGTATGCTGAAACTAATCATGAAACTTTAACAGTTCACAATAAGAATGGTATGCTCAACAATTGAACAAGTATATCTATTTTCAGGTTAATTTTTCAATTTCCCCTTTAAAATACCAGAAAATGATTCCTAAGACTAAAGCATATGTGATTCAAGAGAAGTGCTGGCATGCTGTAAGTTGATTGTGTTTCAAATGCTTTCTCTTTGCCAATTAGACATCATTGCATAAGTAATGCTAGCTTTTCTTTGTTTGTTTTCAATCTTGCGGATCCATAAGTTAATAGACTAAAACCCTAATCTCATCTCTAGATGAATTGCAAGAACAACAGAACTCAAGCCTAGAATGTTGACAACCTTTCCACCAGACGACACCCTTTACAAATCGAGGAAATTACTGTGAACTAGTGTGTAAAATTTTTAATGTTGAACTAATTGGTTTAGAGTAAGAAAGTTAACCTCAAAATGGTATGTCCCGAAAATCCTAACAAAACCTGAGTAGAAATTCATACTTTGTAATTAGGAATTTGTCGAGTTGCTGCATGTCATGTTCTTCAAATTACCTTTTGAGGCAATTCTGTAATGATAGACAGTTCTGTTTCACATCTATATACATAATGAATAAATTAAGTGTAAGAGAAAAATGGAAGTGAGCACCGCACTCCAGAATGATAGCGCAAAAATGCGCAAACAATGCATTAATGATCAAGGCCAGAACTGTTTACCGACATAATGTTAACATTTTGTTAAAATTTCCGCACCAGTTTTTGTAATTAAAATGGTATGCTCAAACTGTGCAGCAGGACTGCCATCAGCTGTCACAGTCGTCCAGTTATCAGGCCATGTAACACACTCAATGCTTCCCATTGTAAGAATAGGTTCTGCAGTAGAAGATGTAAGAGAAAAATGATATTTCGATATAAAAGTCAGATATAGCAACAATTTACTTTTAAGTATTAATGGTGAATGAAAATGTAGAGAAAGAGGAGGCACATCCTTATGGATAAATGTCTCCAGTTTGTTTACTAGAAGTTTAGAAATGTCAATAAGCTTCAATCAAGTCAGACAAATAACAAGAAGCTGTGAGACAAATGAAAGGGTACCAAATACTTGATGTTGGAGTAGCTATAACATATGTGATAGATTGGTTGCTCCTTCATTGTCATCAAAACACTATGGCTCTCTTTACATGGAGCATTTGTGGGGCATTGACAAGAACCTTGTCAGGGAGGAAATATTGCATATAAAGCTTTATGCAACAAAGATATTTGGAAAACAAAAATCCCTCTAGAGAACACTCCTCACCAAGATAGTAAACTTCATTGATGCTGTGCTAATACGATTTTAGCTTATCATTATGCTACAGAACTTAGTCAACTTCCAGTGGAAAAATTTTACAAGTTCTATTTACTTAAAGCAATTAAAGTAGAGAGAGGGATTTACTTAAGTGATCCAAAGGTCACATATGCACTCTTGTCGAGAGCTCAAAACAAGAAAGAGGGCGAAGAAAATGCAAAGAGCTGTGAGCAAGTTTGTCTCCCAACAAAAAAAAGCTTTTCAGAGATAGAAAGACTAGGATGAACTCACCAATCGTAAACGTTTGACCTTCAACCATAACCCCAGGTCTTTCATTACCTGTGCAAAAAATCATGAACAAAAATAGCAATCAACTAACAAGAAATAATAATAAGTAAGAAGTAACATTCAAATGTAACTTATATCAACAATTGGTCTATTGCATAGGCAAATTTTTTGTACTTCAAAAGTATCAAGATCAAAAGGAAAGTACAAATTGAGAGTAAATAAATCATACTTACGATGATGTATGATTATGGGTTCAGAATGAAATATAGGCCCTACACCATGCCCAACAAACCGCTCAACCACTCCATAACCATATTTTTCAGCATGCTCACTGTGACAACATTATGATGAGAGTAATAACATCACAATGAGACAATCATCAGAATCCCGTAATCTCGTTATGAACAATGCAAAGAAAACAAGTTTCACCAAATTTTAACTGCTTGCCAAGCTTTTTCAGCAACACATATCACAAAGAATGAAATGGCGAGAATGTATTCAGATAACTGTTCTACTTTATGCAGCAACATGAAGAATATATTCAGCTACCTGATACACTTGTATGATATCTTTATATATTCCAGAACAAGAAGCTTTATGAGGCCTTCTAAGTAACACTAATGTCCTTGAAAACTAAGATTAAGGTAAAATGTAATGTATAATCAATCTCCATTGATATGTGATCTGAATTTATCCAAGTATTTGAACCACTTATTAATTAGATGAATACTTCATGGAAGTACAAAAACTTCGAAAATTATTCCCTTATTACATTGGATAGTTTAGCTAGGGTGCAATCATGGTTGTCCTTGGCAAGAGCGAAATATACTTTCTCACCTTCATAATTTCATAGCTAATAACAAAAAGACAGAACTACCTTATTCTCTTTCCAATTTTCTTGAAACTAGCACCATCTTTGCAAACAGCTATGCCTTTTTCCAAGCACTCTTCAGTAGCCTGCCACAACAGAAACCGTGAAGTCAGAGAGTGACAAGATTTCGGCAGAGACATGGCGAATATCTACATAATCTCTGCAGAAGTTTGACCCCTCCCTCTAATTTTTTGTTTTCTTTATTTGTATTTTCCAGAATAACTTCTACTACAGAATTGGAAAATTGTGGTTCATAATTACTCCAAAATTATATTTGAGCATATCACCTAATTATGAGCCTCCTTAAGAAGGTACAGAATAAAAAAAAAATCTTCACCTTTACAAGTCGTTTACGTGCAGGACTAGGATTCCCGCACAGAAATGTCTTTGACGTGTCTCCATGATAACCCTAAGCGGGAAAAGGAAGCAAGTTGCATATATGGGAGTTAGAAAGGCATCATTTACAAAGTTAGCTCCAAAGCAAATTACAACACCCTAATTCAAAAGGCACTTTGTGTCAGTAAGTTATGTATAGAACTTGTAGTTCATTCAATTCAGTTACTTAGTCAAAGTTAAATGCACGCACTCACATGAATTATTTTAACTTATTCTATCCCACCTCAAGCAACTGGATTCTTAACTTTCATATTTCATATGGTAACGCCAGGACCTCGATTCAATTTAGTATGGTACAAGGAAATATTAAGACAGCAAGAACTGTTCATTGTATCTACGGTTTCAGTTCAAAAGCATACTATAAAATGGCCGCTAACAACTTCGGTATCCAGAATTACCGAATTTACTGAACACATTTTAACTACATGTATTCTTGTTCCCAACTATGTAAATATTCAGCACTGAATGTCAATGTACCCAAATAGAAAATGAACACTGAAGTGTGCACAATTATAGTTGAGAAAAATAGTTAATTTAACAGCAGCACATGAAATTACAAAATAAATGAAGAAACAAGAACTTACATTCAAATAGACTGTCACATCAATGTTTATTATATCACCATCCTGCACCGGGGACGATAATTACTAACGATTCACAAGCATGTCAAGAACCATCAACAGACAAACCTGCAGCTGACGAGAATCAGGTATCCCATGGCACATGCACTCATTAACTGAAGTACACACACTCTTTGGAAATCCTCCATAACCAAGAGGTGAGGGGTAAGCACCAGCCTCGGTGATCATCTGGTGCACAGCTTTGTCAATCTCATCCGTTGTCACTGAAGGCTGTTAGGATGTTAAAATGGGTAAATGCAACATAAACACATATGCTCATAGAAAAGATCATGGTTACATGGTATCATCTGATAGCAAGAACTTCAAGCTTGCCAAAGGACAAAATTACAATCTTCAGCTCATTCAATGGCATCAACCACAAGAACATTATCCAACGCATCATTCAAATCACCAAAAAAAGCGTTGTCATTCATGAACTATACAGATTCCTTGCCGCCCCAGATCAAATTACATTAAGAGAACACAAAATTCCTACCTTAACCAATGTTCCAGCGAAATTCAAAACACGAGCAGCAAGCTCGCAAGCAGCTTTCATTCTCACAATGCCTTCAGAATCATGAAACTGATGCTCACTCGAAAGCTCCGGCAACTCCTTGGTATCAGCATAAGGAGGTCTAGGTATGTGGTCGGGAACAGGTAAAGGCGGCGACACCCTTCCACGCCTCAAAGGTGGAACCTTTCCAAACTTCTTCTTACGTTGCATCTCTCGCTGTCTAGTTTTCACAATCGAACAATCAAAAAAAGAAAAAGAAAAAGAAAAAACCGAAGTTTTTTTCACGTGAATTGCAATATCCAATACCATTTACCTCCTGATTCTCATCGCTTCTTCTAGCCCCGATATCTTCTTCGAGTACACAACAAGTGACCTTGGTGTATGCAATTTGTTTCCTGAAGTGAACACATAAGCACGAGCACACACGTACATAAGAACATACAGAAGCTGTATCTAGTAATGGTGATAAAAAATCATGGGAAACGTTGAGAAGTGAAGAAAGTGAGAATCTTTGACAAAATTTACCAGAGACAGTAGGATACAAAGTAAGTGGAGCTCCCATGAAAAGGGTCGACTTTGGCCATGAAGATGATAAAGAAGACTGACTAGTTAAGGAAGATGAGAGCTTTAGAGAAGCAGAGTTGAGTGAAGCACCAAAACCCATTACTCCTCCTAACGCAAATCTTCAAGAAAGACGCAGGAGGAGGGAAATGTGAAGACGAGAAACACAGTGAAGAACAAAAAATCTACGAGAACTGAGTCTGGGCTTAGGTTCATGTCTTTCTAGGCCAACTCTTCTCGTTTTTCTCCGTCTTGGACTTCGGCTCCAAACCCAACTCAAGAAAGACATTTGTTTCTTTGCCTGAGATCGAGTTTGGCTTTAATTAGTTTAAATTATTAAAAATAATATTATTTGAAAAAGAATTTTTAAAATAAAATTGTTTTAATTTATAAATTTTTTAAAAAACTTATAAACTAAAATTATTAATTTTCCTTCAAACTTCAAAAATTTCTTCAATAATATTTTAAATTTTTCAATCTTTAATCAGTTTTAATAATATCAGTTAAATTTTTTATACCTTAAATTTTTTATTTTACTAATTTAACATTCGGTCCATTTTTTAAAACATTGAATATAACAAGATCAAAATTGCCTAAAAAATTAATCAATTATTGAATTGGATTGGAAATAATATGGCAATATTGAAAAGACAAATCAGTCTGATCAATTTAATTATAAAAATTTTGAACCGATTAAACTTGTAGTTTAGTTTTAACTTTAATAACTCTTATTATTAAAAATTGAGTAGTTTTTATAAATTAATTAATTTTCATAAACTAAAATAAGTCAATTAATTTTTATTTAACATTCTTCTTTTTCAATTAAACTTTAATTTCTTCAATAGATAAAAATAATTTTATTTTTCATTCTTATTTCAAATTCTTTAATCTTGTTCAATCTTTGTTAAATAGTAGTTTTATAATGGTCTAATACTAATTAAACCCTTAAGCATTACATCTTTTATCTTATCGATTTAATTTTTGATCTAATTTTTAAAAAATGGCAATATAGTGAATTGTTTGAATTACTCCGAGTTATATCATGTTTGGATTTTTTAAATTTATTATGTAATAGAAGGTTGAAAAGTTATTCTTGACTTTTTACTTGAGAAATTTTGTGCATAATTTTTTCGTATAAATTTCCAAACTTCCCTTTTAGGCATTACATCTCTCATTTTACTGATTTAATTTTCGATCTAATTTTTTAAAAATGACAATATAGTGAATTGTTTGAATTACTCCGAGTTATACCTTGTTCGGATTTTCTAAATTTATTATGTAATAGAAGATTGAAAAGTTATTCTTGACATTTTGCTCGAGAAATTTTGTGCATGATTTTTCGTATAAATTTCCAAACTTCCCTTTTAGGCATTACATTTCTCATTTTAATGATTTAATTTTTGATCTAATTTTTTAAAAATGACAATATAGTGAATTGTTTGAATTACTCCGAGTTTTACCATATTCAAATTTTCTAAATTTATTATATAATAGAAGGTTGAAAAGTTATTATTGACATTTTGCTCGAGAAATTTTGTGCATGATTTTTTCGCGTAAATTTCCGAACATTCCCTTTTAAGTTTCTCATTAAAGGAATGAAGAACTAATACACTTCAAACGACACGAAAAATCCCCCATGAATTAGTTGTCGACATAAATGTTTTATCTCCTGAGCCAGAGGCAGATCTGAAGACAATTCTATGATTCAGACCAGACAAATTTACAGTCAAATGTGGGTTCGATAGTTCTTGAGCGTCGAAGCAGACAGATCCAACATCGACACTTGAATTTTCAAACTTAAACTTTAAGGAACAGGACAATGTCCAGTGATAATCAGTCAATGAAAGAAAAGTAAACGGTAGAGATGAAAGTGGAAGAAGAAACAAAGCACAAGCACGACACATCGTCACCGACAAGTACTGTCAAAAGGAGAAATTAGGAAATAAATGCATTTATAATTTAGAAATATTTAAAAAGAATTTTAATTTTCTACAAAATTTTTAAAGAATATCATAATTAAATTACAACACCTATTTATTATTAGTATTAGTATTTTTATGTATCTTTTTTTTATATTACTTTTTTATATGTATACACATATATTTAGAATTTTGTAATATCTTAATGACGCATTTGTATGTGGTCTGTCGGAAGCAACATCTTTACTTAATAGAGGTAAGGTTGCGTATTATCAAATTTTTTCAAATCACGAATATTTTCATTGAGTATTGTCGTTGTTGTAGTACGAGACTTGGGCAATCAAATAATAGTTATATAACAATTCAACTTAGCTTTAAATTCAACCTGAAATAGTTGAATATGATCAAAAATTAATATTTTATTATAATTAAATTAAATTATTAATTTAAGTCAAATTTAATTAGCTTGGTTCAATTTTAATAAATAAATTGAATTATCATGTCAGTGATATTTGAGTAATTTATATATGATATTCATAATAATATTTTAAAAATTGAACCAAAAGTTAAATTAATAAGATTATAAATTTAAAGTTTAAATATTCAACTGTTATTAAACCGTTACAAGAATAGTTAAAGGTTTATTAAAATTAAAAAATTTAAAATATAATTGAAAGTGATTGTTCTTATCTATTGAAAAAGTTGAAATTAAATAAAAAATGAGAGTGCTAAATTTAAAATAATTGATTTATTTTGGTTTATAAAAATCGATTAATTTATAAAAACATATCAATCAATTATTAAACCGATCAGTTTTTAACAAACAAAATTATAAAAACAAAATTTATTGCTGAAGGCTCGATAAGTGTTACAAAACGATGTCATGTGGTCACTTTTCAAAACGTTGTCGTTTACATTAACAGTTCGAGTTTCACGACGGAAGACGATGCACAATTGCCGACTATATTATCAAATACAGACAAAAAGGTCCGTCGGTAAATATCCTTTTATTTTTCGCACCTTTTTTATTTTCAAGTCAATAATTGGCGAAGTTTTCTGCTCCGTCGGTATTTCATACTTTTCTTATAGTGGAACTCAGATTCGGAAAGCTGATAGCTTTAAAGTTTTTATAGTTGAAATGGTCAAACCAATTTAGTTTATAGATCTAAGTCCAATTGTTATTATTCTCAAATTACGGTTCAATCTAGTTAAATTAAATCAAGTTGGTTTTAAACAAAACATGATTTAAAGCAGCCAGAGATGAGAGACAGCTAACGGAAGCTTAACTGTTAAATCCATAGATTCCTGTACCTTTGGAACTTGCCAGGAAAGAGCCGATTGTCTGAAGAGAACAGACTAGCATCTGATTATAATATGGAATGTTGCTTGTAGTTGTAGGGGTGACTTCTTGGCGCTGGAGACGATTCGTTAAAACAACTTATCGTGTGAAATCATCTTTGACTAATGAGATTAATGAATATTTCTTGACATTGCAAGCTCATGTTACTCAAGTGTTGACATTTTGTATGGAGATAGACTTACTTTGGCATGACAAATTGCATGTCCATAACGTGTGTCGTTAAGCTTTTCATTAATGTGGTCATTATCACGGGACTGTCATATATTATATTTATTTTATTTTAAAGTTTTTGATATTTTTAATTTTTTAAATAATAAAATTCTTATTTAGTAAAAATATAATATGTGAGAGAAACACGAACCTAAAGTAGCTAAAACTATTTTTACTTAAATTTGAGAGTTAAAACATTTTAATTTTAGCATTACTTTTGAAGTTATGATTAATATTACAAAATTAAGTAAAGTTTATTTTTATAATTAGCCCTAAAAATATTAATTGATAGATAGGTATTTAAAATCTAATAATAATAAAATTAACTCTCTATGAGCTAATACATTTTTTTATTATCATATTAACAAAAATTCAAGTTATTAGGAGCCTCCTTATCTCCGTCTTTTAAGTTTTTACAAAATTTCAAATTTTGTGTAAAAGGGTTAAATAAATTATAAAATGTTAACTTAAATTCCAATTTAAATTAAAATTTTTTAAACATTTTAATACTATTTTTAGTAATTTAAACTAATAAAAAACTTAAATAAATGAACTATTTCTCAATTGGTCCATCCCCCCATTACGATGAGATCACCCTCCAAGTCCATAGCACATTAATTTATTAATTTCAAGTTGCTTTTGGTAGAAAACCAAGTACATGAATATTAAATTTTTAAAAAAACACTTTTCTCTAATTAAATAGTTAAATCATGGTTAGTCTTTAATTTTGTTATTAATATCCATGCTAGTTTAATCTCCCACTTGCACTGCAAATATCCAAGAAGATACTTCAAAAGATGATCTTGATCTACTCTTAAAAATCAAGTTAAAGCGATATTTGAATTGAGTTCGTCTTACAGTTAATTATGAATCATTAACTCATTAATATATAATTTAAAAATTATTATATATGCTTGATATTTTACTTAGTGCGCATTTTCTTTTATTAAAAACAAATTATCATCATTTGGTGTTTTGAATCTTTTATGTTCTTTTTAAGGTAGGTTAAAAGCAATATGAACATGCAATGAAGGCTAACTAAAGTTATGCACTTTTTGCTATGTATATATGTAAGATCAACTAAGTGTTGTCACCCACTTGGCCTAACCTTTTAGAAGACAAAAGGCTTCACTTCACACCTCCTCCCGGACCTCATTAATACTTATTTTTCAAACACATGAAAACACGAAGAATTAATGGTTTCAATAATACGCAGTCTTATCTTAACACGAAATAAATTAGGAATTAATTTCTAAGATTATTTTTTTTCTTTTGAATTTGTTTCGTGCCCAAATCAAGTAACAACATAAACTAATTATGTAATTAAGGAAGAACACAAAACAAATTGAGAGTTACCAAATTCTAAAATGGCTTTTTTCCATTGAATTTGTTACATATCCTAATTATTTTGATTCTTTTTATTTTTTTTTCTTTCACTTTAGTCTTGTAATATACACTTCACCTTTTTTGCAACTTGAAACTACACCACCTTACCCCATTTCCAAACCTACTCTCCTCCTACAAACCCTTTTGTTAACATTCACAAAACCTTAAAAAAAACCCAAAAATAGAAAAAGATTACAAATTAAATGCTACAAAGCTCCAATGATCCTCTGCTTTTTGGTGCACTCTATTGTCAAGAGCTCCATTTCTCTATTCCTTTTCCTATTACACCCACCTCCAATGGTAGCACTATCCATTGATGGCACATTAAAGATGTTGACTCCAAACAACCTAAACATCGGACCCGGTTGGACCGGCCTGCACACTTGGTTCGACCCGGTTCTGGTCTCCCAATCAATATAAAGCTGCTTAACCGGTCCGGTCGATCTCTGGAAAATAACAGTATCACCGGCTTTCAGGTTCTTTTCCTTCACGAACCGGCTCCACCCTTTCGTCAGCACATAGCTCTGGCTGCTGTTCCAGTAGGAGTACCGGAACCTCCATACTTTTCCTGTAACATCCTCGAAGTTCAACAACAACCCTTTGGTACTGTTGCTATTTCCGCTCTGCAATGGAAAGTGCTTCTCTGCGTGTTGTTTTGGTATCACCAGCCGGTTCAACTTTCCGACGTCGCTCGGTGTCACGGCTTTTTCGAAGAGCTGTTCTCGTTCTTTGCAGACCCTGTCCGAGAAACCGTAGATCCCTCCGCCATTGTTATGAGCTCCCGGGGTACTGAGCGGTTTTCCATTGTAGTTCCGTTTGCTCTGCTCGAGTTCATCGCTGTACGTGTGCTTCCTCAACATGTCAACGATTTCAGCTTTGGAATGGGAGTTCAAGAACGCGGCTTCAATCTCACCATCCTCTTCGGACACCTCGACTGCTTGTTTGAAGTTGGTGACAGCGTCACGGCCACGAAACCTCTGCGCGGCGATATCATAGGCTCTGGCGGCTTCATCTTCTTCGTTAAACGTCCCGAGCCAAACGCGCTGGTGCTTCTCGTAAATCTGAGCACCCCAACGACCGTTAGGCTGAGGAACAACTCCTTTGTACTTGGAACTCGGGAGTTTTCGGGACTCCGCTTCAACGCCGGACTCCGAGTCGAGAATCACGCTTGTTCCACTTCCGACGCGGCAGAGAGACACCGGAGACTTGGTCTGAGGTGGGAACGGAGAGAGGGTCGGTGGGGAAACAGAAATGGACTCGCTTGTTGTGCTCTCATCTGTACAACTTCCATCCATTTTTTTCAGAACTTACAAAAGCTTAAGCTTTGGAAAGAGAAGGTGATGAGGTGTTTTTGTTGACTAAAAGAGAAGGGTATGAATTGTGTTGCATTACAACATTTGAGTATATATAGGAACTTGGCCAAGCTTAAGCATTTATTATATTATATATTTATATATATTTATTTTAATATGGAGGTGTAAGGATTGGGGAGATATGGGATTGTGGGTAAGGTGGGTCAACACAAGAGGAAGAGGCATGGTAAGTCACTAGGAAGATTCATCCTTTTCTTGGGAGATATAAACAACTAAATAGGGAAGATTCATACTTGGAGATCAGATGAGAAGGAGATAGGACCTACAACAAGTTGATGGGTTCACATGACTGTGGACCTTGTGTTTAGTTCAAGTTCATCCCCCCTGAGCTTTGATGCTTCTTCTCACTCCTATTCATCTACATCTTTCAGATGTTTACTAGATAAATCGCCAAATTTATAAATTATACATATCAAAAAACTAAATTTATGTGATTTATTATATACAATATGTCAATACATAATGTTTTATTATAAATTTAAGTGACAAACTCGATTTAACATGTGTATATGCATAAAAATTAACGTACTCGTTACAAAAGGCTCTCGATTTTATCGTGTATGCCCGATTTAAAGCTAATCTTGTCATTTATAACTCTAATCAAAATTATAATAATAAGTGCTTACTTATGTTTCTATCAAAATCTAAATACATATTATTATATGTTGTTGGCTTTTATTGCATCCAATCCAAGTTGATATGGGAAAGGAGTTTACTTCCTCCTCCCACTAGATGGGTAATGGGGTCCTTTGGATGAATGAATAGATAGATAAGTGGATGGATGGATGTGGATAGACATGCATGAAGGACAATGAGGCTCATGAAACAAGAAATTCCCTATTTGAAAGGGTGTTATATATATATATATATATATGTACATATATGTTAGTACTTGGTTTGGATTTGATTGGTTCTATTTCTACTTTTGTTTGTCTTATTGGCTAGGTTCACCCTAGCATCTTTCAAATCAATTGAATCACACCTTCCCTCACCTTATACCTCATCAACCCATCTCTTGTCCATTAAACACTTGACATTTTCTTCCTTCCCCACACAACTTGTTATTTTTTATTATCTAAATTTTATAATTTCCCTTAAAATTTTAATTTTTGATATAAAATAAACAATATTAATAACAATCAATAAGAGTCTCAGACAAAAATTATGAAAATTTAATAATATACAGTCTTATCTTACTTAACAAAGAGGTTTTTAAGATATACTATTCGTTTATAATATATTCATTATTATAAAATATTTTAGTTTTAATTTAATAAAATTTTAAAATATGTTTAGTTAATTTTAATTTTTTCATGTAAAAGTATCATTTTACTTTTATGAAATAATTTCATAAAATTTGGTCAAATATGTTAATTATGAGATATTATTTATAAATAAAAATATATATTACTTTTAGAATAAATAAAATTACACTATAAACTTATATTTTTCTTTTCTTTCTTGAATTGTCCCCATCATTATTTTGTTCATGCATTATTATTATTATTATATTTTGTACGGACAAGTCCTGGATCTCTAGTGGCAGTGGGTCCACAAAAGTGCAAGTTGATAAAACCGAGTACTCTTCCCAGGTTCCCATCTCATACTCTATGGGTTGGAATTGGATTATTATAAGCTAATGGGAAAGAATATTATTTATGCAATACACGTTCTTTGTTTATATTATTTAACACAAAACATTATTCAAAAAAAGGAGAAATTAAAACAATAGATGTACGGTATTCTTGGTTCTTATCATACGGAACAGCTGTTTGTATTCATGTTAATACATGGGCACCTCCATACTTGTCCTAAGCAAAGTTTGGATTGTCCACAATTACAATAGCGAGATAATTTATTTTAATCAATTTGAACTTGACTCTAATTAAACGTTAAGTAACTAATAAGAAACGCTTAATCATATGACCGTTGATTTGCTGTTGTTCTCGTAACCTTCTAGTCAAGATTTTCGATTAATAACCCTTGCGGTTTGTTAAGATAGACTGTTAAGCTTTGAATCGATTATGTAAAGTACACGTTAAATAACTAATTTGGGATCAGAGTTTTGTCTCCCGCAAGGGACCTACCTGATTCGAGCGGGGATTAGTATGGGTGTTGATAGCTTAAAGGTACCTTCCTATAGTTGAGACCCTCCTAGGACACCTCGTGGATAACTAAAAAAATAATAATTTTAATGAATGATTTAACAAATTCACAAATTTTAATTAATAAATAAAAACTTATCTTCAAGTCTTTAACATTTGTGTATATTTTCATGAACTTTTACATAATTCAATAATTAATAACGAATTAGATCTATTTTAAATTAAGTCTAATTCTAATTAAAATAGTTGGATAATTAGATTGAGCATAACTGAAATTAAGGTAATTTTTGTTTTAGTTGAGGAGAAAAAAATTTAATTTTGGGATGAATTGAAGAAGTCTATCACCTTTAATGGACCCTACCTTATGAATGTGATTGTAGATGTGATTTCTTTGATTTTTCAGATCTTATGATATGATGGATTGATGACAATTTCAACTCTAGCAACTGCTGGAGGTCATTGCACTTATAGCTGGGTCTTATAACACAGCATATTTGCTGTTTAATAATAATAATGCACTTAACAGTAGATTAAAGGTACAAAGTTAAAGTGCAACACATCACAATATTGTGATTTTTAAGAAATTTATTAAATGAAATCCCCATTTTGTGTATCACGTGTTTTTGTAAGAAATTTAAACTAATAAAATAGGAAGTTTAAGATTTAATCAATATTAAATCATCATAATATTAGTTAAAAATAAAAAATTTGAATAATTTAAAAATTAATTAAAAAATTGTCGTAATTAGTTAGAAATCAAAATTTAATAAAAATGACACTATTAAGTAAAATTTTATTAGTTTATAAAATGTATTAGTTTACGAAAATCAATTGATTAATTAATAAATTGATTTGTTTTTAACAACAAAAATTATTAAACTAAATCAAATTAAAAAATTAGCCTAATCGAAGTTTTTATCAATTAAACAGGTCAAAATGATTCAATTTTTAAAAAACTACCCTTTTCTTTTTGGTGTATCAAAATTGTATTAGAATTAAAAATGTTTCGAATCCCTTTATCTACACTTTCTCGATCAAGCATATTGTACAGGGCTTGTCTAGTGTAGAGTACTCAATTGGCGTGATTTGCAGGCTATTATGTTAATCCGAAGGTTTACTCAGTGCACATCTAAAGGATAGCAATTGCAGGTTCTTCCATTTTGAAAAAAACTCTTTATTTATCAGGCAACTTATTTGGTTATGAGCCGATTCAGACAATTTAACCTAAAAGCTTTAAATTGACCAATTTTTCGGTTGAGTTTTTAATTTTTCGATCAAATTTGCTTTAACAATTTTTATTGTTAAAAATTAATAAATTTATTAATTAATCAGTCAATTTGATATAATCAATTTTTATAAACCAAAATTAATCTTTAATTTAAAGTTTAATTAAAAAAATGTTAAATGAAAATTAATCTTTTTTAATTAAACTTTAAATTAAAGACACTCTCTTTCAATCTTATTTCAAATTCTTCAATTTTAGACAATCTTTAACTGATTTTATAATTATTGATTGAACATTTTAAAGTTTAAACTTTTCGTTTTGCCGATTTAACTTTTAGGTCGGGTTTTAAAGTATAACTTTTCATTCCCTTGTATAAAATCTACTTAATTATCATTTGGCTTTCTTTCACTTTTCTTCCCTTTATTGATTAGTATATTAATTAATTTCCACCTTTAAGCTTTCCCCAATATAATAGCACAAAAAGAAATCCAGATTGATTTCCTCTTCTTAAGATTCTTGGTAATTAATAGGTCTAGCCACTTAATTAAAAATTAATTAATGAACTAATCCATCATGATAATCAGTAAATACATCACTTATGAACACTTTTCCTATCTTTTTTTAATACTACAAGATTAACTTACCAAGCTTAAACTATATTATCTTCTTATCTTAATACATCACCTTCTTATTCCCACAAAACAACTAGCCTAGTGGTCTACACTCGTAATTGATCATCAAAATGTTAGTGAAGAGAAAGCATAATTAGCTACTTAAATTACATAAATAAACAAAGCACTTTGGATAGAGCTTAATCACTAAATTAATGACAAGTTCTTTTTTTTTTCCTTCTCTTAATCATCATCTTCATTTAGAGAAAAGATAATATATTAAAAAGCGTAACTTTTGGGAAAATTTTAATTTAATCATTATTTTTTAAAAATTTACTTATCTTTACTGATATGATTACTAAATAAACATTTTCGAGATATTTAATAGACGCGTCACATTAATAAAAACAACCTTTTGGCTTAAGTTATATAATTTTTAAAAGATTAGTCACTAAATTAAAAAATATAAAAGGTCGTGTTTTAAATTTTTTGTTTATTTAGATAATTATCTTTTTTCCCCTTCTTTTTATATATATATATATATATTAGCTATCCCAGCTTTTGCTGAACTAATTCTAAGCCCCTAAACCCCCATCACAAGAGCTTTAGAGGAGGTAAATTTAGAACCTCAAAATCCCTTAGGTTTCTACGTAACCTGTACATTTCTACGCACAAGGAATCGTCACATACTGATTGGTCAGCTGTTGATTGATCACCGGCCCTGCTCAACGTCGGGTTCCCCAATAGCTCCAACTCTCGTACCGTCGCTAGAAGGGAGACATCTGTAATTGATCTGACCAAGGAGCATGTCCAGGAGACTAGAGGATCATCAACAGGGAAAATTTCCCTCTCATCTCCTTTTTTGGTGTCTCGAACTCAATACCTTCTACAAAGAAGAATCTTAAGTGAGGAGTTCAAACTAATCAAGCCAGTCCTACTTGTCAAAAGATGTGAGTGAGAGGTACAATTTTTTTTTTTTGCCCACGAGATATTTTAGGAGAATCTCAATTATGGGAAGACACCTTTAAACCATCCACAATCAAACTAATCTCTGCTTGAATCAGGCAGGTCCCTTGCAGGAGGCAAATCTCTGACTCTTGGGAGATGCAACTTTCCATAATGGGATGTGAGGTTGGTGTTGCTTTAATCATCCATTCATCTACGGAGTTTTTCATCTCTCACTTTATGTAATTAACCATGCTGAGTAAGTTTCTTTTTGCTTTTCCAATTCAGCAAGTTCAAATCAATGGTTTGAAAGGTACTGCAACATGATGAAATTCCAAATTGCATGTCACACTCTTATCATAAGACCAACCAACCAAAATACGAGGAGTGAGTTTCTTCTATATATAGTAGAGAAATTGTGAATTATAATTCACACGTGAATTCTAAAAATGATAAGTAAAATTTATAAACATTATTTATAATAAATATATTATTTAATTTTAAATTATTGATTTATAACGAAAACATAACGAATAATTTTTTAATTTAAATAATTAATTAAATGCTACTATAAATAAACCTACAAGTCATTTTTTAATTTTTGAATCACCCTTTAACCAATAATATAATTTTAAAATCATTATATGTATTCAACATGCATTAAAAGATATTAACTACAAGCATTAATATTTAAAAAATACAAAGGATCGTGACGAATTTGGCAAGAAGAAAAGCTAGTTCTTCTTATATCAGCAACCTCAGTAGAGTTAGTGCCTAGTATATATACCTACCTCAAAAGCAAAAAGCATGTGTTTATCTATTTCCATGACCATGTCCCCATGTCCCTTTTTTTTTCCCACTAACCAAGCAAGCAGCCTCTGTGATTATGATTTATGAAGCCTAAGATATAAAGAGTGGTATGACATGTTACCACTTGTGCACTCCCTAGGGTTTTCAGTTGAAGATGACTTAATATATGACTCAAGATTGCTAGCCACATCGTGACATGTCACGTAGTTGCATTGCTTTTATATTTTTTGTACATGTTCATTTTTTAATAATCAATTTGATGATCAGATCATACTTTCATACGTTGAATCGGGAATATTGGAGATCAGAATGATAAAAATTAGTTATGATATTGTTTTTTTAACGATGATTAAAAAATTAAACTAATTTGATTTTACTAATTTTTTTTTTTACGTCTTCAATGTCCATTAGTACTTTCAATCACTTCGTATATTAATTAAAATCCAAACTTGTTTTCTTGCAAGTCTAGTCCCTCATCAATTGAGCATCTCGTGCTCTTTTCCATAGTGGTAAGATTCTTATTATATCTTCTTTTATCTTTTCGAACAAGATAAGCTATGGATCGGAGGTGAATGAAAAACGCCATGACTTTGATGTCTTACGTGTTGGAGATTAATTCCACATGCCGTATCATTTGGTGGGTCTCTCCTAGTGCTCATCATCATGTCTTAGTCTCACTTTTATAATCAATCTTAAAGACTAAAGACTAAGAAGAAAAGTTGCCTCAACACATGAATAAGAAATGATTTAAGAGTAAAATATATAGAACTTTCTTATAATTTGAGACATTTTGAAAAAATTAAGGTTATGAAAAATTCATAATTTTGATTAAAAATAACGATAAAATATAAATAATATCTATATTAAACCTGAATTAATCAAATATTCACTAATATGATAGCTTAACTATGTTTTTAAACCCAACATGGTTCATTTAAGTTCAACTTGAATTAATAATTTAATTATAATAAATTATTAGTTTAATTCAAATTTATTTAACACAATTCAAGTTTAAGAGTTGATTTGAATTGTTATATAATTAACATTTGATTAGCTCTGATGTGTTTATCGTTATTTTTAACTAAAATATGAAAAAGGGATTTTTTTTGAAAAATTTAATATTATTAAGAATTTTTTAGGAATTCTGAAAATTATAAATTTTCTTAAATTATATTACTTTAACTAGAAAAGGGTCGATAAAAAAATAAATACCCAAAAAAATAGAAAGAAAAAAAAACCTTATCTTGTCTTGATGGGGCAAGAACTAAGAAATAGACCCATTTGGAGGTTTTTGAAACTTTCCACAAACGTCAACCACACGCTTATACACTATTGCTTATCATTCTCCTTACACTCTTTGTTTCTTTCTTCATCTTCCAACTTGGGTCCTCACGTATAACGCGTTCACAAGCAATCACACTCGGTGACCTTATAATTAATTACTTAATTAATTATTTAATTTTAAATAACTATATGGGAGTAAATAGTTAATTAAATTAAACAAATAATTAGTAAATCTTTGACCGTTGCCTCATCCACTACCGACGAGGATGGCGGCGACCCTTCTTTTGGGGTCAATCCACGTGAGTGTAGCTATTCTCTAGGGTTACATAAACTTGAGCATGATTTGTTTTTCAATCAATAATTATGTATTACTTGATATGATTTTGTTTAAATTTTAATACTTGTGTTAATTATAACATAGGGTTAAAAAATAAATAAAATGCACTTAAAAACAAGTTTCCTCGCCTTCATTTCCTAACTATTTCTATGTAATAAAACCATTAATCAACTATTAATGGAAAGCGATTAGGCATAATATCATGATGTGAGAAAAGGGTATCTTATTAAACTCTTATATTCGATGCTTTCAAAATCGAACAGAAAGTTAAACCGATAAGACAAGAGATTTAAGGTTTAAAAGATTCAATCGGTATTAGACAGTCATAAAATTGTTTAAAGATTGAATAAATCTGAAAAATGATTGTCCTTACTTGTTGAAAATTTTAAGTTTTAACAGAAAAAAGAAACTGTTAAATAAAATTAATCAGTTTACTTTAGTTTAAAATAACTAATTAGTTTGCAAAAATTGGACAATTAATTGATAAACTTATAGATTTTTAATAACAAAAATTACTAAACTAAACGAAACCAAAAAATTAAAAACTGAATCAAAAAATTGACATGTTTAAAGTTTTTATTATTAAACCGATCAAATATTTTTAAAACATTGCTTATATATATATATATTAGAAGTGACAATGGAATACAAAATATGCCAAAAAAAATCAAAAGACATGCCTAATTTTCATTAATGGATAGAAGGAAGTGTCCAAGAAAAGAAGAATGAATCTTGGTCAAAAACAGTATAATTCTAGAGATAGTTTGTATTTGAAAATGCTTCTCTAGTTTGTGTATAAAAAGTCTTACTAATTAAGTAAAACACCAAACAACAAGTAGGCACTTATTTTTCTAGAAAATCAAAGAAAAATAGCACAAGTGTGGAAGAAGAACTGTGGATTGCTTGAAGTAAACCAAAACCAACAAAACCAAGCTGTAAAGGACAGGAAGGCCACTTTCTGCCATAACCTACCAGCTGCTTTTGTTGACCATACACTCACACAAAAGTCATTCCTATTGGCCATAGTACAAGGACCATCCTGCATGCCACAGAACTCTTCCTATTGGTTCAGATGTGGGTCTATGTCAGGTAGAGAAATTCTTAATCTTAGGGTTTCTCTCGTATCTTGTGATGGTATGGTTCACACTTACATGTACAGTTTTATATATGGTTTCATAAAACTGTATATAAAACTGTACATGTAAGTGTGAACCATACCATCACAAGATATGAGAGAAACCCTAATATATATATATATGCATACTTAAAGATGATATATAGAATCATCCAAAGACAAAAAGAAGATAAGAACACCCTTTGTCCATATGCTACAATGGCACCAAAACTTGGATATTTGTTGATTGATTAGGTCTAGATCTTTGTTGATTGTCACAAATCGAGAAATTGAAGGAATCCACTAAATCACATGCAAAATTAGGGCCAACTTGGCACATTTTATATAATAAAAACACTCAGCCGACAAGTTGGCAAGATGTTGCCGACATGGCACGCATAAATGAAGAAAAATAAATAAATAACATCACAAAGTCAAATAAAAAATTGTCCACTTGGATGTGTAGTTGGCTAGCAATACCAATAGCAATAGCAATTTGGCATAGTTATTAATTTTGTTTTCTTCCGCTTTTGAAATTCTCCCATTTATTACGTTGGAATATCCCGTTCTCATTAGGGTGTTTCAATTCATATTAATCTCATTCACATAATTACGTAGACTTCGTATAAATATATGAATGAGATTTAACGAACAAAATAAGAATTGTTTAAAGGATCTTATCCTTTTTTATTAGTCAACCTCCTCGTCTCCTTCTACTGTTCACAAGCACGGGTAGGTGCTTGCTCAGAACCTGGAGAGAAATATGGAATCATATAAGACTTTGATGCAAATTTCGAGGTCAACGAAGTCAATGGTTTTTGTTTTTTCTCCAAAATTAGGCCACAAAAATTCTTTTTGTGGGTTGCTTCGAGAAGCTGTTTTGCAGTTTTTTCTTGTAAGATTTGAAGAATTCTACGTTACAATTGCTACAAATTAATTGATTAGTTGCTTTATTTAAAGAGCTAAACGAACTTTCTACTGGTTAAGATAAAGTTATTAGACTTTTTCAATTTTTCCACTTTAGCAAGCCTTTAATTAAATATTGATGATGATTAAATATTGATGATGATGATGATGATAGGATGTCTATTTAATTTAATATAAATTTTATGTTAGGAATAAATTTAATTTTTATTTATGATTAGTCCTATTAAGAAATAATTTGTTGGATTATATAACCTTTGTATATATGATTTTAATTATTTGATAATTAAACTACATAATTATAGCCATGGATCTAAATTAATATAATAGAAAAAACACGAAAGCGATAATGATTTAAAAAATTCAACCTGTTCGACCGGTTCAATCGTAAAAATCTTTAACTGTCCAATTTTTCGGTTTGATTTATTTTAATAATTTTTGTTATTAAAAATTGTTCAATTTATTAATTAGTCGATCAATTTTCATTAATTAAAGTTATTATAAACTAAAATAAATAAATTAATTTTTATTTAACAATCTCTTTTTTAATTAAATTTCAAATTTTTTAACAATCTCTTTCAATCATATTTCAAATTCTTTAATTTTATTCAATCATCAAACAATTTTATGACAATCTAATAATAATCGAATATTTTAAACCTTAATTCTCTTGTTTTACATATTAAATTTTCGGTCTAATTTTTAAAACATTGATTATATCAACTTTGAGTTAGGGTTAATTACTTATCAATGTTGTGGTTAGAACTTATATGGGAGTCGATGGTATTTGACTACGAAGTAAGCTTATTGTTGTGTAATTATATCTTATATTAGCAACAAAAACTAAGATTAATGAGTCATAATCAATAATTAAATAATGCTTCTTCGTATCTTGATTTGGTGGTGCCTTGAGAGCCTTCGTGGCCTTACTCACGCCTCATAATTAATCCTCAAATGGTTGATTTTTATTAGGAGTAGTTTAATTTATGATGTGCAAGTCAAGCATATGAGGTGGTAAGATATTAAAACCTCTAAATCTAACATTAAACTATACTTAAAAGTCAAAAATGGAATAGTCAAAATTGACTAATCTTGAAAAAAAGAGAAACATTATTTGATGATTTGGATCCTCATATTTATTAATTTAAAGCAATAGTATTTTAATTCTATTTCTATTAGTAAATTAAAATTAATAAAATAATAATATTTTAAATTCTGATCAAATTGAATATCGAAACAATTCTATATTTACTAAATACGATATTTAATAAAATTAATCGAGTTTAGGTGGTACGAATTAGCGTTTTGAAGATTCGACATAATCTATTATGTGTTAACTAAGCATAGGAAGGCTTTTTATTTGAATTTAATAAAGTCTAGTCAAGTTTAGTGTTTGTGGAAATTAATGAAGTAAGATTCAAGGGTTAGACAAATTTAATAATTAAAAAAAAGTTTCACACTAGTGGTATTATTTAAAATGCTTGAAGGGTCAAATTAGTCTTTTGCTTAATTAATTAATAGGTTTAACATGTGTTTAATGAAGTCAATTTGTAGTTTAGGTGTTACCTATGTTGTGACTTGGAAGAAGAACTAATGACTTAAACTCATGAAATGTAGAGAATTGAAGATATGTTTTGACTCTTAAGTATTAGAAATAAAATCCGTTTTCAATTTGAATCGGATAATTTTTTGATTCAGTTTTTAACTTTTCAGTTTATATTATTTTAATAATTCTTATTGTTAAAGATTAACCATTTTTTGTAAGCTAATCAGAATTTTATAACTAAAATAAATTGATTTAATTTTTATTTAATAGTTTTTTAAATTAAACTTCAAAATTTTCAATAAATAAGAGCGATTTCTTTTAATTTTATTTTAAAATCTTCAATTTTTAATTAATTTTGTGATGATTTAATATCGGCTGAATATTTTAAGCTTAATTTTTTTTTATCTTATCGGTTTAAACTTTGATTCGGTTTTTAAAAATTGATTTTAGTTACTCACAATCTCATACTAGAGATGGCCCAGGCCTAACTCGGGCTGACAACTTCTACCCTTGCCTGAGGCAACTATTGATTTTATTTTTAATTAAAATAAGAAACAATTTTCTTATAATTGTCAGGTCTCGGATCGACATGTACAATCTAAGTCCGAGGCACAATTTTTTAAAAATCAATCTCGGGACCCAATTTAAAAAAAAAGACTTAAGACCCTATCAACTCGAGTTTGACCCGTTGATCTCAGGTTGAACCGGAAGTCGGGCCCAAATGCTGTCCAATCCTAGACAAACCAAGAGTGAAATCAATCTGGAGTGTGGAGACATTTTTGGGTAATATAAAAAATCGTAAGCATTTTTTGGTACAATTCCAATACCAAAAGATAAACATCACAGGAGTTGAGTACAAATTGTACCGCTTCTTCTGCTTCAATCATGCCATGCTCTAGCACACAGATTTGTTACAAAGCCGCGTTGGAGCTGTCGTTTGCGCCAGAAAGTATTCATAGTCCCACTTTGGAATGGTCTTAGTCGAACCTTACGTATTATATATATATATATATATAGTCGTTTCATCACACCTAATTCGAAGTCTTGCAATAATACAGTCTAAAAATGTCTGATAATACGCTGCCTTACCCCTACGTAATAGAGAAACTGTTTTCAGTAATTCACGTGCAGATAGATATATGTATATATATATATATATATCTCTGAAATCACGAGAATTATGCAAGACTTTTGGTTGAAGTGTACCTTTTAAGGTACAACCCTCTGTTGCTTTTGCTAGAGGGATCTTAAATCATGTGAATATAGAGGGAGGATGGTGCAATTCCTCCAAGATAAGATTACTGTCAACATCAACACTACAAAACTGTGAAAGCAAGCAAGTTAAAATCACAGTTCTTTACAGTACAAGAAGCCATAAAAGACAAGTGTTATAGTCCAACATTGTTGGGGACAACAGTTAGCAAAAGAAATAGGAGCTGGTAATGCTTTATCTGGTAATGCTTTATCCTTTCTTTTCAGAGGAACAAAATACAGGGAAAGGGGTATGAATATGATACAGAAATGGAGAGGCTTATCTTGTTTTTGTGTCAGTAAGAACAATAAGATGAGATTCATTGCATTTTATGGACAGTGTGTGGCTTTTTCTGAGAGACCATTCTATTTCAGTTGTTGGAAAGATTCCAAAAAACGAGCAATAATGGTCATCGATGTGAAATAGCCATGAAGCTCCTATCCTGTTTTTTGAGTATCTGGAATTGTCATATCAGGGTCCCCTTTGTATATGGTCTCTCTCTCTTTTTCCCTCTCTATGAACTGAGCTTGAAGAGTGTGAAGATGGAGATACTGTCATTTTCAAGTGACTGTCAATGGGGACCATATGGTGATGGCAATCCTTTGGCATGTTGGCTCTCCATTTCAAGAACCATCAATGACTTCTGCCTCTGGTATCTGTTTCTCTTTGCAGCTATTGCTGAAAAAAAAAATGATCAAGTAGAATCAAATCATTAAGAATTCAATGATGAACTTAAAACATAAGAACACTAGATTAAGAACTATTAAGTTGTTTTAAGAACTCCATCGGTTTTAACTTCTTCCATGATAGGATTGACAAAACTACAGATGTTTTTAAATTATCATTTCTTAAAAGAGGTAGGAATGACAAGAATAATCTTTGAACCTTTTGAGGGGGTAAAGAAATTGGGAAAGGTTTTGATCAGCTGTGTTTCAGATATCATAACTCTACCATACTAAAAGAGTTACAGGAAAGGACTGTTAACTTCTTGCTAGTTGTAAAGGGTAGCTACAAGGGCACAGAGAGGAATTTGGAGTCGCTTCATGATAGGAGGATAAAACTTAGACAGGATAAAGGCTTTCTTTGTCTAGACCGGGAAAAGGATGAAATTGAATGTTCAGGAAGAATGCTCGGCGTAACGCCATACATACAATCAGTCTAGTAGGGAGCCTATCTGTGTAAGGTTGAGGAAAGGTGAGATTTGAAGAGCATATACCATCGTCTATGGGATGATATTGTAGGTTGAGGCAGAGCGATGATTTAACTCAAAAGACATTATCAGAAGAAGTCATATAACACACAGTGTAATTTAACAGCAAATATCAGAAAATTGCAAGTATTGAACAACTTGTAAGCACAGAAATTAATGGGATGCACACATAACTAAATGAAAGTTTGTGTTCTCCTACTAATCCTACCGATCATGATTAGCTTGTTCTAATGCATTTTCAAACTCTGAAGTAACATCTCAAGTATCCTAAACTAAGCTGTAGGTTTGCTGCCATATTTTCAAGAATCTATCAACTCGGATTTGCAACCGAGTTTCAAAGTAATGCTGGCATATGATAACTGATAGGTCAGTGTGATAACTGAATTCAACGGGCCGAGTGTCTCTTGAGTTTCAAGTAGTCTGTGGTAACTGCTGGGTGTCTGATGATGTATTTCTTAAGGTGAAATCAGAATTAGATAGGATAGAAAACCTTATGTCGGGGAAATGATGATACAGGTACAATTGTAAGACCAGGAAAAAAAACAAAAAATTGCATTTCTGTGAAATTGTACTTACACGTTAAATCGTGAGTTGGAGCAAAGTCATAATCATATCTGCCCCTCTTAATGTAACAAATGTATGCTACTGCCAGAACCAAGCATAGAATTACAAAGCATGAAAGAGCGATGGCTACTTTCCCGCCTTTGGATAAATGGCCACTTTCCCAGAACAGGGAGCATTTTGGCAAAGAAGGTACGCCACACAAACCTTTGTTTCCTGAAAGACTATAAGGAATACAAACTTGATTAGGTAATGGAACAAAAAGATTGATCTTTTCAAAAGAATGAAATCGTATTGTTGGAAGAGAAAATAAAACAGTTGAAAAGCATGTAAAAATAGACTGATTTGAAACATGAAAGAGAATAGCCAATCAAGGGCAAAGAGTTCTGATAGCTAGAACATGAGACATACTCAATAGCTCCACCATGCACACCAACTGAATAAAGCTCCTCAGGTACTTGCCCTTCTAGCAAGTTATCATTCAATAGCCTGAAATTAGTTAAAGGAAGTCAAGACAGTAATTTTGTAGTCCATATTCAACAATCATGTTCCAGTTTTAGGGTCCGACCAAGCTCAAAGCCCGATATTAAAAAAAAATTGCCCAAACCAGGCCTGAAGTCTGGTCAACTTGGGCAGATTTCAGGCCGGGCATTTTTGCCATCCCTAGTAAAACTTATGTTGGTGTTACTGATTAAACCGGTTCTAGTAGGTGGTCTGTCCGTTGAATTACTGAGCAAAAAGACCGGTGGAAAAGGAATACCATAAAATTTCTAACAGAGTAAGTTATGAAGGCAAGTAAAGGATGGACAAAAGCCACATTAAGGTTAAAAATAAGTCCAGCATACTATCTTGGAGGCACAACAAGACCTGGGGTGGATGATAATGATCTTTGTACTTTCTATTAAACAAAACAAACTTGCATGAAATTCAACAGGAACTTGACTAAAGGACTGAAGAATAACGAGGTAGTAAAATACACAAATCACAGAAAGCTAATGTTTATTTCCATGAAGTGAAACACCCAAGTACTGCAATGCTTCCATTTATGTCAATAATAACAAGCCACATTTGATCAAGCATTATTGCATATTAAATCAAAGATTCAGCTATAAATATTTTCTTCTTAATATGTGATTCGATCAAAAACTTCTACAAAAAGGTTAGAAACTTTCGCAGTCTATTGTTCGAGTGCCGTGCAGCTAACCAAAGTTTTTGTTCAGCTGGTATTTTGTAATTTAAGTCATTTCAATCAGCATCAGTTTGAAGATGAAGATTGAAAGGAATATTGTTGACAAAGCAGCAATATGGTCTATTCAAATTCACTCAGGATTATCTATGTCATAAGAAGGCTCCAATAATTTAAGAATTATAGCTTTCCATGATTGCATTTAGCACAAAAACATTGAATGTGAAACGTGATCTATGTTTATCAAAGAGTAAAATATGTTATTCACTGGATGACTAATCATAGATGCAAAATGCTTACACAAGCTGCAGACTTGAAGAAGTTAAACTTTCTGGTATAGGGCCTGAAAACTGATTGCTTGACAAATCCCTACAAAATATGAATTAAACGTAGTAAGACAAAATTGAGACATGTCTGCATGTTTCACTAATAGTTGTCAAATAGAAGCTAGACGAGTGCAGTAATTCACATTTGAACTTTGATAACAAAAACATGACAAATTATACAGGTCAGACACAGATCCACAATGAGTTTCTTGATGATATCTCAAGGTAAATGTCAAATCTAATGGAATGAATGAAGTTAACTATCTAAACTGATTAATCATATACTTTTTTGAGGAGAAGAATGAGGAATACAGGTCTAATTGATGAGAAAATCACTGATTAAGTTAACTTGCAACACAAATCAATTTGAGTTCTGATGGTTTAATGACTGAAAATATCCAGCTCTTTGAAGTTAAAGTAGAAAAAGGTCATTAATCGAGACCTCAAATGAGTGCTTCTCATGGACAGGTTCAGTATGCTAGAGTTTCACCACAGACTGGTTTCTATTTTATACATGAAAATGATCGGTGAAGAAAAGTGTCTATACAATCAAGCAGTGATCTATACGGGAAGCAAAATGAAAAGCATATTTTCAAACGATAACTTGCCATATAAAACAGAAACTAAAATCACAATAATAGGCACAAATTATGTATTACTTACATCCGTACAAGAGACTTCTGACCCAGACCCAAAGGTAGAGTTCCTTCCAAAAAATTAGAACTCAAATTCCTGCACGTTTGAACAAAACAAGGTGTTAATGGTTGAAGTCAGTAAAGGAAGGAAAGGAAGGATTAGAGTGTCCTAAAGTCCAGAAGTAAGATTCAAAAACCTAGCAAATGCGTTGAACTGGAGAAAGTACTAGTAGATTTGATTGATCTTAGGATAGATATTGAGATCAACTAAGTACTAAACACGTAGAATATATTCTACAAGGCCAGCAGAAAAATAACAGATTTATTAAGAGACACTAATATACCATTTTGACTGATGTCAAATATCAATGAACTGTAATCTCTTTCGGTATTAGCTGTTTGACATTTATCAACATTCAGTCGAGCCCGTAGAGGTATGTATGTATGTGTGTGCCTATACATCTCTCTCTCTCTCTCTCTACATATATATATACATACATATATATTATAAAACAGTGATAAACAGGTTTTTAAGATACTGGAATAACTTAAGCATCGTGGTTTTAGTTGGAAACAAAAAGGATAATGACTAAATCAATTAACTGGAGATTATATCAATCACCAGATATAGTAGGACAGTTGGAAAGGACTCATATCCAACAGCAACCAACTGAACTTTTATTATATTTTGAATGGTATTATCTTACAAAGTCCATAATGCATGAGACAGCAAATTAGTTGATACTTACAGGCTTACCAAGTCCGTCAGAAGACTAATCTGATCGCTTATAAATCCTTTCAATCCTTGGCTTCCAAGATCTCTGAACAACAGTAAATGAGTAAGTAACATTGCCTCAATTCTAGTGTGTGTGTGTGGGCGCGCGCGCGCGTGTGCGAGAGAGAAAGATATTAGGATTCCTAGCATAGAAGTAGGCCTTAAAAGAGGCTGCTGTAATAAAAAGTTTTTGCAGTCAATAATTTTGGTGTACTGTTTTTCTGAAAGTAATAAAATGGTCTAATTCAATACAGAACATTCTGTTAGACTCCCGACAACTCAGAATAATATTTACAAATATAGTAAATATATATATATATACATATATGAGGTTAGTT
>JANVCQ010000001.1:496322-511044 GCA_025531925.1 Erythroxylum plowmanianum
TTAATATTTATAAACTAATATTTATTTTATATATGTTTGATTATAAAATCAAAATTTATATATTTTAAAATATATTTTAAATTTAATTATATTTATTAATAATTATTAAATTAACTTTATAAATTAAATTAAAATTGTAATTATTATTTATTATTATAATTTTTTGAGATAAGATTGAAATATACAATACAACTATATAACATGACAATAGATTATTTACAATATTTAAAAAAAATTAGAGAATATTTTATAAATATAAAAATTTACCTAAAATAATATTCAGTATTAACCGGTATCATACCAAAATTTAATTCAGTACCAACGGTACAGTATTTGCTCCAAACTCAGCCCCGCCTCTTGTCATCTTAAAGACTCATGTGAGCAACTTTTGACAAAGTTGCAGACACTGGGCCATGATTTGATATGTAATTGAGGCTTTAATTTTGGTATTTTCCTTTATAGTTCGTTTCACTGAAAATTATAAAATGAGAAAATGGTTCACAGCTCAGACTGACGTCATTTGTTATCACCCTTCTTGATTTGTACACTATTATTGGATTCCTCTCCAGACGTGCCGTGGCATCCATGCAACAGACCATTTACTTAACATTCAGAGCTTTTACACCAACACAACTTCGTGAAACACAAGTGATATTTATTATTGCAATTGGAGATTAATTTAGTTTAAGGTAAGGTTATTAATTATTGTATCTCTTCAAATCTCATATTTTAACGAGACTTTTACTGAGTTATTATTGTTATTTTTTCATTTAGAGATGATAATATTTACATGTATAAGACGGAATAGTGGCTCATCAAATAGGTGTATAGTTATAAGTTAATGATGGTAGAAATGAAGATACTCCGATATGTAATTTTACTAAAAAATATAAGATAATAAATATTGTTAGAGTGTCTCGTATTAACTAAACATGAAAAATATTTAAAAATTTATAAATGGTAAAAGTCAATTATCCACATGATTAGTTCTAGTCATTTTAGTAATGATTGACTCAAGCTCAATTTTTGTTAATGAGCTTTATATTATACCCATACTAAAACTTTTAATATGGAATCAGAGCAGGTTTTGGTTTGAATTATTAATTTCTCGGTTGTCTGTCCAGATGCCCAGTCATAGGAACCCGGTGCGATTATCACTGCATTTATTTCAAGTGATAACTAAATGTTCAGTTTCAGTTGCACAAAAGGGGAGTGTTAGAGTATCCCATATTGATTAAACATGAAAATATTAAAGGGTTTATAAGTAGTAAGGGTCAATTATTCAAATGACTAGTTCTAGTCATTTTGGCAATAATTGATCCAAGCTCAATTCTTGTTAATGTACTCTACACTCTATTAATATTAAAAATTTTAATAAATATAATGGTACGAGATAAATCAAAAGTGACTAATATTAATAAAAATTTAAGAAAGCTAAAGTTTAAGTAGTTTAAACATGTTAAAATGAGAAACTCTGACGTTCTAGTAAGTGTAACAAGATTGTCTTTAGGAACTATAAGAGAAAAAAAATGACAGCTTAAGAAAACTTTGAGGGAAGTGATTAAGAATGATATAATTATGTTGGAACTTATCGGAGACGAGACCCTCAATTGAATACTTTGGCATACTAAAATAAGAGTAAAGGATCTTACATAGAGATGTCAATCTCTTTTTCTTAGGTTTTTTAAATATTTTCCTTCGAGTCTTATGTTTTGTATTTAAGTTAAATATTATATATATACTTGTTTGTTTATTTATTTATTTATCTTCTTTCTTGTTTTTATATTTATTTACATATATTTTTTAAGTTTTATTTGTTACCTTGTTCTACATCAAAAGTAGTCTCCTTACTAATTTAAGGTATGATTGCGTACTTCTGAGCTTCTCTAAACTCTGTGTTCACCAAAATTTCTACTTAGATGTTGTTGTTATCGTTGTTGAGTTGAATTCAATTCTTTACACACTTAGTTTAAATTTAAATTATTTGAGTTTCAATCAATTTAAAATGAAAATATTTTTGAAGAATTAAATTTCAATTCAGAAAATTCAAATAAATTGAACATAATTCATTAATTTCAATCTATAATTTTCACAAACTCTTATAATTTTTATGATTAAGTGAACATATTCTTAATTACAACTGTATACAAATTCTTTGATAAAAAAATTAAAAATTTAAATTTTAAATAAAATAAATAAATATTGTTATTTTAATTTTAGAAAAATTATTACCTCATGTACTCTCAAATCCTTAAAAAAATTAATATTTTAAAACTGATATTATTTTTATTATTTTTTAATAAAATAATTAAATATTATGGTATTTGATTTTTCAGGGCTTTCAATAAAAAAAATACAAACAACTCATAAAATTATAAATTGACTTATTTGAAATTACACCCAAAGTTTAAAGAATTCAAACCCACAAAATTATAAATTATTAAGAACCAAAATAATTAGTGTGTCTCAACTAATATCTCTGTCGATTGTTACCGTACTATGTTTAATATATAGACAGACGAATACTGCTGTTGTGTCGTTTTCACTTAAAATGGACCATTTTAAGATAATGAGAACCGGAAACGTTATTTCAACAACTCAGGGTTTTTATTGATATTTTTTGGGTAGGGAAAATGGACCGTACATTTTCTAGAACCAGTAGTTCAGATGGTATTAGGTCTGGTTAGGTTTAGGCATTAAAAAAAACTAATGCTTGGGTCAAAACTCGGCCTAAAACTTGATCAAGTCCGAAGCTTATAGCTCGAGTTTAATCGAGCTTAGATGACCCAAATTCTGATTAAGCCTGAGTCCAATTTAATTTTTAATTTAAACTTTAAAAATGACATTTTTTATGATACTTTTGAATTTTTAATTAGGCTGAGTTAGACATTCCAAGTCTAAATTTAGTCAAAAGTTCAAAATTTTCAAGAAAAAAGTTTAAGCCTCATTTGAAACTCGGTCAGTTAGAATTGGTCTCGTTGACTTCGAATTAAGTTAGGTCGAATTGGACTGAGTTCAACCCCAATGCCATAACTAACTAGTAGATTAATTAAGAAGGCTTAAAGATCATATAATAGCATTAAAGTTAAGTTTGGATTCATTCTTCAATTTTTAGGTCAAGTTTAGACTTTATTTTTATTTTTCAAAATTTCATATTTAATTCAGATTCAGATTTCACTGCCAGAATTTAATCTAGAGTTAAAACATTTTTCATATATAAAATGACATTGTTTGTATATACTTTTTATATATTCATAAATAAATAATTAAATTAAAAAGTTTTAAATTATTAAATCACATTGCATAAACAAATATCCTTTATGGATCCAAGACAAAAAAATACTAATTAAAAATACAGTGGCCGATGGCTTCTCCTCCATCGAAAGCTGCTCGACTTTAAACTTACGTCAATGGAGTTTCATACGGAGAGCTCATCAAGTTAAATTAGGTTGGTATAGTTAGCTTATGCATTGCATGGTTTTCCATGCATTTCAGATCGCTTCTGTTTTCATATACTACCCTGTGTCCTTTCTACATCCATCCATTAATAACCTTAAAGATCGATAAGCTCTTGGCGAAATAAAAAAGTTTGAAAAAATCGGCAATATATAATTACAATCCAATTAAATTAAAAAAAGAACAAAAATACTTATATAAAATCGAAAGAAGTATACAAGTATAACATAAAATTAATAGTTTGACAATATATCGCAAATATATATTAATAATATTATATCTGTGACAGAGGAAAAAAATAAAAAGTAAAATTTAATATTTTATATTAAAAATGAAAAAATAAAAAACAAATTTATCCTTATGTAGTGAACTTTTACATCATTGTTCTAATGATTAAGAATATTATTTGGATTTTTAATTACTATAATTTTTTTTGGTAATTTAGTAAGTTAATTGAAAATAATGAAAGGATATGTATAAGGTACAGGGAAACCCCGAGTCTGTTCTCTACATAAGAGCCGAACTTGCCACTCTATACTATATTATTAGTTATTTATACGCTAAATTATCAAATCCTCAAATTTGACTTTACTTATATTGTTACTAAACTTATGTGATCTTTTACAAAAACATAAATCCAACAATTATTATAACACTGGGGAAAAGTGTAACGACAATTACAATTACAAAAATTAAATTATTTATTAATGTTTAGTTAGTTTTATAAATAATAAATAATCTAAAAATTTAAAGAAAGAAACACAAATAAACATAATATCATTTAATATTAATGTTTTGATTTAAAATGATAATATAGTGTCCACAAGTTAAAACATGGAAATCTTTTGTTGCAAATTTTAAGTTGGAGTAATTTAGATTCATATGTTACTGCTTCTTCTGCGTGTTTTAATACGGATTGGACTTTTCATCTCAGTCTTTTCTGCTTACTATTTTAGTTGACAAATTTTTTAATTATAATTTTATTTTAATGTTATTTTATTATGTATTAAATTTTGGATTATTTTTAGTTCCTTATTATTATTATTATTATTACGGTTTGAATTGCTTTTTACGTATTTATTTCGTGCTAGTTTGTCTTTTCTCTCTCAAAATTGCATCATTCTTATATTATCTCATTTATCTGTGGGTCTACCAGGAACAGCCTCTTTACTATATAAAAATAAGGCTACGTACTATCAGACATCCTCAGACCCCGCTTTATTGCGGGACTTCAGACTGGGTGATGACGACGACGACGACGTTAATGGACATTAAAAAAAAAAAGAGTAGAAGATACCTCAAATGAATTTATAAGTATAAGAAGCTAAAAATTAACGTTAGTCTTTGGAATGTGAAAAGATTATATAGTAATATGGGAATTATATAAACCCAAAAATGTCTCTTTCCCAATTATTAATGGCATTTAATAGCCTGCAACTATTAAAAGAATCAATATTGGAATGATGCTAAAATGTAAGTGAAAGTGGGCCTTTATCAACGTTGGAATGATGCTAAAATGTAAGTGAAAGTGGGCCTTTAGAATGGTCATGGTGGTGAAAATGGGCCCTTAATGAGGTGAGACTCTAGGCAGGTATCCTACTTGCTCCTTCCTAGGGCTAGGATTAGTCATATTGAGTCGGGTTTGATCGAGACTTGACGGAGATAGCAGCCAATTTGGAATCTAGTCTAATTTGATTCTAAATCAACGAGAAAAGTTTAGTTAAATCAAAATTTGAGTAAAGTTTGAGTTTGATTGGCTCTCAAAAGTAAAACAATATTATTTTAATGTTAAATTTAAGAAACTAAAACGATGTAATTTTAGAAAATTTTCTTAAAATGATGTCGTTGTGGATAGCTCAAACGAGCTTAGACTCAAACTTAAGTCTAGCAATGTAAACTCGATAATCAAAC
The DNA here is from genome assembly GCA_025531925.1 of Erythroxylum plowmanianum. NCBI lineage: Eukaryota > Viridiplantae > Streptophyta > Magnoliopsida > Malpighiales > Erythroxylaceae > Erythroxylum > Erythroxylum plowmanianum. The sequence goes on from JANVCQ010000001.1 coordinate 501,690, forward strand.
TTTAAATTGTGCAATCAAGAGATCCAATTGAGTTGGGTTGATGATAGATCTAACTTAATCTACCTCATTTCTATATTTAGGAGTCTTGAGTTAGATCTTGAGTAGATGTGAATACCTAAGTTTAAAATTGTTGATATGGGCTTGGGCTTAACAAGGATGACAAGCGACTTGGAGTTTAGCTCTTTTCAACCCGAAATCAATGCAACACAAGCTTGACTATGCCGAAATGACTATATAATTGACCCGATCCAACCCGTTACCATGTTTAAGACTCGAGTTTAATCACAAACTGATATGAATACCTAAGTTTAAATTAGGTTATTTGAATTTTGGAAGCCTTCATTTTAATAAACATTATAAGTTCCTTTAATCAAAGGGATAATAGATTTAATTTTAAAATTTTAAAAATTCAATTTAATAAACTAAATTTTAAAATATTTTATAATTTAATTTAATAATTATTAAATTACTACATTAAAAATTAGACTTGAATTTTTAAAAAATCTAAAAAATCCGTACGCTTTTTTGTTATGTAAGACGAAGTAGCTACCATGTGATGACTCAAACAGTCTACGTGCCGCTTGTGGTGCATATCGCTGATTAATCCTCTTGCAGCCATTTCCCTCCACAAAAAGTACCCGTAATAACTGTCATTGCCCGAACCAAGCTCAAAAAAATCAGAGAAATGTAAGAATAACTGGAAAGGAACAAAGCAGAACCTGTGGTCTACGTTGGACGCAGGTTTGACTAAAAAAGCTTGTGTCTTTACGAACCATCAAACCCGGCTTCTGTTCAGCACAGGCATGGCCACTGTGGCTTCAAATGGAGCTGGTATCGTGCCACTCAAGCTCAATTCTCAGCCCTTTTCTTCTTCTTCTTTCTTTGGCAAGAAACTTAACGTCAAACCCTCCCCAAGATCCAACGCTTCAAAAGCTGGAACCCTCGTAGCTCTTGCTTCAGGAGGTGAGTTCCTTAAAGATGCTGTTCACAACCTGTTCTTGGGTGTTGGGGTTGGGCTACCATGTACAGTGATGGAGTGTGGGGATATAATTTACAGAAGCACTTTGCCAAAGTCTAGTGGGTTGACACTTACAGCACCTGGAGCTGTTTTGGCTTTGGGTGCTCTTTCTTACCTCTGGGCTACTCCTGGTGTGGCTCCTGGGTTCTTTGACATGTTTGTATTTGCTTTTGTGGAGAGATTGATTCGACCCACCTATAAAAAGGTTTGTGATTGTGATTGGGTCTTGGTGATTTTGCTATACACAGTGCTTTTTGTCCCCTGTTGAGTATTTTTGCTATTGGGTTTTGATTTTGCTGGCAGGATGACATTGTTTTGGGGAAGAAATTAGGGGAAGGATCATTTGGAGTGGTATACAGAGTTTCTCTGGCAAAAAAGACTTCTTCCAAGGTATTTCAAGTGTTTGAAACAAGGTCTTACTGATTCTAGGTTCTCGCTTCCACTTTTTCTATCTGTTTCTTGATTTTTTGTTGGTTCACAACATGCAATTTTATTTCAATTGGTTTCAGTTCTTTTGGTGGATTCTGATATCAATTGTGCATTTATGTCTTGGATATCTTTTGATTGATTGTGAGACCTATAATTCTTGCATATGAATAGAGGAGTGAGTCAGAAGCACGTACTTCTCTATTCATGAAATCTTGTGTTGCATCAGCAAATGGGAAACTAGTTAATGGCAATTCACTTTTTTCCTTGTCCCTTTTTGTTACTTTCATTTAATAATAAGTGAATATGAGATATGAATGACTGAGAAAGATTAGTAAACAAATGTGGGTTGCTAATTTATACTTTTTACTTAATGCTAGAGGGAAGGTGACTTAGTTTTGAAAAAGGCCACTGAATATGGAGCTGTGGAAATTTGGATGAATGAACGTGTTCGAAGAGCTTGTGCGAGCAGCTGTGCCGAATTTCTGTATGGATTTCTTGAGGTGTTACTCTGTTATGACTAGTGTTATCATATAAACTAAGGGTATCATTATCTCAAGATATTTAGCTAGTTATATTGTAGGTCACGAGTTTCAGTTTCTGATTTTTTACTTAAATACTGAAACTCTCGTCTTGAATCTACTCGCAGAGTTCTTCAAAGAAAGGTGGTGCTGAATATTGGCTGTTATGGCGGTTTGAAGGTGGAGCCACATTGTCTGATTTGATGCAGAGCAGAGAGTTCCCCTATAATGTTAGTTCATTCAATCACTTATTCTTCTGATACAGGCTTGCTTCAACTGTATTTTATGCATTGAACTATAATGGGAAATTTAGAACAATTCAAAATTGGAAAGGTTGTGTGTCTAACTGAGACAACATATCTTTCAATTAGTGATGGATGATACTTTGTCTTTTTAGACCCATTGTTTCAATCAAATAGCTGACTTAATTTTTGGAAATTTGGAGTGTCAACTTTTATTTGTTCTACTCAATTTCTGTAGTTTTAATCTTGATACTGTTCAACTCTCAATACCTAGATGTCTGATGGTTATGTAAGTTTCCAGGTTGAAGCTATGATTCTTGAGGAGGTTCAGGATTTGCCAAAGGGACAAGAAAGGGAAAACAGAATCATACAGACTATCATGAGACAGATTTTATTTGCATTGGACGGTCTTCACTCTACAGGAATTGTACATAGAGACATCAAGCCTCAGAATATCATTTTTTCTGAAGGTAAAGACACCAAGTATAGTTTCTCGAATGTAAAAATATGCTTTAAGTAATATATGGATAGTGATTTCTTATTGATAATACTGTCCATGTAGAGTCTCGTACTTTCAAGATTATTGATCTCGGAGCTGCAACAGATCTGCGAGTAGGAATAAACTATATCCCAAAGGAGTTTCTTTTGGATCCAAGGTACTTCCCTTCAAACCATGGAAAATTGGTACCTTCATGTAGTCTGAAGAACTAAAACTGACATGATAAAACTGAAATTTAGGTTTGAGAAGCCCTATATGGTTCAAGAATTAAATTGATCGCATAGAAAGTTTTACTTGATGTAAATGTTTATCTTGTCTTGCTCACACCCTTGTTTGGGATCACAATCATTTTCTCTGAAAACCCTTTCCAGGTATGCTGCACCAGAACAATATATCATGAGTACACAAACTCCATCTGCACCTTCTGCTCCAGTGGCTACTGCACTTTCACCTGTGTTGTGGCAGGTAAATACATGGACCTTAAACTCTATTTATATTGAATACTAATAGGTGACGTCTAATCGGTGAGGACTAACTTTCCCCTTCATCTGTTTGGTAATATTGCAGTTGAATTTGCCAGATAGATTTGATATTTATAGTGCTGGTCTGATCTTCCTGCAAATGGTGAGTAACATGAAGCTTCTGATTAACTTTGATAATCATGTTTAGCATTTACTGTCCTCATCTTGAAGGCTAAATGTAAACCTTAGTTCTTATTTCATGCCCCTTTATACCAGCATTTATCAGTAGTATCCTATGCACTCATCGAACTGCTACATGCTCAGCAGCAGTAATTCATACAAGACTTAAGGGTACCTGCATGGTGATAAATAATTCTTAGGAATAAACTTTACTCTTTGACACCTGCAGAAATTTTAAAGGAATATTTGAATGGTCAAATCTTAATCCATTCAGGCAATTTAAAAGGTGATTTAAGGCTGCATCCGTCTAGATTCAAACGAATCTAATTTTTGAGTCATTTTGAGTTATTTAGAGAGAGTTGTGAAGAAATAAAGACAAAGTGATCAGTTTTTTTTCTGTTAAACAAGTTTTTTTTGTTCCATTAAAAGAATTTCTCTTTTTATTCTAATATTATGTGACTTTATATTGGTGAGTTTAGAATTATTCATTTTCTCTGTAAATAGTTATGTGATGTTTCTTTTCTCATGCAAAAGGCAAGAATAAAACATCTAATACAAAGACTTCATCCTTTTCTGTTTGTGTTAGTATGCAAGTATTTGCGAGCCTGTTACTTTTCCGACATTGAATGCCTACGGGACTTGATGAAAACTGAATTTGAGGTATTTGGAAGTAGTATCACATCCGAGTTTTACTTTTGGTCCTCTTAGTTCAAACTTAATTATGTAATTTTACCATTTATTCCTTCTTGTAGACTTACATTGTTAATTGCAGAATATTAACATTAATCAAAGAACAGCTTTCAAAAGTTCATGATGATATGGAAATTTCCATGGGCCTAAGATACCCTTTTCTTGTTCATTTGCTTTTTTGAATGCAGCATGCTTTTGGCTTATGCAACTAGGTCCTATTCTGTTTTGCAGTAACTGGTCTCAATTTTATGAGATATCTTCTTTGCTGCTTATTATCTACCATTGTGTTCATGATCAGTCTTACGAAGTTGGCCTTATTCACATCGTAATAGCTACCATGTCACAGGCATTTCCGGGGTTGAGAACGGACAATAGCCTAATACAATTCAATCGTCAGCTTAAGAGGTGTGATTATGACTTAGCTGCATGGAGAAGAAGTATAGAGCCACGAGCCACCCCTGATCAAAGAAGGGGTTTTGAGTTACTGGATTTGGATGATGGGATAGGATGGGAGCTTTTAACATCAATGGTTCGATACAAAGCACGTCAAAGAATAAGTGCAAAAGCTGCATTGGCTCACCCGTACTTTGGCAGGGAAGGACTACTAGCTTTGTCCTTCATGCAGAAACTGAGGTTGCAACTCTTTCGAACAACACAACAGGATTATGGAGAAGCTGCAAAGTGGATCATTGAGCTAATGGCAAAGTCCGGAACTGAGAAAGAGGGCGGCTTTACAGAAGCTCAGCTTCAAGAACTTAGAGTATGTTCTTTAATCATGTTACATCTATCCATTGCTATTAACTGTCATTAACCTACATTACCTCGTGACCCCATGTCTGTTCTTACTGTTCAGGAAAAACAAGAACCTAAGAAAAAAGCAAATGCTCAGAGAAATGTTCTTGCATCAGTTCTTCGGCTTCAAAGGAAGATCATAAGAACATTGAACGAGAGCATGGATGAGCTAAATCGACGGAGGAAGAGCCTGTGGTGGAGTAGGTGGATTCCAAGAGAGGAATGAGAACTGTATGTACATATTGTTTTTGTGTATAAGCAGACTATAATGGAGGAATAGAAAGATACATTAAAAATGAAAGGGAACAGCTGGAATTTCTGCAGAAACATACCTGGAATCGTTTGACATCACGTGTAAGGTTGTTCATTACTTATGATATTGGTGATTTACTAATGTGATTGTATATACGAGAGAATTAAATGAAGTGAAACTGTTGCTAGGCATTGTATATTATATGTTAGGATGGTCTTGCACTTTCCTCGATGAACACCAGAATTCAGAAACATGGAGGTTCCACACTTGATGGTCATCAAACCAGCTATACATTTCAATTACAGATCACAGTTTCAGTTCAGTTCGTACAACATTTAGCTGGAACAAGATTAACCATTTGTGCTTCAGAAAACAATACATTACTTCCTGTTGATTTGTTGCAGATCCATTATCACTAGATAAATGGGTATAACTCAGCTTTTCAGATCCTGTCCCACACAAGCACTTCATGAAAATTTTCTTCTCCTTATTCTTGGGAGTTGGAACTTCAAACTAAGCAAATTGGGTTGTAAATCACGAGAACTTCACGTGCAATTCTGACCTTCTTGTCCACTACAACATGACATCAGACTCTTTGAACAAGGACCTGGACTTGAACACTTTGATTATTATATTGCATTTATAAGCTTTGGGAGTCTAACACTAGACATTGAGGGCATTGAATTTTGCACTTCATAGGGTAAATAAGTAAGAAAATGGCTAGCTAGATCTTGAGTGTGTGCCCTTTTTTTTTTAATTTGTGATTATAAAATTTTCATATATTTTAATTCTTTTGATAAAATAAGGTTTGATGAACATATTTTTAAATTCTTTCATAAATAGGGTTTGATGAACATATTTTTTTTATAATTAATAGGAAATTAGAAATTTTAATTGCAAACCCTAATCACAATATTTGATGTTGTATTATTGGACCTTTCTAAATCTCACGTTTCAACGAGACTCTTACCAGATATTGTTATTTAAGAATCATTCTAATAGCCTGTAGTATACTATATTTTGTAATTTATAATTTAAAACTTTAAACAAAAAAAAATCTTTGAACTTATGTTGGAATCAAATAAACAATTTTTTGATTTTCATATCTATTCTTCCACAAGATTAGGTGGAATATACCAATTTTGTGAGACACTATCCCATGTTTTAATGGATTTGAAGGATCAAAACATATGAAGTATAAGATAGGTTTACCCAAATGATAGATTCAAACAACTAAGTTGATGTGTTATTTTAAGGTCAAGCACTACATATAGCATCTAAATATCTTAAGTCTAAATATCTTAAATGTCATGTGTTAAATACTAAGTTAAAGGCCTACATATAGCATCTAACATATCTTGTCCTTGCCTTAGAAGAAGGAAAAATAAAGTCCAGTGGTAAAGAGACTCCTGCTCGTGAATGTAACAGTATTAAATACTTGGTGATAGTGCTGAGCGTCCCACGGGATCTCATAAGGCACGAGCGAGTATTAACCTGGACGTAATAATAGCTCAAGGTATTACCGAAAATTTGGACCCACCTAAAACACCTTGTAGATTAACAAAAAAAAAGGAAAATAAAAAAAGTTGAAAACGAAGCAACAAAAGAATAAAAACTTAAAGATATCGTGAATTAATGTTTTAAAAGTTAGATTGAAAGTTAAACTGGTAACATAAAAGTTTTAAATTTTAAAATATTTAAATAGTATTAGAATATTATAAAACTGACTAAAAATTGAATAAAACCAAATAACTTAAAATATGATTAAAAATATTGTTCTTATCTGTCGAAAAATTTGAAGCTTGATTTAAAAAAGAGATCGTAAAATGTAAATTAATTGACTTATTTTAATTTATAAGAATTTTAATTTAAGAAAATTGATCGATTAATTAATAAATTGATTAATTTTTAACAACAAGAATTATTATAATAAATTGAATCGAATACTTTCACGCGCAAGCCAATTCCAAATACTTTCACGCGCAAGCATCTAAGCTGAAGAGATTGAATCATATCATGGCACTTACTAATGATCACGGTCAGTAAGTCTTTGACATTGAGGGTATGAGTAAAGTAATTATTGATTATTTCGCTAAATTGTTTTCAACTTTGGGAAGTTCAGATTTTCGTCAATTTGTGTCCATCGAAGCGGTGGTTAATCAGGAGGATAATGAGTATTTGCAGGCACCCTTACAGATGGAGGAATTCAGGAGAGCAATGTTTGATATGCACCCGGATAAGGCTCCTAGGCCGGACGGATTGAATCTAGCATTTTTTCAGAAATGTTGGCATATTGTGGGGGCGGACGTGTTTAACAGCTGTCGCAATTGGATGGAGAAACAGGAGTTTCCGGATAATCTTAATGGTGCAGTGAGGACGGACGTGTTTAACAGCTGTCGCAATTGGATGGAGAAACAGGAGTTTCCGGATAATCTTAATGGTGTAGTGATTGTTTTGATATCCAAAAAAGATAACCCCAGTTGCATGAAAGACCTTCGTCCAATTGCTCTTTGTAACGTCCTGTATAAACTCATGGCCAAAGTTACAGCGAATCGACTCAAAACTCTCCTTCCTCGAATAATTTCTCCTATGCAATCGGCTTTTGTCCCAGGACGTCTCATTACTAATAACATTATGGTGGCGTTTGAAATTATTCACTACATGAGGAACAAGGGTAAGGGCAAAGTTGGAGAAGCAGCTTTCAAAATCGATATTAGTAAAGCGTATGATCGGGTTGATTCGAATTATTTACGTTTCATCCTGTTAAAGTTGGGTTTTGATAGAAAATGGGTGGAGCTCATCATGTTATGTGTTACTACAGTTAACTATTCTGTGGCTTTCAATGGTACTAAAGTTGGCCCCATCAACCCCAAGCGTGGATTGAGGCAAGGAGATCCTCTGTCTCCTTACTTGTTCATTCTTTGTGCTGAAGGTCTATCCGCATTGCTCCGGAGGAGTGAATTGAGAGGGGACATTCATGGAGCTGTGATTTGTCCAGGCAGTCCCAATGTCTCCCATCTTTTTTTTGCAGATGATAGTTTTCTTTTCTTTCGAGCAAATGCGAGGCAAGGCCAAAATATCAAGCGGTTATCAGACATCTATGAAGCGGCTTCGGGACAGGCGATTAATTATAAGAAATCTGGTATTATGTTCAGTTCTAATACTTCGCAACTTGACAGGAACGCGGTGGAAGCTATTTTAGGAGTTAACACTCCTCTTGATCATGGGAAATACTTAGGTCTCCCCTCTTTGATTGGGCGACAGAAGAAACAGGTCTTTGCCTTCATCAAAGATCGGCTTAGCAATCTGATTATGAGCTGGAAGAATAAGTTGTTATCTAGACCGGGTAAAGAAGTCGTCATTAAAACAGTCGCCCAAGCATTGCCTGCATATTGCATGAGTGTCTTCCTTCTTCCTTGCGGAACTTGTGATGAACTACAAAAAATGATGAACTCTTTCTGGTGGGGTTCGGGTGATGTTACCAGAAAAAATATACATTGGGCAAGTTGGGAACGTCTTTGTGTGCCAAAAAAATATGGGGGCATGGGCTTCAAGGACCTTCATTGTTTTAATCTGGCTATGCTCTGCAAACAAGCCTGGCGGTTCATCACATATCCCGAATCACTTCCAAGTTGAATTTTTAGAGCGAGATATTTTCCTTTTAGTAATTTTTTGGAGGCTAAGGATCGAGCAAATGCAAGCTTTATTTGGAGGAGTATTTATGCTGCCAAGGATATATTGATTCAGGGTGTTCGTTGGAGACTTGGAGATGGAGTTTCGATTGATGTATTCAAAGACCCCTGGATTAATGAAGCCTCTAATTTATTTATTACCTCCCCTCTAATACAAAGCTTAAGCAACATGAAAGTAAGGGAGCTATTTAACGAGTCAGGATTTGGTTGGGATGAACAATTAATAGAAGGATTATTGACGTCTTATGATGTCGAACGGATCTCTAGAATCCCTATTGCATATGTTAAGCCCCCGGATCAGTTGATATGGCATCATAGTAGGGATGGACTTTACTCTGTTAAATCTGGATATAAACTGGTCATGGGTTTGTGTATAGATATCGCCAACTTTTCTGAGGGGCCACCTTGGATCCGACTGTGGAACTTAGCCATCCCTCCAAAGATTAAGGATTTTATTTGGTGATGTCTGAGGGAGTTCATTCCATGTAAAGCGAGGTTACTGCGTAAAGGAATCACGCTCCGTCCAGATTGCGATGCTTGTGGCCTTGAGGAAGATCTGAATCATGTGCTTTTGGAGTGTC
>JANVCQ010000001.1:511144-522370 GCA_025531925.1 Erythroxylum plowmanianum
ACATGCAAACCTTCATCGTTGGGAAACTAGCCCTTCTTGTTTGATGCCTATTTTATTGTTAGATAAATCTGATTGTATTGCTCCTGATAGTGAAAGGCTTGTAGGATCCGGGTGTATAGGGTAAGCCTGATGGCTTGGGTTTAGACTTTTGCCTTTCGGTATCTACGCGTTTATTTGTAAAAAAAAAAAAGTTTTTTAAAATTTTTAATCAAAAAATTCGAGAGATTAGAATATAAAGTTAATGATTCGATTGTTTATTAATTACGATGACGTTCAATGGCAGTTTCTATCAAATGGGGAGGAACACGAGACCTGGAAAGTCGTAGGTTTGTTTTGTGGTGTAATATAAAATTTTAAAATATGATTTTTTAAATAATTTATAGAATAATATATAAATTAAATATAAGTTTGTAGATTGTGTTTAATTTTTAATAAATATATATTTAATCAACTAAGAGTTTATTACATTTTTACCAAATGGCTCAATTATCTTTAATAACAATAATTCATATATATTTGTTTTATTACTAAAATTTAAAATTTTCTAGAAAATAGAAAATTTTTAATCAAACAAACAAAAAGAAAATCACTAAAAGCGGGATCAGATCTTCTGTTCTCGAACATCTGTTCCTCCTGTTCCAAAAGTAATCTCATCCATTCATTGCAATAAATAAATCAAAATTGAATGGATGAGATTTCACGGGAATAAAAGGAACAGAGTATTTGGGAACAGAAAATTATGTTTGCTAACATCGGCCTCATAATTATTAAGGAAAAGACTCCTTAATATATAAAGAATGATTAAAAAAATTTAATCATTGTCAAATAAAAAATATTTAAATTAATATAGATTCAAATGTTTAGGTTCAAGCATTGATTAAAATTTTGATCGTTTGGCCGATTCAACTGTAAAAATTTTAAATTTGTCAAATTTTATTTGATTTACTTTAATAACTGTTGTTATTAAAATTCAATCAACTTATTAATTAATCGGTCGATTTTTAAAATTAATAAATTTTTATAAACTAAAATTAATTAATTAATTTTTATTTAATAATCTCTTTTAATCATATTTTAAATTCTTAAATTTTATTCAATCTTTAGCTAGTTGTTGAACCTTTTAAATCTTAAACTTTTTATTTTATCGGTTTGACCTATAATCTGATTTTTAAAATATTAAAAAAATAAAAATGGTCTCATAATCATCACGGAAAAAACCACTTAATATATGAAAAGTAATTAAATATAAAATTATTTTTATTAATTATAATAAAAAATTATCAATATTAATTAACTTATGGGTATGACCTAATTAATTACATAGCTAATTTTTAATGGTCATTAGTGGTTATTACTATTAATTAAAAGTTTTATTTTTTCAAAATAATAATTCTATTATTTATAATAATAATAACGATTAACAATAATCAAAAGTTTGTCAAAAGCTTTTTATTTAATGGGTAGTTTTCAGTAATAATCACGTCATCATCATCTTCGTACTAATGGTCGAAAGGCATCGAATAAAGTATAGAAACTTGTTACTCTTATTGAAGTAATGGCCGACCCATCTTGCTGGTGGTTGATGCCTACACGAGTTAGGATATAGATTGTGACAAAGAAAGAGAAATGATACATATGCATTCTTCTTCTTCTTCTTATCATCCCTTAATATAAATAAACATATATATATATATATGTATAGATTCCTTAAGATTAGGGTTATGGAAGCCAAGTGGGGTTACATTGTCTGGTGGTTTAAGAGACACTTCACGCTCCTTCATGCTCGATCGTTGGCTGTTTCCAAGACCACTGTGAGAACAGGACCGCACTCTTCTTACTATATAAACACACTCTCTTCTCTACTCACTTCATCATCATCATCAACCTCAAGTTTATAATAACTCAAAAGCAAAACCGAAGAAACCTCTGTTCTTCTTCTTCTTCTTCTTCTTCTTCTTCTTTTTGTTTTCCATTCAAAGAGTAAATATGAAGATGAGCAATGGAAGCTCAAAGAGAAGGCTATCAAGTAGAGGACTAGGAGCTGTTCTTCGAGAGCAAAGAGCTAGGCTCTATATAATAAGAAGATGTGTGGTCATGCTTCTTTGTTGGCACGAGTAAAAACCATTTTTGTTTCAGTTCTTGGTGGAGTGTACATAGCTTCTTCGAGATATATATGGTTGTTGGAGAGATTTTACTCTTTTTTTTTTTCTTCTAAATTTCCCTTATGGGGTTTAGATGTAAACATTGATCGGATTAGTGATGAATCGAAATTTCCAATCATGGTTCTTTTCATTCTTTCCATTTTATTCTTCTGAGATGTGTTATAATCTTGAGTGTTTAGCATCTTATTTCACTGGATTTATGTACCTCTTCAGGAGTTTGAAAATGGATATGAACAAGACCAAACTTATCATATGATGATCCCAAGTTTAGTTTAGCAATCAAGCACTGAGATTTCTCCTTTCTTTTTTTTAATTTGGATCGGATTTAAGCCTTATAAGACTCGAGCTTAGTGTCTAGTTCATAATATGCTAAATAAACTTGAGCTTAGTGTCTAGTTCATAATTCTAAAGAGTTATAAACTAAACCAAAAATCAAAATTTAGTCCGATTTTAAGTTTTTATATTTATGAATTTCGAGCTTTAAATTTTACTTTAGATCTGTTAAATTTAAAATCTATAAAATTTTTAATTATATATTCAAATTTAATCTAAATTTCAATTATTTTAAAATTTATCTGTTGATCTTAAATACGGGTTAGAATCAAAATGTTAACTCCATCCATATTTTGCAAGTTAGATTAGTTTACATGTTATAAATTTTAAATTTTTGTGAAGTTTTAAATTTACTTATTTTTGAGTTTCGAGTTTTAGTTTCAAGTAAAATTTGTTAAATTTAAAAATTATAAAATTTTTAATTATAAATTTCAAATTAAACTAAAATTCAAATTTTATTTTAATTTTTTGTTGGAACTATCCATATTTTACAAGTTGGTGTGATGGAATTTGTTGGCATGTTATAATGCTCACCTATTACTCATGAGTCCTTTGACCTGATATTCACTTTCTATATTAAAAAAGGCATGCATTACCTATATATGCAATCATGAGTAAGAAGCATCGCTTATACGTTGTAATAGGATTTTGTAATTTTAGGTGTATATATATGTATATGAAAATTGAAAAATCAAATTATAAATTATAAGTTATAAATTATAAATTATAAATTATAAATTATGAATTATGAATTATGAATTAAACTTTTTTAGGGGACCTATTTGGAAACAGTCTCTCTATTAGTTAGTAGTAAGGCTTCGTATTATTAGACCACCGTAGATCTCCCGTCTCAATGAAATTGTTACCAGAGTTGTTGTTGTTATGAATTGAACTAAACTATATTAATTATTTATATTCTTATTGATTATTATTTGTTGATACAGGTATCACTCATAAGAATTTTAGGATTTATAATTAAGTTATTAAGTTAAAACTAAAATTAAAAATTAAAAATTGTGGATTAGCCTTCATTATATATGTGAGGATATTTTAAAATATTTAGGAGTAAAATAGACATAATATCCTATTGTCATATAGGCATATTAATATAATGCAACTAACATTTTTTTTAAATTGCTAAATGCCACAGTTACAATTCTGTTCTTATTTTTAAAATATTTTTTATTTGTGTTTAATAAAAATTGAATAATTAGGTTAAGAAAAGAACATAGATAAAAATAATTATTATTTTGGGCAACCTTGTAGACCCTTTAGTCATATGAACTAAGGTTTATAGATATTACAGTGAAGGTAATTACAGAATCCAGAGTAATAAGCTATTTTTTATAAATTTCTATTCCAATTTCACATTAAAAGTGGAGGAAAAATTCTGAATTATATATTGAATATTTATTAAAATTTTATATTAAAAAATATATAATCAGATATAAAAAATTCTTAAATCACAATTATTTAAATTGTTCTCCAATTATATCATTAATTATTAAAATTGGCATTAGTTCCAAAAATGAAGTTCGTTAGATACAAAAATTATCTTTACAAACACAACTATTTGGACTGTTATATTCAAAAATATATATAATAAAAACAATTTATTAAATTTAATTTTAATTATACTCATGCAGAATAAAAAATTTTACTTATCAAAAATTTCACCAGATATACCTCATATTCGATCAACTCAAACCTAGCACGCTTCGGGTCTGACTGAGAGAAAACTGCTAAATTGACAATTATTTCTTATCAATAATTGAAAAACTTAACCAATTCGGTGAATTTAATTTTAAAAATTTTGAATCGTCCAATTTTTTAGTTGAGTTTTTAATTTTTCGATCCAATTTATTTTAATAACTTTTGTTATAAAAAATTAACTAATTTATTAATTAATCGGTCAATTTTTATAAATTAATAAGTTCATAAAAACTAAAATAAATAAATTAATTTTTATTTAATAATTTTTTAATTAAACTTAAAATTTTTTGAATAATAAAAACAATATCTTTCAATCATATTTTAAATTTTTTAATTTTATTTAATTTTTAATCAATTTTATGAAGATGTAATTCTAGTTGAATCTTTTAAACCTTAAATATTAAAATAAAAACTAGATGAGGACACGACAGAGTGTCTAGACAGATGTAAGGACACTAATGGCTGTAATTTCCGACATAATGTATGATCTGTTGTTGTCGTAGGTGCCACCACCACTCACAATGTCTGGTCTGAACCAGAGAGATAAAAGAGTGAAAGAAACTGGTCAAGACAGCAGTTTTAACGAAGCCCACGTGCGAGTCCTAATCCAAAGCCCCACCACCACCGTACGTGGCCGATGAAAATCCCCAGTTTCTGTTCCTCAATCATAGTATACAGTGTCTGGACCACCTACTTGATGGGCCTGTGCTTCAATAATCTTTCCAAGCAGCTACTTATTGATTTTGTAATATTCCTAAAAGATGAGATCTTTTTAAAAAATTGATACTTTTAAAAATTTTAAAAATTCTAAAATTACTTAAATTATATGAAAATTCATGAAAATATCTCCTTTTTTTTTCTTCTCAAATCTTCAAGAACATTGAAGATCTTTAAGCTGAATCTCAGTTGAAATTTTCATTCTCTTCTTGTTGGAATAGAATGGGAAGTCCCAAAACTGAGCCATGTTGTTTATTCAGGAAGTGCCTTTCTGCTGTTTGGACAGACAACAGAACTCTTAACCTTAGGTGTAATAACTCTTTTACAAATAGTTGCTGTCCTGTTTCACCAACCTTTTCAGGCAGGGAAGGTCTCTTGGTTTCCATGTGCCATTCAATGAGTTTCTAGGATCATTACAAGCAATTACGCTTGCCAGCAACAAGACAACTATAGCCTGGAACCTGCTAAAACGTCGCAGGTTGTTGGTCCATATGTTTGCGTCAATCCACTTTGAACAATCCGTAATGTTTCCACTAGCTCATGAAACGTTTCGATTTCAAGTTCCGACATTGTTGACTCGAGAATTGGTGTTGATCTGAAGACATGACACGAGTTCTGCTAATAATGAGATGGTCCATACTGAGTACGAACTCAACCAAAAAAATAAACTTGCCAGGCTAGCTTGCCCGATAATTGCCTGATCCATTCCTGTCGCCTGTTCTTGATTGTACACGATAATCTACGTCTTAGGATAATGTATCTCTCTTTTTCTTCTTTTTGACAGGTTCAAGGAATCAGGAATATCTGAACAGATAAGAGTTTGAATCCTGTGTTAATCTTATGTTGTCCAAGTACTGCCTGATCAACCAGCTCCTCATGAACAAAATCCAGCAATTGGATCATTAATCACATTCTAATTAACACTTTCTGAAAATGAAAAAAGAAACCACATCATATCGATTGATCTTGGATGCGAGTTGCTAGTTACAAAGAAAACACAACTTTCCTGAAACCAAAGAGGCACATTGGACCATAAAGTTAGATCCTTTCCACACAAGTGTGGTTACAAAACACATTGGAACTTTGCCATCAGGAATTACAGATCAAGGCATTCAGTACAAAATCATGATCCAGAACCATCACCACTGAGCATACTTTTCGCGATGATGAGTGCAAAAGTACAAAACTGTTAAAACTGTACCATAATAAACATCAGTCAGGCATCTTTACACCCCATGAAATGTAGCTATCCTGCGATCCAAAGTCCTGTAAGTAGATAAGCAATATTGCAGTTAGTAAACCGTGAAATGATCAGAATGAAGAATTATTTCATATGCGAACGTAAAACAAAATGAAGAAAAAACACACTAGCTGGCTTAGTCTGAACTCTGGAGGCGTATCAAGATCTATGTTTGCCGGATCAAGGACTAGGTTTTGGCATTCCTCGAGATCTTTCTTCAGGTTCTCTGGTCCTAACTTGGCATAATCGGAAAGACGGGGTTTACCATCAGTTCTTTCATTGTCATTTCCATCCCGGTTTGGAGATTGACTCTGAAGGAGATCATCACATAAGGATAGCCCTTCCACTAGTTGCTGTGAATCCATCAAGTTTTGACTGTCCCACCACTTTGGAAATTCCTGAGAATTTTCATTAGTTTCAGCCACTTGATTGCAATGAGTATCTGTCTTGAGCAGGTCACCGTTGTCCGGAAT
The DNA here is from genome assembly GCA_025531925.1 of Erythroxylum plowmanianum. NCBI lineage: Eukaryota > Viridiplantae > Streptophyta > Magnoliopsida > Malpighiales > Erythroxylaceae > Erythroxylum > Erythroxylum plowmanianum. The sequence continues at coordinate 517,783 of JANVCQ010000001.1, forward strand.
CTCACATTCAGGTAGATCACAATGATTTTCCAAATTGGGTTGGTCATTGTTGTTCGGAATCTCAACCTCAGGTAGAAACTCATCTTCCATATCAGCAATCTGAAGAAGCACCAACCTTAGACGTCAGTATCTCTGTCTGTAAACAATCTTTTAAAACAGAAAGGGAACTTGTTGCAACAACTAGCATAATATAGATTCCACTTAGTAATATATCACAAAAATATTCCACATATAACAAACGATCTTTTAGTTAATATTAGCTTAACAAAACCAAAACATGATCAACTTGCAGTTAAATATTATTGGACATGTGACAGAATGTATCCACATAATTCTTAGCTATGGAAATCTGCATTTGCTTGTCATAGTCTAAATGAAAATTAAAGCACAGAAACACACCTTTAGTTCTTCAGGCAGCAACGAATGGAAGAGGCAAAAAATGTTTACCTGAAGGAAAGGATCTTTGTAGATATTGGTAGTTGTAGGCTCCTTAACCAGGTTAGAATCTGGGCATCGTCTATCACTTCGAGGAGGATCAGGAGTCACTGAACTGGGAGTGACAGGGTCCACTTTTGCAATCATAGCATCACTGTTTTCAGATATTTCATCTTCATTTTTGTCACCCTTGTTGACCTGTTGCTGCTGATAAAATATCTTAGATATCACATATTCTCCGTCCCTCTCATCCTCTTCCGTACCAAGGTGATATTGATGCATCACCCAATTCGTTTTCTCAGCTTTACCTCCTCTGGCTGGGCTCATATATAGAACCATAATCTTCTTGCATCCTTTCTGGACTCCGTCCAAGATCACCGGCTTTGTTCTTCCAGTCTTGTGCCAGCGGACATCACCAAAATCATCACCTTGAATCTTTCTACGCTTTCGAGTACCGGTGTTGTAAGCCTTGATTGCCCTATGAAAGAAGTGAGACATGCTTCCATCTTGCTTAACACCTACAAAATGCACGTGTTAGAACTATAACAAACGAAAGATATGACCAAAAAACCATACCAACTTGACCTCTTGATAGCCAACCTGGTAAATTCCTAGGATGGGTGTAACAGATCCCGTCATCCTTTTCGACAGTAGGGATGAACTCAGGAATGAAAGGATGGGGGTTTTGACCCCCTTCACCAACTTTTGCTAGTAAATGCCATATAATTTCTTGATCAGTTGGATCAAATTTCACACCTTTTGGTAATCCAGGCCAATCTTGAGTAACCTGGAACAGGTAGAGTCCAAGACTCCAACTCTATATCACTCTTGCTATTCCAAACTTCATTCAGGTAAAAGATGAAAAGAAAAGTTCATTGAGAAGGATAGTAAGAACAATCTCCACATTTGACATGTGTGAGATGCTAATATATGATCTATGAGCATAACAGTATCCATTACTCAAATTCCAGAAGTGAAAATATTAATATCAACTCATGATAGACATGCCTCCATATACATTACACGTCTAGAAATTCCAAAAATAAAGTCATTATTCCTCAACTAAATCGAAAAGGTAACTATGGTCAAAGCAACCATGCACTACAACAAAGTGCAAAGCAGAACCCAAACTAATCTGATGCAAATCACACAGAAAACTGATTATCTAATCTTTTTATTTTTTAAGTGATTGTCAAAGCTACAGCATGAATCAATTCAAAAGAACGAAGAAAATGTGTTGGAAAATCATATTAACAAGGTTCATAATTATGTAAATATACTTTTTATCAAGTTCAAACTTTCAACTCTACACAACGAACAAGATTTTACTTATGCGCCCAATTCTAATGCTCAATCGTAAAAGCCCTGGTCTACAAGCACAATGATCATGATAAACTAGTTGAAAACAACTATAATGTGAAAAACATTTTAGATCCAACACATCGTCAAATAATAGTCCATCCACCAAACTCATTTTTTCAAGTGACTGTGACAGCTACAGTGTGAAACAATTCAAAGGATGAAGAAATGGGATGGAAAGCCCTATTAACAAGGTTCACATTTACGTATATACATTTTGTACCATGATGAACTTTACCTCTACACAACTAACAAGATTTTACTTATGCTTCCAATTCTAATGCTCACTAGTAAAAACCCTGGTCCAACTTCACCTTTACGCAAGGATGCTGATTCGGTACCTGAAAAGAGCTACAATGTGAAAAACATTGAAGTTCCAGCCTATTATCAAATAATAGTCCATCCATCCATCAAACTCATTTTGGACCACACGCATAACAAATGGCCTCTATAACCCAAAAGCCCCAACTTAGGTCAATGTCCCAAGCGCATATGAATGCAGAAATGCACATCAAACAAATGAATGGAACATATTTGAGCATACATCACTATTGTCAATAACATGCTGGCAATTCGGACAAGCCTTTGTAGGATTGCTCCTCCATGCAACTTTTCCAGGATCACATGCACTCTTGATTTTTGTTGCAATCCTATTGCCATCCACCAGCCATGATGGACTGCATCAATTACAAAACATCATAGTAGTCAAGAAAAAGTTATTGTGATGGAGAAATGTAATCGAACATAGGGAGAAATGTAATCGAAATTACATCTCATACTTGAATTGTCTATTTCATCTCAACAACCCATATGCTGACATGATTTCTCAACTTTTAATAAACTTTAGTTTCAGTACCTATTTGGCATTCTTACTTGCCACACTATGGATCAAAACAAAGCTGCATAATTTAGAGCGACCAAATTGATTTTCCCTTTCAAGCATTCATAGAAAATCAGATTTTGTCGAAATATATTACTTGAGCAATGAGCATCTAAAACTTAGCAGCTGGTAATCCCCGATAAAGACAAGGGCAAAACAGAAAAAGATGAAAGAATCTACAGCAAAGCAGCCATAAATTCCTAACAAATTTTCTACAAAGCTTTACAATTAGAGTTTTAAATGAACGTCAAACATATATACACGAAAGTCAAGCCTTCTACTATTACTTCCAGTCTTCCCCATGTCACTTTTCATATAAACATCACAACATAGTGCCTTAGATGGCACTAAATTAACTAAAGAAACAACTTTTATCTGCCATTTGTTAAAGAATTGCATCTCTTTTCCAAATACAAGTTCTCATACGAAAATCAATACCACAAGCCAGTTCCCTTTCCTCACCTAGTTAACACTGATCGGATTACTTCACCATCTCCAGTACCCAAACCAACCCAGAAAAGAAATCACAACGCTATTACCAAGATACACTCAATACACTAACAAACCAAGGTACATACTTCACAAAACGTGTATATTATCATATTCACAACTACCCAGATAATGAAATCGATGGAACTACTTAAAAATGTAATGAAAATAGCCGAAGATCAGACGGGTAAGTAAAAAGGATCAATCTTTACCGCAATCGGAACAAATCCAAGTAAACCCATACAAAACAAAGTCAATGCAACCTCGAAGATGATCCAAGAAAGCTGGAAAACGAAGAATAGGGTTACTTACCCAGCCATGAGAGAGCTGTGAGGGCAGTCAACAAATATGATTCAAAATCACTCCTCAAGAAGTGAACTTTAATTGCAGAGAGCCAAAAAAAGGTTTCTTTTTTCTCGCAAACCTTTTCAAAATTCAAATCTTAATCAATTTGTTCACTTCGGTCTTCGAGATTAAAAAAAAAACAACCGTGTTCACTCTTTCACTGTTCTTTCTGTACGGTCTGCTAATGGAAAGGCAGACAAAAAGAAAAGGAAATAAGAAATCAAATATTTGGAATGTGAAATGAAAGCGCCAGTCTGACTAGGGTGATGACCGGCGAGGTGGGATCGGGTACTCGACCGTTTACGTCTTTGTCCCATGCTCCCACTTGTCAAGGGCCATGAATTGTCAATCCAGGGTCCGCTGATTGTAAGAGAGGAAGACAAACGATCACTTAGGATAGACATAGGCCCTAAGCTATGATTGAACTGGACTTGTCCTGTCATGAACATGAATGCATACTCTGCAGTCTCGACTATCGAGCCGTTTTAGTTGTCGTATTTAAATCAATTGTTTTGGAATTAAATGCTATAACACTTTTTTTTATATTTTATAAAATTTGAAATATTAATTATAATTATTTTAAAACAATTTATTTTAGTTAGTATAAAATTATGATTATACTACCAGACCCATCAGACCCCATTTTATTGTAGAACTTCGAGGCAGTATTTTGAAAATCGGATCAAACCGGATGGTCGAATCGAAAAATCGGTAAATTAGAGCATGAATCAGTCTGATTTAGCTGGTATTTTTTTTAGTGATTGACCCGTTCATTTTCTATCGGATCGGTAAAAATTGTTGAACCGGTTAGAGAAATAATCGATCGGTTCATTTAAAATGTCTTGATTTTGATGATTTCAACTTGAATGAATATTATGATTAGTGATTTTTTTATCTTTTTGATAAAATATGACTAGTGAATTTTATTATCTTATTTTTGTGTAGTGTTAGTAAACTTAATTTTTTTTTTTTTATATTTTGATTTTTAAAGGTTTAAGTTAAATTTACAATTAGATAAATAATTAAATAGTATGTTTAAAAATTATTTTATATATAATATATAAAATAAAAATTTATATA
>JANVCQ010000001.1:528377-546303 GCA_025531925.1 Erythroxylum plowmanianum
TGTTGTTACATAAGAAAAACAAGTTTACTAGGTTTATCTATCATTGAGTGGAATACCGAAGCAATCAGATTTTGTAATCATGTTTTACTATTAAATCTCATTGCTTTGCTATTCCACTCAATGATGGATAAACCTAGTAAACTTGTTTTCTTATGCAAGAACAAAACTAACATTATTCTATAAAATTTAACCTGATCGGTCGGTTCAACTATAAAAATCTTGAACCGATTGTCTTTTTTGTTCAATTTTTTTATCTTTCAGTTTGAATTACTTTGATAATTTTTATTGTTAATTTTTACTTAATAATCTATTTTTTTCAATTAAATTTCAAATTCTTCAATAGATAAGAACAGTCTCATTTAATTATATTTCAACATTTTTAATTTTATTCAATTTTTAACCAGTCTAGTTCAACTTTTTAAACATTAAATCTTTTTTATCAATTTAGCTTCTGTTTCTGTTTTTAAAACATTGGTTATAAACTCATCATGTTTCAACAATTTAAATTATTCTAATGAGCTATAAGTCTATACAATTGTAATTATAGTATAAAACATTTCTTCCACTGAAAAAAGATGGGTACGAAAAAAGAAAAGGGAAAGATACTGATAACCATGTAAAAATTACATATAAAAATATTATAATATTTAGCTACGGGACCACGATTAGTTTATCTTGAGAAATGTATGGCTGGTCATCATGTGCCTGCGTCTTTTTTCTTAGGAATGTAACCGACATTAGACTTGCCCCTAGTCTATGCATGCTCTTTTTTTTTTTTTTTTTTGATAAGGAAGGGAAGAGCCGAAGAAACTAGGCCCTCATAAAGACAATAAAATGATGGTCACCCTCGAGGTGCAAACGAAGCCCAAGGGGCGGGTGCGACCAATAAGACCAGAGGGACACCTAGGACGAGCCAATCTTCGCAAGAAAACTTGTACACTGATTACCTTCGCGAAGGACATGGTGAAGGAAGCAGCGCCACTATCTAGCCAACAAATCCTGAATATCCTGAATAAGAACAAGGTGAGGATGATAAGGTGGAGGCGAGTCGGACATAAATGTAATTATAGAACTATGAGTAAACAATCCTTAAAGGCTCCATTACAATGCAATATTTTTATCATGATGGACAAGGCCTTGAAAATTTTAGATGTGCCTATGGTTTTAGATTTACGAGTGGGAAGAAGAATTTAGGTAACGTGAACTAGAAAGAGTACGAGAGGGAAAAGGGTCCTCAAGTGTTAGAATAAATAAGGTTAAGAGGTTTCGTACATAATTTGGTAGATGAAGTGTGATCAGACTGACACTTTTGAGTGATCGAAATAAGTTGAAGAGAGTTTCAAGTCGTGGAACGACAGAGACATTGATGCCAAATGTGTGGAGAAGCTTGATGACAGCATTTAGTGCAATGAGATTTGTAAAATGGATAAGAATCTACAGAGGAAAGGATAGAGATTAAAAGCTCCTTTATGATGGAATCGGAAGAATTAAATTCTATGAAATAAGAATTATTTTTATCAAATTTTGCAACATAAAGCAAATTAACAATAAATGAGGGACAATGAGGTTATTCTGTAATTGTAAATATCTATGCTAAGTGGGTAAGGTTAAGTAGACTGTTGAGAAGATAGGAAGGGCATTATCATTGCCGACAATTATTTGGTCAGTAATTTGATATGGTTGAACTGAGTTAGTAAGGTTACAGTTCAGTGTCGCAGAAGAGGACGTCATGCAAAGGACGTGATCCTCTGTTTCATTACCCTATCCCAATTCTGTCCGAATTTATTTCAACCATTCATTTATGTAGGATAGAGAATTTGAGGGGGTCATGTAAGCGGAAGTAGGTGTAACCGAGCTCTATCCAATCATCTTCATGTTTAGTTCGAATCTCCATCCAAAAAAGTCTGATAATACGTAACTTATATGCATTAAAAAAAATTAATGGACACTTAAAATAAAGTAATGATAAAGGCGTAGATGTTAATAGGGGTGTAGTGTGTTGAATATTTACAGGTGAAAAGGAGTAGAATCATGTTGAGGGGTTAATTAATTATTTCTAGATTGCATAGACTTAAAATAGTTCGATGTTAAGACTCTCTATTAATAGAGTTAAGATGGCAAGCTATATCAGTTATAATAATAGGTTATATACATGGTTGTTAAATGTAGTAAAATATATTCGTCATATATTAATTTAATTAATATTAAAAGATGAACCTATTTAAAATCAACCTTTTCAGAATAAGGTTACATACTACTGAACGTCCTCAAATCTTATATGTCAATAAAATTTTTACTAAATATTATTGTTATTGTTATTGTTAAAAATATAAACTTATGCTTTCTCCCCATGTCTGCTTATACTTATGGCAATGAGTTAAGCTCGGATTCAAGATTCCCGGTTCAAGTCAAGCTCAAGATTTTATGGTCGGGCCAGAGCCTAATGCTCCTAATCTAAGTCTAAGCTCGAACTTGATCAAACTTAGGTGACCCAAAGCTTGATTATATCATGGTCAAGTTCGACTAAGTTTATTTTTATTTTAAAAAATAAAAATCAACATTATTTATTTAAAAATTTTAGGCTTTAAATTGGGTCAATCTTGGCTCAAAAAATAAAAAAAAAAACTTGAACCAACTCGAAACTTAATTAACTCGAATTGAAGGCATTAAGTTTTGCCAACGCTATACCCGATTGTCAAACTGAAACAAAACATATCCTTTTTGCATTACATATAATTTAATTGGTTAAGACAATGATTGTTAAAGCCAAAACCACGGATTGGGTGGTGGTCATTGGGCATGGCGTCCATGAACATTGGAAAGCAAAAGCACAAGCACAAGCACAAGCACAAACCTAACTTCAAACAAAGAATACAGCTTTAGGCATGATTTAATTAAACATGAAAATTCAAATACCTTTGTGATTTCGACATATGCTCTAAAGTGTCAAGTTTAAACAAATCAAAAGAGGACACGGATGGATTACGTGGGGGAAGACTAGTTAGGCTTGAAACTGCTGAAAATTTACGAACTTGGAGGAAGTATAGCGGTTTCTCAAATCAGGGTTGGTAGCTGTAAGTCAAGCTGATCAATTGACGTATAGAGGTAGATAGAAGTAACAACACTGGACATAGTGTCTGAACGTGTTCTGTTAGTCACAACTACATACATTAGACATCTCATAACCAAAGAGAAACAAAGCAAATTGTAAACAAGCTCTTGAAGGGTAGATGAACGCAGCATCCTATATATAACATAGACTTTACTCTCTGTGTTTCTCAGGCTTCGTCAACACACTGATCTCAGCCTCCGCCTTCTTGTATTCTTTTATTATTCCATTTCTCTTACACCTCTTACTATGACCATCTCAACTCCTGTTCGTCCAGCCAAGACTCGAGTCCTCATCGCCGGAGCCACCGGCTTTATAGGGCAGTTCGTGGCAGAAGCTAGCATAGCTTCTGGTCGGACCACCTATGTTCTTGTCCGTTCAACACCAACTTGCCCTTCCAGGGCCAAAGTTCTCAAGTCTCTGCAGAACAAAGGAGCCATCATCTTGCTTGTACTATATACCTAAACATTTTATACTCCTTTTTTTGCATGCACATCACTAAGAAGATTATGAATTAATATGAGTGTTGCTTGTGTTCAGGGAGAGATTAACGACAAAGAGAACATGGAGAAGTTACTGAAGAAGCATGAAATTGATGTAGTAATATCAGCTGTAGGAGCTGAGAATTTGTTGGATCAACTGGTTCTTGTTGAAGCCATTAAAGCTGTTGGTACTGTGAAGGTAGCTTGAGCTCCATATCTCAGTTCAGACATGTATAGTTAATTTATTAAGCAAAATTTTCAGAAAAATATTAATTTCTTTTAGAAATTATTTTTACTCAAAAGGGTTTTTATCTTAAAATATTAATTTCTTTTAGAAATCATTTTTACTCAAAAGGGTTTTTAGATTTCAAGTACTTAATCAAAATTATAGACCGAATATTGAGGGTCGATGTATATACTATTGTGGTTGCAGAGATTTTTGCCATCGGAGTTTGGGCACGACGTGGACCGGGCTGATCCAGTGCAACCAGGCTTAGACATGTATAATGAGAAGCGACTAGTCAGGCGTTCGATTGAAGACAGCAAAGTACCGTACACCTACATTTGCTGCAACTCCATTGCTTCTTGGCCTTATCACGACAACTGCCACCCTTCTGAGGTTTTACCTCCACTGGATCGGTTTGGAATCTACGGTGATGGCAACGTCAAAGGTACCATAATATGTTATGCAAAACACACAATAACAACAACAATAAATAATAACAAAAAATGAATTATTTAATTAATTTTAAATTTATAAAAATTTATTATTTTATATTAGATAACAAAAAATGTCTTTAAGACATTTTTTTGCTCAAAGTTTTCACATGTATAATTGTTTTTTTTCTTGATATTTAGGTACACTATTTTCCAATAATTAGTAATAAAATATAGTTGAAATAAAAATATTTTTTAAAAATAATTATTGAGATTATTCTTGTGATTAATTGAGTAAAAATTCATATAAAAAGAGCAATTTAGCTAACATATTTTCAATTATTTTCTTTAAAAAAAAGCCTCCATTTTGAGTGGAGTAGGGTTGGTCACAAGTCATCATGTAAGCTACCATCTAATAATAACTAAAGGACAAAATGTCATTAGTTAGTGCGCTGAGGTAGCTTTCTATAGAACTTTTCTTTAATTCACATTATGAAGATCATTAACAAAAGTGTTAATATAATCTATATAAGAATAGCTTACCAAAGAAAAATGGAAGCCAATGTTACATAATCATTATAAGGAAATAGAAAGTAACTATTTTTGCTAAAATTTAAGCATATATTTCAATTATTTTTTAAAAATTACGACAATAACTTAATAAAAATTATGCTGAAACAGAAATACAGAAAAGTTTAGCAGTACACAACCTTACTAATAAAGAGTTTATTTTCAAATGTTTTAAATATATAAACTTAATAAAACTTATGCTGAATATAGAGAAGTTTAGCAGTACACAACCTTCCTAATAAAGAGTTTACTTTTGAATGTTTTAAGTATTTTCTCATTTATATAAATTTTGAGACTTCCATAAGAGTGATTTATTAAGTATAAATTTTGACCTCAAGCATATATATATATATATATCTTGGAATTTCCATTGTAAGTGGAGGAGGGCTGGATTCAAGTCAATGGTCTTAGGTTTCTCTAAACCTATATATAGGCGGCCATTAGAAAGTTACATTATTCAATGTGGTGTATAGTATATGGTTGTTTTGAAGTCATTTTCAGTAAAATAATGTAATAGCTAAAAGACAAATGATGGGTCGCTTTGATTTACATTTAAATGATCATTAAGAAAATTGTTTTTTTTAACATGATTGACGATGATAATAAGGTAGGAGAATCCAAAGTTTATGGAATTGCCTGTCCTTGTTCATGCAGCTTACTTTGTTGCTGGTTCTGACATTGGAAAGTTCACCATGAAAACTGTGGATGATGTTCGAACCCTTAACAAGTCGGTCCATTTTCAACCAAGCTGTAACTTCTACAACATGAACGAGCTGGCAACTCTCTGGGAGAAGAAGATTGGAAGGACCCTTCCTCGTGTTACAGTCACTGAGGATGATCTTCTAGGTGCAGCTGCAGGTCTGTTCTTGAACAAACTTGTTGAGTCTAGTTCCATCTATCTGACAAGCTTTAACGTTTCAAACATTCTTGTACATGGGCAGAGAATCGGCTGCCAGAGAGCATTGTTGCATCATTCACACATGATATATTCATCAAAGGTTGTCAGATCTTTTCTATGAGTGGACCTGATGATGTCGAAGCAAGCAGTCTATATCCTGACGAGCCATTCCGTACGTTGGACGAGTGTTTCGGTGAGTTTGCTCACCAACTGAATGAGAAACCTCTCCATAGCAATGGAAATCCTCCTCCAAAGCCTGTTGTTGAACTTCTGACAATTACAGCAACCTGTGCTTGAAACTGTGTGATCCCATGTTCCTGCTGGTTATAGTATAAAGGAGTTTATGTCGTGCTGTTCCTAATCCTGGTACATATAGTTCGTTGAAGATCGATTATTTGGGTTCTTGAAGAGTTCTCAAGGCGCTTAAAGTTAATCTGAAGGCTGCACTTGTTTTTTGAGTCGTCCATTGGAGAGGAAACTGGTCATCATTAATGTATGCTTCATGATCATTTGTGGGAGTTTTAAGATAAATTAAATTTGTCTTGTTGTCTTTATTTTGATCTTTGCAAAATAACAATGCAATATGTAATAAGAAAATTCCTATGCTTAAATTATCGCTTTTTATGTCATCATCTTTCATTATATCTAAAGAGTGCAATCCAGTAGATGAGTGAAGAGGTCCTTACTTTAAAAACCCTTTCCTCCTCCATGGGAGTATCATCCTTCAGAAACAGAAAGGAAAGTTTCCAATATCATTCAAAGCATGCAAAAAAAAGGACAACCAAGAAATGCAGCCAGTTGATTCATTCAAGTTAGTTTTATGCATGTCAGGTCTCGTCAAACAACATAGTAATCAGAATACGCAATATTATGCTGCAACTCTTACCATTTACTTCTTAAGTTCCATATTCAGGAAAAGAAATGATCGCGGTGAGAGAGACACGAGAGTGAAGCCAAAAAGAAGATGAGAAGGAAGTCCTTTAATGGACAATGAAGCTTATATTTACAGGTCTGGAAAATGGTTTTAGATACAGAAGGAGAATTAGGAAAAGAGAAAAGAAAGGTCACCAGCTTCTGTTTTGCATGCTTCATCCAAAACTAGAAGCTGCAAGGAAGCCTTTCACCTGTACACAGCTCTACACATAAACTGGACTATACATCATATACGGGCAAACGCTCTTCGATAACGACACGGCAGATGGGGCACTTCTTACACTTTTCGCAGCAAATGCTAAAACAGTTTAATACTTATGTTAACAACATTTTATGAAACAAAAGTGCGTTAAGGAAATGATCAAAACATAACACAAGATTCCACACTACCACATGAGAATGAAGCGAGAAATGCCGTAGTGTTGTCCAGTTTCTGAGGCAAAGAGATAACAATATCTACGCACATGCTATTTATATGCTTTCTAAATTTACACCTCAAAGGTATGGTTGCTGAGCTCAATTAGTGCTTCCTTTTCTTGTTCTTTCTTATTATCCATTAATACTTTATTACTCTGTGAACTAAGAGTAAGAAAAGTGCATTGGAAAATTGGACAAGTTACCTGCAGAGTGCGTGATGCCTGCACGGGAGTAGGACAACATTAATTTGCTCTTCAAAGCAAATCCTGCACAGAATTTTCTCCTAATACATTGATTACATTAGTAGTGTTAGTTAAAAGAATTAAAAGTCGCAAAACATTATTGATGAGAAGCAACGTGATTGCAGTACATTTTGAAGTCTTTCACATTCCTGCTGGCTAAACTTTGAGATTTCTGTCTGCTCACTAAGTGCAGTTTGCAGTCTCCAGATCTGAGATGAAAAGATTGCGCAACATGCAATTTACAGGGCGAAAGATGATACAAATACCTCTAGAAAAAAAAAGAATCTAATACCTCCTCAACAAGTTCAGATTTAGGCATCTTCTTAACAATATCGGGTGAGAAAGTGTTGTAGCTGAACATCAGCAATAGGAGAACCATCAAACATAGAACTTAAAGAGTATATTGTTATCAACAAAGATATATCCGCATTAATATGCAATTAAACATATCAGCAACCTAATAGCAAGCACGAACAGAATGGGGCATACACTAAACTTAACATGCTTTTAGTAGATACGCACAAAAATACATTTCAATGACAAGACGCGGAAAAAAACATACAATGGTAAAAGTAGTACTGTAATGTCAAAAACAATTCATTTCAATTATTGACTTCTGATCCTAAAAAATTAATGTGGTAGAAACAAAACCATATGGAAGAGAGCAAAGCAAAGGTCAAATAGCTTGAAACAACACCACGTAGAGGCCATTTCTGTTGAAACCATTGTGATGAAGAATTTCAAAAATCCAATACATAGTTCTCAGGAAACCTTCATAAATGATTCCCATGTTATTCATCAAGGATTGCAGTGTTAGCCAAAGGAATCCTTAGGAATTGCTTAGTGGGCACACAATGAAATATGGATAAATAATTAAAAACAAAAGCTTAACTGTAGAATAAAATACGAACCTTGAACCTCCAGAAAAATATAATCTAGCCTGCTCCTCCCTACTTTCTTCATCAATTGACCACCAACCCAGTAACCTATCAATAAGAAGACACCATAACTAAAATCAATGCGGTATATCATCTTGGCCAATACTGTCAGGGCATAACCAATAGACATACGGAATTTTTAACAGAGGAGACTACTCTACCTTGAGCCATGGTGAAAAAACCCGAGACATTCCTGAGCTTTTGCTGCAAAAGCAAAGTATCCACTAGAACCAGATCCATTATGCAGAAGGAGTACAATTTTCTCAAACAACCTATACGCAGCAAACAAGACCCCAGTTCCTTGCAGCAGCAAAAGTGGGGAAAAAATTACCCTAAATGGTATATGTTTAGCAGCAGGTGGTGTACCCTTCAGTGAAAATGAGAAGCATATGGGTCAAGCTTCAAAACAAGTATGTATGTAAGTCATACAGCACTCAGGAAAGGTAACAAAGCATCTATTATACCTCCAAGTGCATAAATAGAATTATCTGGAAACATATAAAGGGAATTTTCATAAAATGTCCACCAATATCCTCAAGGTTGCAAATTCTAGTGCTCTGATATTCATCTTCTTGTGAAGAAACTACCAAGCCTCTGTTCCAATCAAGATATCTAATCGTCGTCAGAGAAGAACTAGACTCCACAGCAAGAGACTGTCTATGAATTGCTGGATTATTCCACTTTGTGCATACAAGAAAGGCAAAGCCCTCCGCAATACTGTAGAGGGAGACATAGATTATCTAAGCAGAATGAAAGTGGAAAACAAACAACAAACGTGTTATTAATCAAAATGCTGCTGCAAACAGAAAGCAAGTATACCCATAGTTTATAAATAAGTCCCACCAACCAAGAGCTGCCACATCACCTGCTCGTTGTAGGCGAAGTAAAATGTATGTTAAAGGAAGTGCACAGGAGCAGTTAAAAGCAGAATGATAAAAATGAGGTTGGCTGCTGACACGTAAAAGTTGTTGCAAGAATGAAATCAAAATCTATCAAGGTGATATAATGACAGCTTATATCCTGCTCTTAGTTTTTCTGCCAATTTCAGATTAGTAACAGAAAACATTGTTTTCTAAGTGCATATAATGACTTGAGTTTATCATGAATCATGAGATAGGAGAACTTGCATAGCATATCAATGAATAACAGAAGTACAAATCAGTTACAAGAATCCGGAATAAGGTTTATGAAATAAAATATCCTCTCTTCATAAGCAAAGGATGCCACTACCATTGACAGATCAAATGCTGCAGATGAACAACTTACCACACAGTTTGAGAAGAGTGAATACTGTTGCAGCAATGATGAAGACCATAGATATTGCAACCCAGAAGTGCTAAAACAAAGAATATCAGATATGATGTCAACAATTTTGTGGATGCAACATATTTACCAAATTCCGGAACAGTTCATACTCACAAACTATACATCACCTGTGGACAGCAACACATTTACTAAATTTCTAAAAGCATTACATTTAAAAACTGTGCATCGCCCTTATCTAATGTAATAGTTAACTAATAATTTCCCTTGGCTACACTTTCTTCATTCTTCTCCAACAACAATGAAGAAAGGGGAAATGGACTAAAAACTTAAGCCCTGCGGGCACATACATTATATCCACATTTTAGATCGTTAAAGCTAGCTTCATATATATGGATGCTGAATCAGAAGCCAATTTTTGTACGTCCTGTAACATTACCATAACAACATAAAACCTGGTTTGGGATGTGGTCTACCAAGAGTCAGTATACACTACATCATTCGTTTGAGATTTTGTCTGCTATACCTAAGACATTTTTAAATATAGTTCGCACCAAAAAGTCTTGACTAATAATCACAGTAATTGTATAACAGAATAATCAGGAACAGATACAGAAATTGCACCAAGCTTAGTTAAGCGGAAGAGTTAAAAACAAAACCTCCATAAATACGGTTAACTTAAAGTTTAAACAATTTAAGATATCACACAATTTAAGAAATTATAGTGGATACCAATTCAATTTGGAATGAAAGTTTTAAAGCTTTACGTCATTTCAACACTCCCCAAATAATAAGTTTTAAGTTTACAAAACTGTTAATTGAATTTCACATTCGTCGTTCCTTTACCATCATATGCTCTCCTTGTTTTTCAGTCAAATTCTTAACTTCCTGTAGTCTAAGTCCTCTTGAAGTATTTCGTTCATCCCTAAAAGAAGTATATCAACTTACAGGAAGTGTCTCCCATATTGCTTCGTCACTCAAGGTTTCTTCATCTCCAGGCATTAAAGCTCTACACATCCTATAATAGCAAAAGCATTTCAAGCCCTTAAAGAAGAAATGAAAAAATGGTTTACTAAATAGCAATACTGATTTCTAAACAAATACAAATAATAAGATTAACGCCAGAACAGTGAAGACCCCAAACTTTTTTAGCAAAACATTATAATGCATGATGATTACCTTTATCAGGTGCATGCAGAGTAAAGAACTGCAATGATGCAACATGCTTCTGTATGCATGTGCAGCATAAGAACAAGAACACACATTTTCACATGAAGCTTGTACCCATTATGCTGTAGGATATATCAAAGTTATCCTGCAACAATTATAGATTGAATCCAGACACGTTTATATAAAGACCAACAAGAGTGCCACCACCTCAAAGTACGATATTCAGAATAATATAGAACATAAGAACATGCCTACAGGAAAATAAAGCAACTTTTAGCTGTCAGACCAACCCTAAAAGTTCATAAATTACTCCTTCCCCCATATTGAATATTAAGCCCTGTACATTTCCAATCCTAATGGGCAGATATCACCACTAATAAACAGATATCATCACCAAGTATCCTTTAACTTTAAAATATAGAGGAAAACGGTATAATAAGTTGCTATAGAAATACAACAAACCAAAATAAATAATCTCAATGGACTGTAATTTTATTCAAATTCAATATAACTAATTGAAAAAATGCTGATGGTTAAGGTAAATCATGTCAATGGACTCTTGCAAATTCAATATAATAAAATGAAGAAACAATAATGGTGAAGGTCATCAAATTGAAGAGTAAAATTTGGAAGTTCTTTGGGAAAAGAAGTTCAGGAATTTATATGAGAAAGAGAAGCCTTGCAACTTGTTAAATCATATGAGAGTAACCAGAAATACTTATGATCCTACTTTGTTCTCCGTATGAATGCGGGAATGAACAGAATATCAAGATAAGTTTTCAGAGAGGAAAGGAGGAATACTTGAATGATAGGAATGTACCTGATATTATCGACCAAGATTGCCAATTCAAATGTCAACAATGGCAGAAAGACTACCTCCAAGCTCATAACTGCTAACATATTTAAACATATAAATACAATAAATTGACAAGCACTTCGCCTTGAAATCATGACCCAAAAATGTTGTGTTGACAGTCATTAGCAGAGGAAGAAATTATAAAATAGGTTTTGCATATTTGACCTCCATAAGATGTAACCAACATGGTTAGCCATAAAATGACAAAAACCAAGAAGCAAAAGGGAAAATTTTGAGAGGCAGTATCCACATATGAAACAATCAAAGGATCCGTTGTTGTATACCATTCCTGCTCCCTAGATATATGCAAAGAAGTAGTTCGAAAGCAACAATCAATGGTGTCGCCAAGACAGCATGACATGGTGCCCACTGTTCATGAGAAGAAAGTCTTAGTTTCGTTATCCTAATTTGGATGGGAACAAAATCTGATTACTTCCAACAACAAAAGAATTAAAATTGTCAAAGAAAGAGATCACTAGAAACAGATTCAATATGTAATCTCATACATGACGATTATGAGGCATTGACGGAGCAGGTAAGGAAAATCGGCCACGTGCTACAACTACGTGAAATAGCCAAAGAGGTGCGAAGATAATCCTGTGAGATGAAATGAGAATTAAAAGCAATTATCAGAAGGAATGGAACATTATCAGCCACAATCAATTCAATTTTGTTGTATAATATGAAAAGTGAACACATGACTTCAAACTGGAATGTTGGTGAACCTTCTATGTGATTTTGATAAGTACTTTGCATGATGATGTTACATTTCTTGTCATTGCAACATCAAGAAACAAAACAGAACAACCAAAAAGGGGGAGATAAGCATGCATAGAGTAATAACATGATTTAAAACTCATCATTTAGTCAATATGCAGTTATATCAATAGATTTAATACAGTCATTTAGATATCTCATCTCAATAGTTTAACAGCTCAGCAATGTTATTCAACTGATGAAATTACTCGCATTCAAACCAACAATTACAACAACAACATCGTAGTAGAAATCCCACTGGGACATAGGGACTGGGATTCAAACCAACACTCGAAGTTCATAATGTCTAAAGCATATTATAGGCCCTCGAGAGTAAAAATATAGCTTAGCATTTAATTTCAAATTCTGTTCATTGTTTAGGCGAAATCTCATCAAAGTTTAATTCACCTCTAAAATAATTTATCCTACCACACCATAGTTCTTATGTTATTGAGATGTCATGTTCTTTTAGCTTACATATCAACAAAGTAAAAGAGTTGTAGTTTGGAAGACAACGACCAGACAACCCAAAATTATTCCCCAAACTACGCAAGTCACTCAAACCCGACTGAGGAGTTCCTAATTCTTCCTAATTTCTGCATTCTAATCGTTCCAGAAAAGTTTTATCCTATCGTCAATGCAAGAACATGGTTAATTCTGTTCAACCCCCCTAACACTTACGCAACCAGGATATTCAAAAAACAACAAAAAAGAAACAACCGTAAGATCACCGAATGGATCTTCCATCTCAAGAAGTCTAACAAAATGCGAAAAAACTAAATAAAGTTCAGAATTTTCACTTTCCTTTTACTTACTTTTGTCCACCCGACTCCAGAAGCTCAAAATCAAGATTTATAAAGAAACGAAAACCAAAACGAGAACACTGAGAACCAATAATCGAGTAGGACACTCACCACCAAGAGTAAGCAACAGCATGGTCTAGCTTGAGAGCGAGCAAAAGCGTGAAAGAGAAAAGCAACCCATGTGCCACAAGGGCCTCTAAGCACATGGCCACTCTTCTCCAGCTCATTACACCTCCTCTTGCAACCAACATTTCGAGCCAAAAATCCCAAAATTGAACAGCCACGCCTTTCCCTCACTTCTCACAAAGACTTGTAGTTTTGCAGAAAAATGGAAACTTTTTCTGTGGGAAGGAATTGAGACACAGAAAACGAGATGGGATTTGAAATCCAACGAGAATTACAAGGAGGGTGACAATTGCAACAACCAATAGCTGACGTTCGCCTTTACGACTTCGCTTTCACGCCAAAGCACAAGAGGAAAGCGACGGAGAGATTAGATATTCTTGTTTGTGTTTGTTCGATGAGCTTTTGATTGACGAAAATGGACATCAAGACTGCTTAAACAAGACTACTTGTGTTTATCCGAAATTTAAATTTTAATTAAAAATTAATTAATTAATTTTAATTTACAATAACTTATTAATTTAAAAAATTAAACAAGTTTATTTACGTTTTAAAAATTGAATGGAAAATTAAATTGTCATAAAATCTATTTAAAATTTTAAAATATAACTCTTCTTAAAATTAAGTTTACTGAAAAATAAATTATTAAATAAAAATTAGTTTATTTATTTTAATTTATAAGAATTTATTAATTTACAAAAATTAATCGATTAATCAATTAACTGATTAGTTTTTAACAACAAGAGTTATTAAAGTAAATTAAATCAAAAAGTTAAAAATCAAACTTAAAAATTAAATGATTTAAGATTTTTATAATTGAACAGGTTGAACTGATTAAGTGTTTTAATCATTGTAATAAACTGGTCAATTTTTAACAACAACAATTATTAAAATAAATCAAACTAAAAAATTAAACGATTTAAAATTTTTACGATTGAACCGATCAAATTAATTAAATTTTTTAATCGTCGATTTATGAAAGGCCTGGAAGGGGGTAATCTGGTAACTTAGTCAAAAACAAAACGTGTCCCATTATCCTCTAGTTGCAAGTTAAGAATTGTGTCTGTAGGAATAATATCTAAAGCTAAATTGTGATTAATTAGTTGGTGCTATCTTAACAACCATTTCCTTGTTGGACATTAGGTAATAAAAAAGTATTAAGTAGAGTGTAACTATCTTCTCCACATGTTCATTAGGTAACTTTAGGTAGGCATCATAATGAGGTTGGATTTGTTTTTATTTTAATTCAATTCTTTTATATTTATAAATCAAAATACTATTAGTTAAATTTTAATAAGTTCCAATCATTAGGACTATAATTCAAGTCGAATCCCAAGCTCAGTATCAAAACTCAGCTAATTCGACTGATTTAACTATAAAAATTTTTAACAATTTAACTTTTCAGTTCGATATGTAACTTTTTAGTTCGGTTTACTTTAATAATTTTTTTTAGTTCGGTTTACTTTAATAATTTTCGTTGTTAAAAAGTAAAAGATAATCATTTATTTAATAACTGATCATTTTGCGTAATTAATAACATAAATCCGGGTTTATGTTGGTCTCGTCTCGGATGAACTTTTTAAGCCTTAAACATACTATTAAGATTTTAACTTGAGTAATTTATAGTTAATCTAAAGTTACAAAATTAAACTCAAATCATACTATTAAGGTTGATAAAATGTCTTGCATCCAATCTGATTCAACCAACAAAAGGTTAAATTGATTAGATTCTAGTCCAATCTAGCTCATATCCCTTACTTCTTGCAATTAATAAGTAGATGACAATTCATATCCCTTACTTCTTGCAAATGTCAATAATGATTTAGTGGTACAAGCACAACTATATCCATTAATATATAATTGATTATCTTTGAGATATAATCATTGTAATAATTTTCTTACCATACCGGTTGAAAAAAGGTACAAAACATAATATTTTAATATCTAGTTTAAATATCAGTCATTTTTGCCTGGTACCGGTCGATACCTTTGGTATTTAGAATATCGGCCATATATCAGCCGGTATTAAAAATTAAAAAAAATCAAGGACATTTTTTTTTAAATAAAAATTTTTAAAACCTCAACCCCCCAAAAAAAACCCAACTTTGCTACCTTCTTCTCTCTATTTTTTCTCTCAAAGGTTCAGGCTCTCTCTTCTTCGCCATCATCTATTTTTATTATTAATAATATACTATTTAAATTCATATATTAAATAATAGTTATATTTTTTCAAAAAATAATTAAAAATATGTTAAAATAAAAATTAAGAGGACTCAAAATTTTTGTATTTTTTTAAATTATTAATATAAACATATCAATATTTTATTATCAATAACAATTACATATTAAGATAAAATATTTTTTATTATTGAAAATTCAATATTAAGATAGAAAGTATATTTTATTATTGATAATAATTATTCTTTTTATTTGATATTTTGATGTAATTATTATTTATTATATGATAAAATTATAATATTTTAGATACTTTATATTGTTATTAATTTTATATTTTTATGATGATAAAATAATATTTTCATATTAATTTAAATAATATTTTCATATTAATTGTGATTATTATTTATATGTGAAATACGTAAAAATAATATTCAAATTTATATTATTATGATTTTTTAGACGAGTTGATTTAAATTATATGGTACAAATATTAAAGAATTATTTTGCAACATTTTTAAAAAATTAAGAACTATTTTATAAATTTAAAAAATTGCACAAAACGATATTTAGTATTAACACATAACACTGTTGTAGAATCTAATCCAGTGCCAGCAACTTAGGAACTTAGGATCATATTGTGGGGTATAGTTGTGTCTGCTCAATTATATTAAAACTTTAATTGTACAACATATTATAATATTTACCATTTATTTATATTTGGATAATTTACTATATCCATATGAAAATCTCTTACCTTTTTTTTCTATTTAAGATGAAAAAGACATTTAAGTTATTAAAAAAAGACACATTAACCAACGAATTTGGAGCCCCCACTCATCAGAAACATCGGACCAATCCAACATGAAAAGAAGAAATATGTGATTACGAGATATCTTTATTGTTTTTTATTGTTTCAAATGCTAGATTCATGTAATTAGATTCTCCTCAGGATCGTTAGGTAAGTTTAGGTAGGCATCACAAAAGGACAAGTCAAGGCCAATTAAATTTGTAAAATAACATTATTTTCATCTTAAATTTCTTTGACTCAAATATTAAAATGACGTAATTTTAATTAGAGAAAGTATAAGTCGTTCGAGCTATACTTTAAACTAAACCTTAGATCGAACATAATTCAACATCAAATCAAATCAAATCAATTTTGTTAAGTTTGATTATGATGAAATCAATTTTACCATTCCTAATTTTAGACAATAAAAATGATTCAATTCAAATTTAACTCGAGTAACTTATAACTAATCTAAACTTATAGAATTAAGCTTAAATCATGCTATTAGGAGTGACACATTAGCAAATTGTTTTAGATCCGATTTGACTTAACAAACATAAGTTTAAGTTGAATAGATTTCGATATAAACTCAGATTTAAGAAGATTAATTTAGCTCAGCTCGAATTTAGTTCGTTCAATCCTTTATATGTCATTTTAGTTCTGACTTAGCTCGAACCTACAAGTTTCATCTTACCTTTCAAAATAAGTAAGGTCCAAATCAAAAATCAATAATGTAATATCCAATATCAAACAAGTAGGATCATCTTGTGGGGTTCAGTGTATCTGCTCAATTATATTACAACTTTAATTGTACCATATTTGTCTTTATCCATATATAAACCTCTTTCCTATTTTTCTATTTAAGATGAAAAAGACATTTAAGTTACTAAAAAGGAAATATACGATTATGAGATATCTTTATGGGACAAGATCCTCTGTTCAAAATTTGTACCTGAAAGAAGATGATACCGAATAGAGACAGAAGGGGATGGAACAAAGAATCTCATACCTATCTTTAGTGTTGGATTCAAATGCTAAACTCATGTATCAATCTAGCACTTTATTGACTGATGCGTACTTAGCTTTAAATTTACATGATAACAAGTATGAACTCTTGCAATCCAAATAAGAATTTTAAGAGTAACTTAAGTTTAAATGTCACATAAATGCTTATAGCAGTCGACTTGAGGTATTGGAAAAGAAACTAATTGTTTGATTGGATGGACTTTTGGAAGGTCAATAAGTACTTTTCTCCATCACAAAAGTTTTTTTTTAAGAAAAATGAGTGTTTGGCTGTAAAATAAAAAAACACTTCTTTAATAGATATAACTTTTTTGGAAAACAAAATGCAACTTTTTAAAAAGCTCAAATTTGAAGCTTCTAAAAAAATCACTCAAATAGCTTTTTTGGGTAAATTTTTTAGATCAATTAATGAATTTATTTTTTAGTCCATTTTGCTTTTATGTTTTACACATAATTCCCACAATACTTACAAATTCTTATTCATGTTATTTTGATATTTATATAATATTATTTAACTTTTTTATATGTTTTAATATTTATTATTGAGATTAGTTTTACTTATGTTATAATACATATACAAGATTTGGTTAGATATATTTTCATTTATGTTTCATATGATTTAAAATTATATAATAATTAATAACTATGCTTTGCATATTGTTTAATATACTTTAAATAATATTTATATGCATAAATAATTTTTATTACAAAATAAAATATA
>JANVCQ010000001.1:553097-572827 GCA_025531925.1 Erythroxylum plowmanianum
CAATTTCATAACACCGACGGAATACACAATTCCGTCGGTATATGTAATCACCTTCACCGACGGAATGTTAATTACCGTCGGTAAATGGTAACACTTACTTACCGACGGATTACACACCCGTCGTTAAGGTTATTACTTACTTACGAAACGTAGCGACGGTGGTTCCGTCCCTAAATTATACCGACGGACATATTCCGTCGGTGATATATGAATTTCACCGACGCAATTTTTCATTTACGTCCGTCGCAACATAACAACAACGGATAATATTCCGTCGGTTTTTCGTTGACAATTCACCGACGATTTTTTTCCGTCGTTAAATAATAACGACGGCCATATTTCCGACGGTTTCTTCTGCCGTCACGTTCCATCGGGAAACGTAATTACCGACAAAATTGTCCATTTCTCCGACGGAATATTTCGTCGAAGAACGTTAGTTTTCTTGTAGTGATATGATCGATTAACTTCAAAATAAACAAATTTTTTCATCTCGATCTCTAAATTTAGTGCCTTTAATTTCTTACCCTAAAATTACATGTAAAAGCAAAAATGACAAATCTTATGTTTGGATTCTTCTTATTTATCAGATTAGATTTACTTGCAATACCCAGTAGGGCTATCTGCCGTAGTCTGTGAGCACCTAACACTGCCACAAGATCACGAAACTGAGTCAAAACAAGCAACTACAAGTTACCAAACCCTTATAAAACTAAGTGAAAGTCGTGCCAGGTCTGTCAGTGCTTATTGTTGACTGTCACTGCTACTTCTGCTGGTACATACATGTCCAACTAAAGGTAATTGTATCTCCATACTCATCAGTTGCTTTCTGTTTCTCTTCTTCTTCTTCTTCTTCTTCCATAAATTTAGCAACAGTTGGCAAAAATGGTCAGGAATGAGACTTGCCAGCGTTGGCTTGTTTATACTGAATATCTTTCAGGTTAGTGTCTGCTTAATCCCTACCGTCCCAGACGAATAACAGATGCCATCGTTTGTCTACTGGAAAATAACTAGATGCATTGCTTCTGCTGGAACACTTGAATTAACTTCCCTGTCACATATTAAGTTAGTGGAGTTGGATTTGAGGTCCATTAGTGATTTCAAGGTTTGGCTACTTGTTTATAGTATGGTATAGTTCTTCCAAAGATAGAAATCCCAAGAAGATAGGCATTCTACAAGTAGAAATCTCAGTTTTTACTGACATGAACATGAGCTAAAAACAGCAATAGGGGACTTCACTGTGAATATCTATGATGACCAGTTTACCATTAAGGGTTCATTTTCTGAAAGTGACGATACAGAGGAAAGGTCCTCAGGAGTACAATATATAGACTATTGTGCAATGCATTTAAGACTTTTCTTGCAAAAAAAATTCCAAATCAGTAGCAGAATATAATGTAATACTGTCTTCTTTGTTCTATTCTATCTGTAGAGGTGAAAATCTAAGGAAAAGAAAAAGATAGCGTATGATTGTTTGTCCTACAGTTTAGAGCTGAAAGTACATCGACAACAAATTAGGTAAAAAGCAATGTCTAAGAAACCTAAACACCATTATAATTCTGATCTATCTAAGCTGACAATCATAATTCTGAACTAAGAATAATGACTCGTACCTAACCACCACATTGATGTAATCCTCCCGATTGCTTAAGTATCGATCAGATTCAAGGATTTGGAAGCAAAATTCAATGGAGCTACTACTGAAAACCATATGTATCTCCTCCCAACTGAGGATCCAGTTCCGTCTAATTTGGGTTTGGTTTGCAATTAATGTCTTGAATCCAAAGACGAAGAACATCTCACCACCTTCTTCTCGTGTCTTTTAGGTCATCTTCCAGAAACTCATTATGGGATTGATTTTAACCAATTAGAGTATCTTAATTTTCATTGCTGTCTTCATCTTCCTTGTCTGTATTGCACCTGTCGAACTCGATCAAGATCATATCGTCATCGAGTGGGAGATCTTAACAACGTGAAAATCAGTAAAAATATTAGAAGTGCAAGAACATGTTTTTTTATTTAAATTAAGCAATTTTACAATATTATTCTTTTAAAAAACTTTATCAACTATTAGAATTTAAGTTCAATTTCGTGGAAATTGTAAAGTAAAAAAATACCCCCTTTATTTAGTGAAGCATTTCCATATACAATCATATTAGTATTTTGTTATGATTGAGATACCGAATTAGTTTGAGTGATTTAATCATGAAAATCTTGAACAGACTAAGTTTTTAGTTTAATTTTTAACTTTTCAATTCGATTTATTTTAATAATTATTGTTGTTAAACATCGATCAATTTATAATTAATCGACTGATTTTAATAAACTAATTAATTTTTATAAACTAAAATAAGTTGACTAATTTTTCTTTAACAATCTTTCCTTTCAATTAAACTTTAACTTAAGGGCAATCTCTTTCAATCTTATTTCAAATTTTTTAATTAGATTTTATCTCTTAAATTGCTATCTTATTTTTAATTATTCATTAATGACTGATATAATTGTTCTTAATTATGTTAACTATAAAACTTCTAGTAAATTGAATATTACATGGTAATTAACTATATATTTTTATGTAGACTATATTTTGTAAAATGGAACATTGAACATTGCATTGAGTTATAAATATTGGAAGATAGATGATAATGAATTGCTTTGAGAACATAATAAGGTAAGCATATCCTTTCAATAATATTCTCTGTGTAGGTTATGCAAGTGGCAATAATTAAATACAACTAAAATTTGCAATTATTTTAAAAAAAGATATATGATCAATTTTTAATTGTTATTATTAGTCATTATCATAAATAATAAAAATATTTTAAAATAAAATTATTATTATTAATAAATAATAATAATAATAATAATAATAATAATAATAATAATAATAATAATAATAATAATAATAATAATAATAATAATAACGACTGATAACTACTAAAAATTGACTATATAATTGATCCAACTTCTGAAAATGACAGCTTTAAAAGTATATATAGTACTTGGTGAAAATTAAAGCGATTGGACAATGAAAGAGAGCCTCTATCTTTCAAAACTTATTATGTTTTCTGTTTGAACCCAGTAAAACACATAAAGCGTAATCATTACATCAGCTATAGGAGCAGACTAGTTTCATGAAATATTACAGGTGATCAAACTAAAGATTCTTCCCTACCCTTGTACTCCGTTATATGTTGGTGCAGACGGTAGATGCACCCGTTTTTGTGTGCCATTCAGTGGTCAAGATCAGTCATTCATTCATTAACACAGAAAGAATGGCTTGGATCAAATAGAACAAGATTGATACATAAAAATAGGGACAGAAAATTTCATGTGCTATATGTCGATGTTAAGTCCTAATTATAATTAAAGGGGTTATAATTAGCATAAGTTGCATGCAGTACTACAATCACCGAAAACATTCAAAACTCCTACACTTGGTTGCTACTTCAGTTTCTTAAGTCTTGATTGTACATTTTGGAACAACAAGTTACAAAGTTGTAAATCTTTTTAGATTTGTTTCCCTCAATATTTTGTTAATAATTTATCAATATCAAGTTAAAAGAAAAAAGTTGACATTTGTGTTGACGGATCATAATTTTTATTTCATTACCCCTATAATTTTAGTATTATATAAGCGTAATTATCATTATTAATTTCTGATAAAAAGTATAACCATCATTTGGTAGGATGTTCAGCAGAAGCAAAGACATTAGATTTGGAAGACTGAGAGTCACTATATAATATGATTTTTCTACTTGCAAACGAAGAGTCAAGCTAGCAATGAATATCTCTTATATATGGCAATGAACTCAAGTCATCAATCACAACTTAACATCATCAATAATTAGTTAACCCTAAAACTCCACCGTTGGATCATACAATTTTATTTGAATCTAGACAGATAACTTCATAAATCACTTGTACTGAATAATATTTAACTCTTGAACTACCTTTTCATAGATATTATATAATATTAGAAGTCATGTTTACTTCATTCATTGTTGAATCATTCCCTAAATTTATCGTCACCAGTCATTTAACTCAATGTCAGTCGACTCTCCCATTTTGTTCAGAAGATTCAATTCGAGTCTCTAACCAATTAAAGGTAAAGCTATGTATAGATTAAGGTCAGCAGAATCATGAAGATGGTTAGGGTTAACTTGGAAAAAGTACAGCACTGATGTGTATCATTTCTATGGTTAACACTAACTGCAAAAGTAGACAAAGTTCGAAGCCTATACGTACCTTCATCATTAATAACATAAAATAAGTAGATGTCATGATCGATTTGTTACACAACAATCAATTCTGAAGAAACCCTTTTGAATTTAAAGTAAAAAAGAGCAGGACATGACAAGAAATCAAGAGTAGGTGGGATACGAGGGAAGAGGGTTTAGGCTTTAGATATTATGAAAATAAGCTTCCATAGTTAACAGGAATAGGAAATGGAGGCCATAGGTTGTCTATGAAGTGGGGATGAAAACCACTGGAGTTTGAGCTAGAGGGGATGGGAACTGGGATAGGGTTTTGTTGATCGGTATTCAGTAAGGAAACTGAATCAGAATAATGGTCTTGAGAGGTTAGTGTGGCCATTAAAGCAGATGTAAGGTTTTGCTCTTGGGTTAAGAGGCTGGAACCAGTGAAAGGAATGTTAGGGTTTTGTAGGTTGACATTACCTCTAGCATTACTGATGTCCCAGTTGACAGGAAACCCTGTAATCTCCTTCTCGAGGTTAGGGTCACTAGGAACTGCAACGGTGGGAGTGAAATCGTTAATGGAATATGACCTTGGTACTCTAGTTACACGCAAGAATTTGTTACTGATCGTCACAGAATCCTTTTGATGTTGCAGAAAGTCAGTACTAGGTACTTCAACTTCCACTTTGGAGTTCATTTCTTGGTTTACAGAACTCAAGTTTTCATTGTTTTCTAGTGAGGTAATAGGCTCTTTCTGGTTCAAAAAGTTAGGGTTTGCTTGTTCTGCTTTCTCAAGGACTTTGATCTTAGTCTTCTCTCTTGTTCTCTCCCTTGCCCTTGCTCTTGCCTTGTCCCTCGACTCTCTAGCGAGAAGATTCAAAGCTGTTTTCTGGGACTTTTTGCGCTTTTTTTCTGTGGGAATCTTTCTCACATACGAGCTCGCCTCTGCTAAAACCACTGATCTCTTGCCTTCAGCTTGTGGTGTCAGCTTCATACCTGACACAGCACACTCTGGAGCAGAACCAACAAAGTTGTCACCAAGGCCATTGCTTCTCTTCACTCTAGAAAAATTATCTGTGAGTTCTTTAATTGCGGACTTCGACTTGGAGAGCAACCACTCAATGGTTTTGCTTGCTTTATCAAATCCCAACGTGTCCTGAAGATCAAAGAACTTCCTAGCAATCTGGAGAGACAACCTCATTCTCCTATCTCTTGGTCCTTTGGCGGTGTGGATTTTGCTGTGCCTATCCTTTTTACCTGTTCTTCTTGGTTGTTTGACAGTACTAACGTTACTTTTCTTCTTCATATTGTTAATTCTCGTTCCCTCCTTTGAATCTGCTGGGTTAATCTCTCTGTGATCAGCTACCAAACCAGTTCTGCTCGAGATGTGTTGTTGAAACAGGAACTGGCTAACAAGTAACTCATCATCAACCGATGAGAACTCCAAGAATGGTGAAGCTTGATCTGCATATGCCTGCAATGGAATGATAGGGTTTTGAGAACAGGTAGTGAAAGAGATTTGATTCATGATATGGTTAACCTAGAGGAAAGTGTTGAAGCTGCTGTTTGTTGTAGAGGAGTACAACTATAGGCACTAATACTATTAATAGACCTTACTTTTAAAAGACTATCTGAGGTATGAATAATCAATCCTGAACAAGGTTGAAAAAACAGTAGAAAAATTTAACTCAAAGAGCCAGACTTACATTACAGTACACAGAAACATAGGTTATTCATATGAATCTTATCTTTTTCAGAAATGAAAAGATAGTGATAAGTTTTGATTCATTATGACTTGAAAAATAGCAACACTTCACGTGGCTAGAGTTGGGTTTCCTGATAGCAACCACACATAATGTTTCTTTTCTTGCTTAGTTGGGAGAGAAAGAAAGAGACTGCAACTAGGGTTAGCTCGATTAGGGGGCAGAAAGTAGTAGACATGGACGCCTCTCTAGGAGACCTAAGAGAAGAAGGACAAGTAATTATTTGCACAAGAGAGTGATATCTGAAATATTGCATTTACCTACCATGCTGGGTGAAAACTTTCTTTGACTGGAAGACTGGCGTCTATATATATGATACATCATGTATATTGTTTATCATTTCTTATTCCCATACCCTAGGTTGGTCTAAATTCAAGTCACTTCCTTGTTGTACAAAGAACAATAAGAAACTAAAAGGGTATAATTATTTTGAAAATTTTAATCTAATGTCCATTTTTAAAAAAATCATTAAATATCGAAATTTTAAGAAAATTAGTCAACTTAATTCATTATCTCTATTAATATTTTGTTTATTTGGTTATATTCACTTCATTCTTAACATAATCATGTTGAATGAGTTATGACATAAGAAGTTTCACATTGTCCATACTATATATATATACATATATATATATATATATACACACACACATATATATATATATACACATATATATATATGTATATATATATACACACACACACATATATATATAAATATATATATGTATATGTATATGTATATATATATGTATACATATATCCAGCTTCTTTTGCATAAATTCCTACAATATCCAGTAAAAATTTCACGGAGATACAGTATTTAAGAAAATCTAATAATACGCAGCCTTATTTTTAATACATATATATATGTATGTATATATATATTTGCATAAGTTCCTACAATAATAATATCAGTAAAATTTCGTTGAGACACAAAATCTAAGGATACATATATATATTAGTTCCTATGTTTTCATAATTACAAGCAACTGACATGAAAAATTGGGAGCTTTAGGTTCACTTTTGTTTACACTTTCTCTTTAATACATAATGACAAGTGGCTAACTTTCTGAGTATGAATCCATATTTGCTCAAATTGGAATGGTGCAAATACTCTCAATTCTGAAACTTAAAGCTCATAGAGCTTGGTAGATTGAATTGTTATGCAGTTATGGTACTCGAAGGAATGGAAGTTTTTGTCCCAATCTGGATTTCTTATTTATGCAGTTGTAAATTAGTGCAAGTTCTATATATTACGATAAAGCACTGCAAACTAGTTGTGTGAATTATTGCTTGAAAATGTTCTCAATATCTAATAGAATTCTTGACATGAAAATTGTCAAAATTAACATACTACATAAGTGTCATTTCTCTATATTAAACAGTATATGCTATTGCATGTAACTAGTTGATAGGCAACTTGCACCCTAATAAATGGAGCCTAATCATTGCTCCTTTGTTACTGTTTTGTACAGGAAAGTTTCTCAAGTCGGTTGATTCAGACGTATCGATGTTAATAAGAATGAGAATAAATATAACCAATGGCCTTTTTTTATGTTAATACATATTGATGTCTTCTTAACTCCTAAACCAATCATCCCTAAGTATAATTATACAAAGGCCAAATATGTAATTTACATCTTATACTTTTATAAAATATTTAAATAAGTCTTTATGTTATTTCTAATACTATATTGGATCTTATGTTATTAAAAAGAATGTTATCATACTCTGAACAAAGTATAAAATTGTAATAATGAGAGTTTACTTAGATCTTTTATAAAATATTAAATTGAAAATTTACACATTTGGTTAACATTTAAAGATATTATTTTTAATCTCATGCCTGCGTCTAATGAATCTAAATTATTTAACAACAATAACATATAAAATAAACTACCTATTTGAATAGTAGAAATTGACATAAATTTAATTTTATTATAGTTTAGAGTACTATTAATTATATTTTTAAAATGTTAAAATATAACAAGATATTATAAATAACGATATAGACATAATTAAATCTTTAAAAAAACGTTTTGAGTGTGACTAGGACTTTCGACTTTATAGAATTTAAGGTCATTTTTTTAATATTGATTAAAACAGGCCAAAATAATAAATTAAAGGGGCAAATCTCGGTGCGCGAGACTCTCCGCTCTGCGATATTAAGAGAAAGTTATTAATTATATGTAATTTTTATTTACATTTTATAAAGAGATTATTTCTGTGATTTTTCTTTGTGGGTAGCCTCAAAGTGTGAAACTACAAATTAATGTACACCTCAAATTAATTAATGCCCTTGTAGCTTCTTTGCACTAACATTATCTTGTACTTCCCATATTTAATTTAACATCATATTTATGTACTTTGGACTGTGGAAAGGTGTAAACTGAGGGTAGTAAATCATTAATTTGATCTTGAAGATAAAGGGTTCGTGAACTGTTACTGAACAAAGCTAATAAAGCTGAGAAGAATACAGATAGTACTTGAGCTTAGGATGATCGTAGGTTCAATTTTACTGTTTCAATAAATACTGCAGGCACCAAAAAGTTGAAATGTCTGGTTATCTCAGCTTGCACGAACATTGGAAAGTAGCTTAATTGAATTAATAGTTAGGGTAAAAGATAAGGATTCTCATGTGTGATTAAATTAATTTTAAAATTCTTATTATTTTCAAATTTTTTTATAAAATATCTTTTTTTTTTAAATAACAACACAAAATATATTTTAGTCAATACACATGGATCAATCAAATAGTATTGACGCTGATCAAATTCTCTTTCTATTGGGGAATTTTGCTGGTGATGATGTATTCACAGTTAGTGCAATTAATTCATCCAATGCATCTTCATCAATGCTAAAAGGTACCATGTTCTGTAGAAACAGTAACCTTTAGTTTGGATTTGTATGGTATTGTTCATAATAAAATAAGTTTACAGCCTTAAATTAACTCATTAACTTCTGTTCAAGCGAGGCTCGGCTCTTATATGATCGAAATGTTCTAATAGGTCTAAGGATAGTTTCAGCATGGATCGATGGTGGTTGAGGCTGAGGATCAAGGCCGAGCAATCCAGGCTTACATTCTACTAACTAATGGACCATGTGGCTTCTTTTACTTCAATCATTATAAAATTTAAAGTATTATTTAATATTAAATAAAAAGACATGAAAATTATACATTTATATATTCTAATTTTGTTGAGTTATTATGTTATAAAGATTTAAGGGTTAATTAAAAAAAATTCAAATTTTTGTCAGTTTTTCAATTATAATCTTAACTTTAAAAAGTAACAATAAAATGTCAAAATTTTCAAATTTTTTTAATTATGGCTCAAACTTTAAAAATGGCAATAAAATGCTCAAATTTTTAATTTTCTTCAATTCTAGCTTGACGCCATCTATCGTTCTCTCGATACTCTCAGCACTTTGATTTCTATTTGATTTTCTGACGTCTCAAACTACTCTGGCATTACAGCATATTATACTAATAAGCTCTTCATTTTTTAGTTCGTTATCTTAATGGCCTTAGTGTGAGGGTGTCAGGGCTACATAATTTAAAAATTAAAGGGTGAGGATGTCGAGCAAACAAACTGAAAATAAAGAAAAAATTGAAATAAAAAAGTAAGGTCGTCGGGGTTGCTAATTTGATTTAGGTCATTTTTAAATAATGAAATTGTTTTAATTATGTGATTAAATGTCATTTCATTAATCTTCATTTGTTGTGTAAATTTTGACTGACATATATTAATAAGAGTTAAGGTTTTTGAAACAAGTGACAAATGACGTCAGCAAACTTAACGTTGGTTTATAATTGAAAAAATTAAAAGTTTGAGCATTTTATTGCTACTCTTTGGAGTTCGGACTATAATTGAAAAAATTAAAATTTTGAGTATTTTATTACTACTTTTTAAAGTTCAAGCTAGAATTGAAAATTTGACGAAAGTTTGAGCTTTTTTTGGTAATAAACCCAAGATTTAATAATTATAATTATGACCTAATTTTTTTTATATATTAAGGATACTTTAATTTACTTTCGATGAAAATTTTAAAAATTACCTAATAATAACATTATTTTTAATATTTTCCGAATTCTAGAAATATGAAACAATCTAAATTCTAGATTTTGTAAATATTATGAAAAATATCTAAACCCAATGACAAAATTCATTTTAACACCATTAAATTCTATCATTTTTTGGTTTGCTTTTTATATTTTGTGATATGTAATGTTATAACATGAAGATTAGGATATATTAATTAAATTTCTAAAAGAATTAGAAAATTGTCCTCTTCTTAGATTCTTCAAATTATAACATGCTCTTGATTTATGATTTCTTGTTTTTTGCTACTACATTATAGTCTACTCGGTCGATTTGTGTCTTTGGGAATCTTTTGACTCTATGGGTTTAAGAAAATTTTAATTTAGTGAAATCTATAGTATCATGTGTAATTATTATTCTCGCTAGAAAATAATAAAATTAAAAATAACATATTAATATTGAAGTGAAATTTAACTAATAAACATATGATTCCATTAAGGATTTTGTCCGTTTCTAATTGAATTTAAATGATTTAGAAGTTTTAAAACATTTTTAAGTAATTGAATCAGAAATATATTTAATTAATACGAAAATTAAGATTAAATTATACCTTTTGTAATTTAAAATTTTAAGCTTAAAGATAGAGATGATGAGGTCTTATCTTTAGCCTATAACTCAAAGGAAACAAAATTGAACAAGATACAAGTTGTGGGGTATGTAAGAGAAGCTTTCTTCTCAAATAAGGGTCTTTCATGTGGAACAAAACAACATCATGGCCTACAAAGTGAGAACAATGGGACATGTCCTATAGACGATTGGTCCAACCTTGATTTGTAATTAAAAACTTGATAAGTTGAATCATCGTCTTCTTGTTCATCTCAACTCTATATATTAATTTGACACATTATATATGTTATTCCCAACAAATGGGAAGCTAGTTCTTTTGAAAATTAAGCAAATCGGAAAAAGATTTTAGACTAGTTCGATCCACTAACGTCCTAACATAACGTGTAAATCTAAGTTCGATCCTTACCTTTTTTATGAATCCAGATCTTCTGTTCAATTTTATAGCGTCTTATTTTATTCTATGAATCTTAGTCATTCATTTGTATGAGTTTCGTGTAAGTCCCGCATAAATAAACGTGAAATCTGCATAAATAAATGGCTGAAATTTATGAGACAGAATAAAACATTATAAAATTAGACAGAACATCGTGTCTCCTTTTTCATTTCTCAAAGATTCTTCCATTTCATTTCAGGTCATACGATCTATAGATAGCCAGCTTTAGTGGGAAATCACCTTTCGGCTTAGAGTTGGAGGCAACAATAATCACTAAGATTTTTTTATTGGAAAGAATCGCACTGTCCCACTTTAGAAACACACGTCTTGGAAATATGGGTGCAATTCTTTGACTCTAAGATGAGACATAACTAGCTCCACCAGACAAACTAAAAATACTTGGCTTGTCTAAATCCATGATTAAGACACAACCATATTTCATAACTTGGTTTAACTATTATGTCATAATGTGACCGTCCAAATCCTATTCTGCTTTCTAAATGGTGCAAAATCTATATAAAATATTTGTTAGATATAATGTTTTAAAAATTGTATACAGAGTTAAACAGGTAAGATAGACAAAATTTGAAGTTTAAAAGGTTCAACTGAAATTAAACCGTTATAAAATCAGCTAAATATTAATATAATTAAAAGAGATTATTCTTATTTATTAAAAAATTTGAAGTTAGATAAAAAATATTGCTAAATGAAAATTTATTTATTTATTTATTTTAGTTTATAAGAATTTATTAATTTATAAAAATGGAACGATTAATTAATAAATTGATCAATTTTTTGCAACAAAAGTTATTAAAAAATTGAAATAAAAATTAAAAATTTAATTAAAAAATTAAAAAATTTAAAATTTTTATAATTAAATCGATCGAAGCGAT
This sequence comes from Erythroxylum plowmanianum, assembly GCA_025531925.1. NCBI lineage: Eukaryota > Viridiplantae > Streptophyta > Magnoliopsida > Malpighiales > Erythroxylaceae > Erythroxylum > Erythroxylum plowmanianum. The sequence continues at coordinate 565,053 of JANVCQ010000001.1, forward strand.
TATATTTTTTAATTATTGGTTAGATACTGAAGTTCCTAGACCCTAGGTCTAATCTTAGTTTCACTTTTTTGACTTGTTTAAGTTGGTATTTTGTGTGGAACTTGGTAGATTATGTCCCTATAAAAAGCTACTATGGCATGGTTTTAAAAGGCTGTAAGGCTTTATAGAAAAGCTATATACTGCTAAATTCGAAAGCTGAAATTGGAGCAGCTAGCCAACCAGGCTTTTAGTCACTTCATTGTGTTTCCTATACCCATTACTCTGATTTACACTTTTCAGCTGTGTATATACACATTAGTACAGACAAATGCTTACATGCCTGTGGTCTCACGTTCTTGCTTAGGTTCCTCTGAAGCTTTCTTGCTCATAAAAGGGTTAATACATGCCCACCAATTGTGGATTCAACCTCCTTTTGATGAAAAAGAAACCCTAGACAAAAATATAATTGCCGGCCTAAGCATTGCATCTTTTCATAGTCATTGAGATGGAACTTATATATGGTGGAATCAAGTAATATGTTCTTCGCAAGAAATTATTTTAACTTTGTAGCTTTTTTTATTGGATTATTTGAAAGGTAAGAGAATGTCACAAATAAAAAAAGACATATAAAAATATATAATTTAATGTACTAAAACTTTAAATTGAAATATAACCTTATTTTTATATTATTTTAAACATCTCTTATACTTGAAGGAGTTTTAAAAAACTATAATTTTTAAAATTCTAAAAAATATTATTTTAAATTTCAAAATTTCAAAAAACATTTCTGCTTAAACTTCAATTAAAAATAAAGATGAAATATATACAATATAAACATTATACGTGGATTAATCAAATATCAATAACATAGTAACTCAACTTAGGCTTCAACTAATAATTTACTATTTAAATTCGACTTAAACTAATTATTTAAAATAATAATAGAAAAATTCAAAATTAGTTTTCTTCTTAACAATATATCTTGGAATAAAATAAAAATCTTTATCAATATACTTTTATCATAAAATAATGAATTCTATACTAAGGTTTGAGCTAGAGTTTATCAATGATATTTATTGATCTAATTTGCTCTAAATAAAACCTTTTCGAAACAATCTTTAAAATTAAATAGCATAGTTGCAACATATTTAGATTTATATTAATATAAATATATATAGCTTTAAATCCTTTTTCTGGTTCGAAAAGGAGTTACATTAATCGGAAATAACTTGACGGGAAATAACTTGACGGGGAAATGAAACTCCCGAAATATCCTCTAGTATAATAGTCAGGTAACTCACAGGCGAGTTCTGTAAGATGTATAATATAAAAAGATTAACACTTTTTTGGTAGTGCAGTGGTCTAAAGAAGTTGCTTTGATGTCTTACTGATTTTTTAGTTTTTCTTTTAATTTCTCGTCTTAGATCATCATCATTATTCAGATCAAAATCTCGCAATGAAGCGAAGTTTGGAGAGGTCTGATAGTATGCAACTTTACCCCCATATAATAGAAAGTTTATTTCCGATAGACCCACATGCAAATGAGACAATATATGAATTAATGGTGCAGGTTACAAAAGGAAAAGGTAAAATTAGCACAGTAAATTATTAAATAAATAAATAATTTTCACAAAAAAAAGTAAATATGATGGAGTCCAAATTCGCGAGTACTCGATATCCGATCACACCATACTCGTCTATTTGTAGCTACTATCTTATTAAGATCTAACTCAGATAAATCTTTCTTAATATCTTTCTCGTCTTAGGTATCGATTAAAAACAATAAAATAAACGTGATATAAAAATTATACTTTTATCAACTAAATATTATTTATATGTTAATTCAATTCAATTTTTAAACTCAAATCAAACTAATAATAATTTATTATGATTATTTTAATTATTAATTCAAGTGGAAGTTAATTGATTTAAGTCGAGTTTAAGAGTTAAGTTAAGTTATCATATTAATAGCATTTGATTAGTCCAAATCTAATATTATACCACATTTTGATTGAAATATAAGAAAATGAATTTTTCTAAAAAATTAAAAATTAAAAAAAAAATTTCAAAAATTTTAAAAAATAAGAAAGTTTTCTAATATTTCTTAAGCTGTATGAAAATTATATATCTTTTAACTTAAAAATTTTATTCATTACATCCTTATCTTTTTATTTAGGTACACCCTAAAGCAAACCATTACTTCACCATACACTGGCTTCTAAATGGAAACACTCACAGTTCTTCCTTATGTAGTACATGCCGTAAGCGTGGAAGGAAGAAGGAAAAAAAAAAGAAAAGAATGTCATAACGGAGTGGGATTGATGTCATCATAAACCCCACAAACCCCACTCGAAAGGGTTTATGACAGTAGTGGTATAGCTATCATTAGTTGCTTGAATAAGCCACTTTATAAGAAAAATGCCAAATACATACAAGAAAAGGGTTTACGAGAAAAGAAATGGGACCAAAGGAAGCCATGCGTGTGACCATCTACAGTTCATTTTATATATATGGAGACCTCTTTCTTCGTCTTTGACCTTCGCCTTATCCACCAAACAGTAACACCACTGAGCCAGCAGTGCCTAGTGACTGACCCGGTAAGTAAAAGCAGATCTATGCATGCTTGCCTTCGTACCAAAGGTGTAGGTAAGGAAGGTAAAAAGATGAAAGGGGACTTCTTCTTGGATTCAAAAGGTGAAACGCTCACCCTAAGCGCCCCCATACTGTTTGAGGGAGGTAAATCTCGGTTTGATCTCAGCCAGTTTTTTGGAAAGGCGACCTAGTGTTCGGTGCGCACAAGGAGTCACCACATTGGATGAGCTCTCACACTGTCGCTGTCAAAACTCAAACTCGAGACCTTAGACTCACTTTCCTTTCCAATGACCAATTGGGCTACCCGTGCGACCAACAGGGGACTTCTTCTTATTTAAATTAGGTTACACTTGCTATTGTAAAATAACCATCCGAACCACAATCTAAAGTTTAAGAATTGACATCACTTTCTTTTCCTTCCTCCATCTCCATTTTCACAATTATTCTAACAAGGTCGGCTAAATGATTTTTGTACACCATGATCCAAAAGAGGTCATTGAATATCTTTGAAACACAAGCAAACATAAATGCTAGAGACGGTAAAAACTAGACCTCGTGGCTTAAATGATCATAAAAGAAAGACGTGACTAAAAGCTCTATGGATTACCGAGCCTCAATGTTAAAATTAAAAGTGAAAGAAACAGCTGCTATTTTTTCCCAACAAACTAATGTTTAATTCGAAAAGATAAGATCAAGTATTGCTGAACCTTTCTTGTATGACGGATTATTATGGTTGTTGTTAACCGAATTTATAATATATTTTTTCTTTAAAATAAGAATGAAAATGAGTCGGATCGAGTTTGAGTCGTTTATGACTCAAGGCTATAATATATTTTGTTTTTAAAATAAGAATAACAATGAGTTAAGTTGAGTTTGAGTCGTTTATGACTCGTGGTTGAATTGTTTATGATTTAAATTTGGTATTTTTCAACACTGTCAAAATTTTAATTAATTCAAAAATTAAATTTAAGTCAATTTGATAATTCACTTACAACCGTATAAATAATTTAGAGAATCAAATTTGGGATAATTAGAAAGTAATGACACGAGCCACTCCAACCCTTAATCATTATATACATATGTTTTAACATACTCAGTCCATAAGGGTTTCCACTCTGTGAAGATCTGAGATCAATCATAATGTATGTAATATTCTTTTTGTATTTTTACAAAGAGACTGTTTATGTAATTTGATAGTCAGAAAGGAACAACTTTACTAATTACTATAAGACAAAAAAAATAATTGCAAAATGTGAAGGTCAATGACTTTTTAAACTAACTATAACAAGCTTGAGACCTAAGGTTCCATGTATAGGAATAATAATAATGAGTACATTCTTGCTTTCACTTTAAGGCTAATTTTACAAGTATTGAGTATGTTTGGTCATGCAAGAGAGTGAAGTGGGGAAGATACACTTTCCATATTGAAATGGCATGGCATGTCTATTATATAATATATTTACTGTAAAAATAGGCTTAATTACATGGGGAAGTAAAAGGGATTATCTTTGATTTATTTACTTTAGGAAACAATATCATATCACTTTTAATTAAATATCATATTATTTGAATTAAATATGAATTATTCAAATATCAAAATAAATTTATACTTAAAATGATCCGTTCAATAATTCAAATAATATAATATTAGTTTATTAAATACAATTAAAATAATATCATTTTAACTCTTGAAATTTAAATTGTCAAAATTGGATTGACCCAAATTGAAAAACACCGAACCAAACCTATTATTTAGGTATGGAAAAACACTATGCAATCGAAGTTGTTCAGCTACCAAAAACTGAAAGGCCTCTGCAAAACCACACACATGTGAACATCTTAGCTGAATATACATACGTGAATTCAAAGCCAAGAATTAGATCTTACGGCTAGAGAAGAACCTATCGAGAGAGAGGGTCGGTCGTAGAGAAGGAGTGTGTTCCAAGACATAATCATTACACAGTCTTGGGGAAGCAGAAAGGGTGGCGTGGTAATACCCAAGAGTGTTGGAGAACGTGGAGGCTCGAACGAGGTAATGAAAACATAGATATACTAGTGTATAGAGAGAGTAGCTAGCTATAGCTTTTGCTTATTAAAGGTTACAAGAGCTCAAAGAAATTGCTCAGAAAATTAAGGATACTTTTTTAGGATAATAAATATTAAAATATCAAAATTTTGAAGTTTTTAAATTTAATATCAAATATTTTAAATTTTTAATTATTCGATTTCTGTTAATATTAATACATATAAAAAATTTCATGCGAATTAATATATTATTCATGACTTTAGTAATAATTTATACTTTATAAATATTAACCTATGAAATATTTATGTGTTACTCAAATTTTCATGTGAATATTTACATGTTAATTGTCATAATTTAAAGTAATTTCATTAATCACATACTAACAAAATAAATACTTTAGTTTGAGTTATTAAAATTTTAATTAATTACAAATTTTAAAAAATTGACATTCAATTAAAAAATTAAAAATTTTAAACTTAAATTTGTTGTTGTTGTTATTATTATTATTATTATTATTATTTTAGTATAAGCTTAAGCCCTTTTATCATCATTATATTACCAGCCTTTTGGGGAGTTTGGTCGGTCGACAGTCTGTGTGTTGTGTCTTCACTATGTTTTTTTGTTTCCCATACCATACCATCCTTCACTTTCTTTCCCTAAGCACTAAACTCACTGTATGTAATTATACAGTTTGAACCAATTGCAGATCAATAACGTAATGTAATTTTTTTTAATTATACACAAAAGGGTTTCATAACTACAGGGTCGAATAAAGAATGGCGTGAGAAGAAAGGAAAAGAGAGTTACAGTACTTGGAAGCTCTATATATTCGTATAACACTTGATCTGGTTGACAGAGAAAGATCGTCAAGGAGTGATGGATCAGTGTAGATCATGAGAACAATCTGAAGCCATTAGGGTTCTTTAAGCAGAGACAAAGGTTTGGCAGCCATGTGTGGATTGAAAGAAGAAGATCATCAAGGAGAGTGTTCTCAAACTATCCATAACCTACAAGGGTATCAGGAGCAGCTTCTTCTTCAACACCATCAACACATGCAACACCAACAAAACGGTGACACGTATGGAGGGATTAGAGGAACAGGATTGATGTTGCCAGAAGTTTCACCAATCTTGCCATGGCCAATCCCTCAAGTCCACACCTTCAACGTCCCTCAACCCCATTTCAACTCCAACACTGCCAGAGAAGTTCACGACCCTTTTTTAATCCCTCCAGTTCCAAACTCGTATGGAGGTTTGTTCAACAGAAGACCTCCTGCTCTGCAGTTCGCATACGATGGTTCATCAAGTGACCATCTGAGGATCATTTCTGACACACTTGGTTCAGGTTCAGCTCCTTTTGGACTGCAAGCTGAGTTGGGAAAAATGACAGCTCAAGAGATTATGGAAGCTAAGGCTCTAGCTGCTTCAAAGAGTCACAGTGAAGCTGAAAGGAGAAGACGAGAGAGAATCAACAATCACCTCGCTAAACTTCGCAGCTTACTTCCCAGCACGACCAAAGTAAGAAAAAAAAATCATCGTATCAATTCATTATTCATCAATCACCAATCGAACTTACAAAAAATATCAGTTGATATTTGAAACCCTTCGAAATATTAATCTCACAAGATCACTTCTTTGAAAAGATCTCTGATAATCCATCTATAGATGCTAATGTCGCTTGCATGACATGAGAAAAAGGAACCAAATGCAGTTGAAAAGCTTCCATGAAATAAACCCTTTAAAGCATGCAATCACATCTACTGTTTTATCATAAAACTTCTTGAAAAAATAGTAAATTAAGCATTATTTCTTTGTTTGTTTTCTTGGTCTTGGCTTATGGTTTCAGACGGATAAAGCTTCATTACTGGCAGAAGTGATTCAACATGTTAAAGAACTGAAAAAACAGACATCTTTGATAGCTGAAACAAGTCCAGTGCCAACGGAGATTGATGAGCTAGTAGTGGATGCATCGGATGAAGATGGAAAGTTTGTGATCAAAGCTTCACTTTGCTGTGAAGATAGATCCGACCTCCTTCCTGACCTAATAAAAACATTGAAAGCTTTACGCTTAAGAACTATAAAAGCCGAGATCACAACTCTTGGTGGTCGTGTAAAGAATGTGTTATTCATCACTGGAGAGGAAGATTCATCGAGTAACAGCAACGACCCTCAACAACAACCTCCCCAATATTGCATTAGCTCAATTCAAGAAGCATTAAAAGCAGTAATGGAGAAGACTGGTGGTGATGAGTCTTCTTCAGCTACTGTTAAGAGACAAAGAACCATTGTCCACATGCTCGAACACCAACACCACACTTCTCAATGATTTTACTAAAGTGTACCTCCCTCCTCTCAACTTATCTTCTTTACAACGATCTTTCTGGGTTTCTTGGTGTGTTTACTGTAATGTCAAAGGTAAAGAATGATTTGGTGTGTTTTGTGTACTTGAATCACTCCAAAAATATAGTTAAGGAAACAACTTTTTGATTATGGTTACTATGGTGGGTCTTTGATATAAGGTTTCTCTTCCCACGAAAAAGATCTTGTTCTGTCTTTGTGTCTCTTGCTTTTACTGTCGTCAGCTTGGTGGAACTATGCATCATCATAAGAAACAGTGATGATGTTTGTTTCTTGCTTCCATATCAGATCAAAAGTTATGAGATAAAACCCTCATGAGGCATGCATGTTCTGTACATAAGCAGAACAGGGATCGAAGTAAAGAATCGGAAACTTAAATCAAACGATAAGAAGAATTTGGAAAGTGCGAAAAAAAAAAGAAAAACCTTGCAGATCAAAAGCTTGGAGTTTCAGAGACGAGTGGAAGACGACGGGGTTGTGGGCCGGGTCGGTTCAATTCGGGCCAAATTGGATTGGGCCGGTCAAATTACAGTTAAAAAGGCTCCGCTCAGATCATATGGGCTGGTAAGGGATTCTGTTTTGTTGTCCGTTTGGGCCCAACTTGTGGGGAAGGGTTCACGGGTCGGGTCTGATGAAGCCAAGTTGGATCCAGTCGGATCGGACAATTAGTCGGGTCATTTTTCGGGTCGAGTCTCTGCGGCGAGCATGGGAGATGCTGGATTCGTTTCTGTTTCCGATTACGGGGAGAGGAAAGGAATAGCGACAGGAAAGGGATAGGCGAGAGGGAAGTTGTGTTAATTATATGATAATTGATAAACACA
>JANVCQ010000001.1:592362-605586 GCA_025531925.1 Erythroxylum plowmanianum
TTCTACAAGTATCAAGACTCAGCTTAAATCCTAGCTTTTCAATTTCATAAAGTGATTTTGACAAATCAGAGAAAAAAATTAGGGATTTTAGGTTGAGAACGACGATGTTTAACTAATCAGGCTGAATTCTTTTAATGACGCTGATGTGTCTGATTAGTGAGGATCCATTGATACGTGACAGTGTTACATCAACAAAGATAATGGTAAGACTAACTTCGGGCTATAATTGAAAAAATTGAAAGTATGAGCATTTTATTGTTATTTTTTAAAGTTCAAGCTATAATTGAAATTTTGAGAAAAGTTATTTAGGCCTTTTTTAGTAATGAATCCTTCAATCATTTAAGTTTTTAATTAAGTGTTTGAACCTTTAAAACTCAAAATGCTCACTTTAAAAGGTTGTCTTTGCTATCATTTTGTTATGTTCGTCAACAAAGTTACATAAAGACTGATATTTAGAAGAAGACTGATATTTAGAAGGGTTACGTAACTTGTCAGCTTTTTCAACATAGTTTTGAATCTTCTATAGCAAAACACATTGGTGATTATTTATTTGAATTGCAATTCCTTGTTCATTCTCAAAAACTATGTAGTTAAGAAGATGTCAATTAACCCCTCAAATATTAAGTTTTACATTTCTCCATCATTCTCATCAATATTAATAAAGACATCTTTTTGAACTAATCAGCTATTTAATTTCTAAAAGTTTAAGCACTTAATTGAAAATTTAACAAGTTCAAACACTAAAATTAAAGAAATCCAAAAAAAGTTCAAAATTTGTAATTTATTATCTTTTAAATAAATTATTTAAAAACAAGTACTAATTTACAAGCATTAAGTCGGCACGAAACACTATTTTTACCTACTTCTTTAGGCCCACATTTAATTCTTTCGTCTAATACTTGACAACAATTCACTCTTACACACTGAATAAGACAGGAAAGATCTTGATACAGTTGTGGTTATTTTCAACCAAGTTGTTGTCATGTTCGTAGTGTACAATTTCCCAACAACTTATTAATCAAAAGCTTTCAAGTTTAGAAGTAATTAATTTCCCAACTACTCTATCATATCTATGAATAAAAATGACAGGATCCAATATATTAATTGTCAATGATCTGGCCATAGTGTCTATGGAAAGATGTGTTACCTAATGAAAAGACTAATAAACTTTAAGTTTGTATTTTCACGTTATTATATCTGGGAAACTTTTAAAAAAATTTAATCAATTAATTTCTCCATAAGCACTCCTTATAATTTAGTTTTATAGTAAATTCCTTATCTTAAAATTCACTTAAAACGTACATAAACCATAACACCTGATACTCGATAATGAAATCGACATATCGAATATTACCATATTCTTAAATATCTAATACTTCAAACTACAACATTTCTTCTATCTCTAGTTAAAACTTTCTGCAAGAAACTTCAATATACTTTCTATGCATGTTACTCAACTATTCATTTTTATGTCAAACTCTTTGAAACATAAATAAAATAAAACACAGTTTAAGTCTTGAGTGTTACTATTTACCTTGGGATATACTATTTACAACCCAAAAAAGTAATATTTATGAAATCAAAATTTTGAGACTTTACATAAACTTGCTAAAAATTTTGGATTGAATATGAGCCCTATAGGGTATGATTCACTACCAATTCTTGATAGCTGCGGACTTTTGTATATATTACAAAGTTTGTCTGACCTGATCCGGCCTAATTTATTTTAGTTTTAAGTTGGGTTTAGTTGAAAATTTTCAGATTTGAATCGAGTTTAAGTTTTGGCATATTGAAATTTAAAAGAATGACATTATTTTTCTAATTAAAAATATATTTGAGTTTGATTTGGATTCTAACTTTGTGCTGTTCAAATCTAAGTGAGCTAGGGCCAACACTTTAGACAAGGATTAGGTTTGGACCTGAACATAAAATTTCAAGCCAAGCCCGAGCTCGTCTCACTGCCACCTCAGTTTATATACATGGTCAAATATGAAGCCTGAAGAGAAATTATGAACTGACCGAGTATCTTATCTCTGAAGAGAATATGGTTGATCAAGGTGAGGAAAGGAGGATTTTAGCGTAGTTCACACAGAAATTTTAAAGGATCAGCAAATTCCTGTTTCTTTTATGTGATAATTTTCAACTTAATGCTATTCTAAAATGAAACCAAATTGTATTATTCTCATTAAATTGGTTTTCTTTTACTATTAGATCTCAAAACTGGTCATCTTGTTTGATGAACTACAATCTATGAGATGTGATCTATACAATCAGAGAATAAGAAGAGGGAGATATAGGAATCTGTTTTAAGGTCAATGCTTATGGTGCTTCTAGCTTGTTTTCTTCACCCATTTGTGAATGTACACGGCTTCTCAGTTCTTCAAAAGCTTTCATACTATCTGCATCAAAACCTCCAGCGAACTGGGAAAAATAGAACAGATAGTAGAAAAGTTGGTAAGAACTAGTTCGGAAGTCTGAGGTTTTGAAACTGAAAAATGATTGAATTTGCAGGTTTTTTCTGGATCGGAACGTACCTGATGAATACGGAACGCGAAACGAACACCTTGCAAAACCAAAAACTCTCTGCTGGGTTCCTTGTCAGGTCCTGTCAATGCATCAAGTTCTGATGATACACGTTTCATGTACTTCCTTGCAAGTTGCACGGACGAGAGCTTAATCTGCAATGGCAGATTCAAGGTCAGAGTTTAGTACAGATTTTTTTTTCTCTCTCTCTAATTCTATTATGAAACCTACCTTTCCAACCACTCCTGAATCTAATAACCAATCAACCGGGATCCTGAACTCTTTGTATCGTGAAACAGCCATGTCCCTGGTACGTAGCAATGCATAAACACTGTTTTCCACTCTGTGAAAGTGTGAGAAAACATAAAAATATGATTAGAAATGGTGTATGAAAATGTCAGGTTCTGTTAAGAAACAAGAAAAGTAGATGAATATGCGTACTTTTCAAGCAATTTGTACATCTTCTTCAAAGCAGCCTCGCATGGGAGGTTGGGGTCATCAGAAAAACTTGAAACTTGCTTCTCCAATTTCATCAGGTCCTGATATTCGAAAGCCGCCTCTCTCAGCGCATCGGCTTTGCTTTCGGGCCAGTCAAAATGCTTAAGTACTGCACGTTCATCAACCTGAAGAGAAGAGTGGTATGATCAGATGGGTCTCAATAAGTGCATTGAACAGAAATCATCAACTAGCTAGATGCCTGTTCAAGTTCGATACTGTCATCTTTCATAATCTTTAAGTGATTGTAAGCCATGAAAACTGAGTAATTTGTTACTGGTAAGAGGTAGAAGAAGAGACCAGGAAAGAGAGCTCTTCATCGAGCCAATTCACGAAGGCCACCAGGTCATCTACGTTAGTGAAGGAAGCTGCTCGAACTTCAGTAGCCAGTGACTGCACAAAGTCGCCTTGTGTTTCTACGTCAGCTTTCACCTGCAAGCCAGGAGATATGGTTAATATAATTTCTACTGGTGCTTTACTAAAAGTGAAAACTAAATGAGAAGATTTAAGCACCGCTAAGAGGAATGATGATCTGTTCTCGATTTCCCCGATCATGTTGCTCCTAGCATCTGCGGTATTTGATGCTGATGATGATGAAATCAGAGATGGTGTGTCCTTACTTGTCTCGCGTTTCATCAATTTCTGATAGAATTCAACAAGTTCAGGTGATCGGTGAACTTTATCACCATTTCCTGTCCCTCTTGGCAAGCTTCCAGGTAAAGGAGGTGGCGGAGGTGGTCCACCTGGTGGCGGTGGCGGAGGAGGAGGTGGTGGTCCACCTGTAGAAGTAACAGGTTGGAATCCACTTTTACTGCTAGGACCATTACCAGATGGCTTAGGAGGTGGACGAGGAACTTTAGGAGGCCTCTTCTCGATTTCTGCAAGTTTCACCTTGCTTATTGTCGAAGAACCAACATTCTTATCATCAACAGGTTGGTCTCCAGGAGTGCTTGAACCCACTGTTTTCTCTTTAATCTGAGCAAGTTTCGTTGGTAAACTAACAGGTGACATTGGTGCAGATTCATAGCTTGATTTTCCTGCAAACCTTGCTGCTCTTGCTTGCTCAGCTTTTTCTTTAATATGCTTCTCCCTCTCCAAGGCCAACTTATGTCGATCTCTATAAGCAGGATACTTCTCTTCCAGAACTCCTCCACCTGATTTGGAGATTAAATTGAAAGATGAAGCTATAGAGTTCAGAGATTCACCAGGTGAAGCTTTTGTTCCAGGAGAATCAGGAGACTCCTGTTCCATTGCTCCAAATGTCGTGATTGCTACACTATCTCCTACATTCCTCAACATCAATGCTTCTAACGGACCCCTTGATCGATGACTCATGCTTTTCCTGACCGGTGAACTTCCAGAAATGGAGATTGAAGATGATGAAACAGGGCTCAAGTCATCTTTGCTTCTTCCCCATTTCTTCAACTTTTGGATTAAGCTTTGTTTCTTACTGTATCTGCTACTGGAACTATCAATGGAAGCATTGTCAAAATCCTCACTTCCTGGAGAAGATGTATGTGAAAAATTGCTCTCAAGGTCTGTATCTCCTTGTTCACGTTCTGATCCTGCATATTCTAACATCAACCGTTTAGCTTTCTCCTGAGATTTGGGACTAAGACTAATGTTCAGATCACGAGCTGATATTTTTCCAGGAGGTGCTTGGTAGTTTCGAAGCTCATATCTCAAGCAAGCATTGACCCATCGAAGGTACACTAGTTCTTCAACTTCACTGAACCTGTTCATCTGAAGTCCTTCCACTTGTTTCAACAGGTCTTCATTAACATGTCTCAGATGATTGAGATCTTCTCTTGCCTTGACAACCATTTCACTCTGAACCATAAAAATAAGGCAGAACATATTTAGTAGAACACAAATACTCTTAGTTCTGTAAACTTACAAGCACAAAACAAAACAGAGGAAAAGATAAAGACGTAGTTTCTATCTTCTCAAAATAACATCGTTATGGTCTTGAGTTTCTAAGATTTAAAAACAAAGCATCGTCATTTTGAAAAGTATAACTAAAATGATGTCGTTTTGACTGACCGACCCAAATCCGACCCATTATAGCTGTCAAACTTTGAACAAAATTCCAGGAAAAACTTCTCCAATACATCATCATCACATCCAATCCAGAAATCTCGCAATAAAGCAGCCTTACTCCTGCATAGTAGAAAGGCTGTTTCCGATAGATTTGCATACAGATGTGACAATAAAAGAGTGATGCAGGTTACATAAAACTTACAAAACTCAAAACTAGTTACCTCAGTCATGTTGGAAAGAGCTCCTAATTTAGCTTCACAAGCATCCAGTTTAACAATCAACTCTCTTTTTTCATGCTGAAGTTCTTTGTTCTTCCTCTTAAGCTCCACTACTTCCATCTCCAGCTCCTTGACAGCTTTCACTTTCTTCTCAAACTCCACCTCCATCTTCATAGCTTCTTCCTCTTTCGCCTGAAGACCAGAAACCTGTTGTTTCAGTAACAACAAATGCCCTTTCGTCTGGTTCGCATCAACCTCAATCTGCCTCTGCAACTCTTTAATTTTGCTCCTTGCCACCTCCAATTCCTTCTTCACAGAAGCTCCCTTAACTACCTGCTCTTGAAGCTTCTTTCGTTCAGCCTGCAATGAACTAATTGTAATATTCAACATGTCAATCTCCACCGTCTTGATCTTGAGTTGCTTGTGGAGTTCATAAACGTCTGATTCTTGTTCCTTCAATCCATAATACTCGAGCAGTTCACCTTCAAGCTTCACCTCTCTTTCCTCCAATTCCTTTACAAGGTCTCGTAGACTTTCCAGTTCACTAGCATTGTTTGCCATTGCAGTTTCGTATATCACATCTTTGTCTATCTTGTCAAAATCTCCACCCGGAAACGGATGATCAATCTCCCCAGAAAGAAGCTTTTCAAATTCTGGTAACATGTCTTCGTCTTCTAGACCAGGTTGAATCCCCTGAGCATGGTTAAATATGCTGCTTATCAGTTTGACCTCTTCTTCATCTTTTTCCTCCTCCTTCTCCTCCTCCCCCTCCTCCTACAACAATAGTATAAAACATGAATTCAAGTCCTTACAAGCACATCAACTACAAAAATTTTAAGCTAACCAATTTTCAGATCAGTTTACATTGATAATCCTTGTTATTAAAAACTTGTTAGTTTTCGTAAACTAATCAATTTTTATAAACTTAAACAAAATTAAGAGTCTTTTTTTAATTACACTTCAGCTTTTTCGATGATTAAGGAACCTCTTCTTCTTCGACTATATTTCAAATTATTTGATTCTGTTTATCTTTATTATATAACATTGTTATGATTCTCTAATACTTGTTGATTCTTTTAACCTTAAATTTCTTATCTTATCAATTTAATTTCCAGCCTACTTTTAAAATATTGTGAGTCACTGGTCTATATACATCAAGAATCTATAAATAAGTATTTGATTTCTATAAAATGTGAAGAGTTACGACTATACATATCAAGAGTCCAGACAAAGTTATTTAATTTATATGATTTACTCACAGTTCTATGTCTGAGATTGTCATCGGAATACACAGGCTGCTCATTGTCTTCAACTTTTGTCTGATGTTGCTCAAAGCTTGCTTCACCAGTTTCTGTATTGAAATTCACCAGATTAAGCACAGAGACAAAGGTCGAAGTTCGAGATACAAAAGCAGAAACCAAAGAGAAAAAAAGAGGATACAATTCCATACCTGAAGACTTAACTAAAGGGTCTGATGACCTAGACCCTCTAACGTTAAGCTGCTTAATACCATAAGCTGCAATGGAAGCAGCAACCAGAAAGCCGAAACGGACAATCATGGAGGCAATTTCGATATCGGAATCATAACCTTCGACTCACTCATTTCTCTGCAGCGTCATAGCTTTGTTTGGAAATGAAAATTCAACTAACACTCAAAACAAATAATTATCAACTTATCCTGTTTATGGAATGACAGGCTTGGTTCTGAACAGAAGAGGTCTCGATGAGCAGACTTTTAATCGCACCGCCCGTCAGGCTAAGAGTTATTGGAGCCACCAATTAACAAGTGGCCATTTTTTGCTCCAGGAAGATGTGGACAATGGTGGGGCCTAGTGTGTTATTAATTTGTCTCGAAGGAACAGATTCACTGTTAAACAATCAGGGAATGAAAGAAAGAAGCAGACATTATAGATAATGCAAATTTATAAGAAATAGAAACAAAAAGGAGACCTTTAGTTTTTTTTAATATTATTTTTTTAATATCCAATTTCTTAAAATTCTTTAATTGATTTAAATAAATTAAAAAATTTTATTGATTGACGTGATTTACAAACTATTGCACCAATATGAAGATTTACGCATTTAAAGAATAATGACTATGATTCTTTCATTTAAGAAAAAAAAGATCAAAGGTAGATTTTGACCGATCTCAAGTTAATAAATCGTGTTTAAATTTACCAAATTTTAAATTAAACTTATGCTTAAATTTAAAGCTCTGGTTTATGAAACTTTGTAGGTAATGGGTTAAAGTTGGCTTCCATTATATGGTTTTCTTTGCCTTATTTAATGGATGTCATTAAAGAAAAGATTAAAATAAGAAGTAGGTCCAAAGTCAAAGAGCCTCACTGCCTTCTTCCTTAGTCATTATGAAGGACAAGTAGATGGAGCAAGCTTTGAAGATATGACTGGTTGCTCACTCAATGCACATGTTGGTTCTCTTTTTGACTTTTCTGGATTTTCTGGGATTGGTTTGAAGAAAACTAAAGATTAAAGCTTCAAGATATGAAAGCACACACAGTAATCTCACTCAACGAAAGTGAAACTTCTGTGCCAATGAATGATTTACATGTATGAAGGATAAAAGATGGAAGGACTCCTTTTAATTTAAGTAACTTTAGAAGATTTTTAATATTTTAAAATTCTCAAAAAAAATTTGTTTTCAATTTTATAAAAAATGAATTTAAACTTTTGTCAAAAATAATAATAAAATACACATTATATGAATAACAAGCATTGATTAATTAAATATTGTTTACACGTTGAATGAACTCAAACCGTTAAATTCAATTCAAATTAATAATTTAAGATAATTATAATAAATTATTAGTTTAGATCGAATTTAATTAGTTCAAGTTGAGTTTGAGTTATTATGTAAATATCATTTGATTTCAACGATTTTATTAGAAACAATTTCTCTACTAATTAAGATTACGACTGCATACTTCTAGACTTTTCCAAATCTTACATCTTTGTCGAATTTTTATTAAATTGTTGTCATTGTTATTGTTGTTATTTTATGTCAATATCATTCGATGTTCATATTACATGTATTTCATTATCTTTTGAATGAGATTCAAAAGAAAGAGTTTTTAAAAAAATTAAAGCTTCATACTTTTTTCAAAAAATTTAAATTAAATCCAATCAATATTAATTAAATATGATTCAAACTAAAATTTTAAAATAATTATAATAAAGTATTTTTAATTGGATTTAATTAATTTGAGTGGAATTTAAAAGTTAAGTCGTTATATCATTAGCGTTTGATTAGTTCATATATAATATTTATATCACATATGTTTTATTATTATTTTTAAAAAAAATCTATAAGAAAGAATTCTTCTAAAAAAATTAAAAATTACAATAGTTTTAAAATTTTTAAAAATTAAGATATTTTTCAAAAATTCCTTAAACCACAAAAATACTATTCTCTCTTATCACTTCACTCTTTTCTTTTTCACAAAGCAAAGAACCAGAATCGTTGAGAAAGGTGACTCGGCAGAGTCTTGGAGCAGACAAAACATGACAGAAACGCTTAATCAGTATCATTGTCTGGCCGAGGTATTAGATGAATATAAGTGGAAGCAAACTAAGAAAGCTGAAAACTAAGAAAGCACAATCAGTATTTGAGTGGCCGAGGTACTCCACTCTCCAATTATCACATTAAGAGCCAAAGTATTATCTAAACCAATTCAGTGGCTATGCGTCTCTTCATTATTATCTTACTGTTTTGGAGATATGTGATGAGAGTTAATCCTGTTAGAAATTCACAATTGGAGTAATCTAACGTTAGAAAAAAGATATAAGGATAAAGTGAATTATATATAAAATTAGGGCTCATAATTTATTGTTTTAGATTGAGATATGATATTTCAGGTGTATATGAGCTCACTTCGATTTGGATCAATTTTTTTTTAATCTCTCAAAATCTTTTAATGGTATCAAAACTAGGGTGACAAAGTCCGATAAATAAAGAATCATAGATCTAAGATAAGATGAATAGATAATTCATGAATGGGCCCTCAAAACCCTTCATTGATATGAGAGCTTGAATAGAGATTCATAAATTTAAGTTACTCCAAACCCCCTCAAAATCTTTCAATAACAATTGGAGTTTGCGCCCAACCTAATTGATCAAATCATTATGGTAAATAAGTTTAAGATTAATAAGGAATGACAATGAGGTCCAAAACAAATTTTTTAGACTCAAATTATGTTTGAAATTCGAGCGAGTTGAATCAAATCCTAAAACTAACGCCAAGATATGTGTCAACTAGGATTATAGAATGTACTATCATTTAACAATTTTTTTAGATTCGAGTTTGTTGGATAGAGTTGGAGTCAAACCGAAAACTGACAACAAAATATGCATAGCTACCGGTATACCAAAAACGTATTATTATTTAAAAATTTTAATTAACAAACATCTTTCTATTGATAATGTCTAATTCTGATTGATTTGTTATAAAACAAAAATATTAACAAGCTATTTTGTCAGTGGTGCTTAGAACTAAATCAGAACCCTTTTGTATTATAGTACAATGATTACATAAGTCTTTAGTGTCAAATGTTATATACATAATTGAACAGAAACCGAGTGTATTTCATTTGGTTTATGTTTGAATAATTAAGGGGATGTTTGTTTCTATTTTTTTCCCGTTTTTTGTTGTCGTTTTTGTAAAAAGAAAAACAGGTAAGTAAAACATGTTTGGCTTACTCTGTTGCGATTTTTTGTTTATGAAAATAAAAAAACTACAACAATTTTACATAAACTAAAAAACATCGTTTTTCTGAATTTTGTCAACATGTTATCTTTGACAGAAAACCAACATATCACTACTTTCTATCTCGATTAATAATAATAATAATAATAAAAGTACCAAAATTTATAATAATAATAATAATAATAATAATAATTAATAATAATAATAATAATAATAATAAGATAATTAATTTGGTATAATAAAATTAATAATATTAAAAATAGTAAGTAGAAAATTTATAACAATAATTAATAATAATTATTATTATTATTATTGTTATTATTAACAATAAATATTACAAATCTTAATAGTTGTAACAGCATTTACCTGGTCGCCACATCTCTGATGAGTCTCTCCATAGCTGTCACCCTCCTCCCTTTCTCATCTCCTATGCGTCAGCCGACTCATTGCCGAATTGGGGAAGTGGTCTCAACGCTTCGTGAAAGGACGGGGTAGTTTTACCCTAGACGATGCAGAGCTATCCAACGATTCCAATTGTTTTTAGTCTTTGACTAATTTTTGTCTTCATTTTGAACGGCCCAAACGACGAGGCTTAATGTTTTGGTACCCTAGGTCGTTTTGACAAGGTTTGCTTATGATTTTTTTAGCGACTCTTAACCTCCTTGTATCTTATATATTTTTTCATCAATGAAATTTTTTAATTTCTCAAAAAAAAAAAAAATTATAAATCTTAACTAAAAAGGTTTTCGTTTTTGGTAGAAAAAAATAGAAATAAAAAACAAGAAATAAAAATAAAAAATAACAACAGAAAAACAAAAGTAGAATCAAACACTCCTAAGAATTAGAGCTGTTGTTCTTGAGATTTCAAGTTCAAGTTAATGAACTTGAAATCCAATTTTGAGTTAAGATCAGATTTGGAGGTTCAACCCGAACTCACCAGATTATTGAACTTGATCCGATATAATATACTGCCAATCCTAACATCAAGACGAATGAGTGTGGTTAAGAGGAAGAGAAGGAGATAAGTAAAACTTTGAATGAGAATCAGCAGGCCTTCCACTTCATGATTCAGGAATTTATTTTTTCCAGTCAAAAACCTGCTGATTTCACCTTATATGTTTCGATGCATGGACACAAGTATATAATAATCTCCTCACTAACCACACATTTTCTATAAAATAATTGTTTTTTTTATACAACCGTATATTTTAAATTTTTATCAAATAAAAAATCGTTTTGAATAATTGGTTTAAGTGTTGTCAGCCCATAGCTTAATATAAACTTAATACAAATGTCTTATTAAGAGTTAGGTAAATATAATCTTAGAGATTATTAAAAAAAAAGTTTGAGTTGACCAGCTTTCAAACTAAGTTTAAATTTGAGAATCGGCCGATTCAAAAGACTTGACTCTCTTCATTAAAAATGATATCATTTAAACCGAATTTCAAATCACTTTTAATGAACTCCGATCCTATTTTAACCCATTCATTGTTATCTTTCCATGTTTATTTAAACTACTGAGAAACATAAAAGAATACTTTTTTTGTTGTGTCTTTAATTGCAGGTGAAAAGAGTAGAAGACATTGGCTTTGTCTCCACCTTTGTGTGGCTATTTTTGTTGGTGAACAAAAGAGCGAAGGCGGAGGGGATACTGTTGCCATATCCAGGTCCTAGGACAAGTTGAAGTTGAATGTGATCCGAGTTATTTTTTTATTTTTTCATCTTTGAATAGTGAATCTGATACTATTTTCGTCTGCAACCAAATTTAAAAATGAACTAGCTTCCTGCAATACAAATTAATGTAGTAGTAAGAAGTAGGGATCGTTCTCATGAGAAATTTTTAACGATAAAGATTAACGACTTTAAAACTAAGACAAATTGGGGAGGTTTCGTTCACGTAATTGAAGAAATTAGAAATAACAAAAACTGAAATTAAACGAAAATATTCAGATCTGGTAATTCAGTAAACAAACCTTGGTTTTGGACCACCGACGTTATCATATTAATATGGATCCTTGATATAAAATTCAGTTCATCAATAATATTCATTGGGGGATGTTTTTCTTAAGTGTAAATAAATAGAAACATATATTCTAAGCATTCTTATTAATTAACAACATAGATACGATCATAGGTTCAATTGAATAATAGCTTTAAAAACTAAAAAACTAATGAACAAGATAACACATGTACGACATGTATTTAATCAAGATAAGTATCTTCTTAAAATTTCTCATTTTAACGTAAAGAAGGTAATCTTAATTGTCACTTATGATTAGCAAAAGTGAACGTCATATTTCATTAATCTAGCTATTAAACGAATCAATTCCTAGTTGTGCACCCAGAAATCAATCAATTCAATTGGAAAAAGTAATTCGGAAGACACTCAATGTTTATTAACAAAACAAACTTTATTGGAACATCTCACACATAATAAATGATAACATGGTTCCCCTCAATCAAGAAAAGAAATTTAGCTACTCTTAACAAAAGTAAAAACTAAGAACTAACAAAATATAAAGTCTCCATCCCTGGTCTTTCTAGAAAATCCGAAAATACTTAGAAAAATAAGGCAGAAACGTAAAACTAAACTATTAAAAAATCTGCAGAAATTGTAAAACTATTCTAAGACAAAAGCTGCGTGAAAAGTAACGTGAGTTTCCTTTTATGCTTTTTCGATTTCTTCTCTCTTCTTCTTGTGATCTTCAGCAGATAATCCTTATCTCCACTTCAAGTTGCAGATCTTCATTGATAAGATAACATTCTGGTCTTCAAAGATTATGAAAATCTCGAATTTGAATTTAAAAACAAATATGTAGATTATTTTTGTCTTTGTCCTTGCACGTGCCTACGCTTAGTCACTGAATTAGCTGTCAATCTGAAAATTTCATATTTTCTTTGTTTCTTTTGCATCTTTTTTATTCAATTTCATCTCTAAAATGTTGAAAATCACCTGAGAACAATTAAGAGACAATTTCATTAATTTTAGATAATAATTTCCACACATTAAAGAGAATTAAATAGAAAATAAACACAAAATGACAACTTAACAGAATCCATCACTTGGATCAAGATGCGTTCATTCTCCTATTATGATTATGGCTACCACTTTCGCTTGGAGTCTAGAATCTCGGTGTCATTATACATCAGTGTTGTTATACGGTTGATGGTTATTAGTAGCATGGTTCCAACTCCTTGTGAGGACAAGGTATTGAGTTTATTTTCAC
>JANVCQ010000001.1:605686-636318 GCA_025531925.1 Erythroxylum plowmanianum
AATAAAAATTAATTTAGTAATTAAAATTAAGTATTTTTCTTACGATAAATTTTTAACGATAAAGATTAACGACTTTAAAACTAAAACAAATTGGGAAGGTTTGGTTCATGTAATTTAAGAAATTAGAAATAACAAAAACTGAAATTAAACGAAAATATTCAAATCTGGTAATTCAGTAAACAAACATTGGTTTCGGGTCACCGATGTTATCATACTAATATGGATCATTGATATAAAATTAAGTTCATCAATAAACATTCATTGGGGGATGTTTTTTCTTAAGTGTAAATGAATAAAAGCATGTATTCTAAGCATTCTTATTAATCAACAACATAGATACGATCATAGGTTTAATTGAATAATAGCTTTAAGAATTAAGAAACTAATGAACAAGATAACACATGTATGACATGCATTTAATCAAGATAAGTATCTTCTTATAATTTCACATTTTAACGTAAAGAAGGTAATCCTAATTACCACTTGTGATTAGCAAAAATGAACGTCATATTTCATTAATCTAGCTATTAAATGAATCAATTCTTAGCTGCACACTTAGAAATCAATCAATTCATTTGAAAAAAGTAATTCGGAAGACACTTAATATTTATCAACAAAACAAACTTTATTGAAACATCTCACACATAATAGATTATAACATGGTTTCCCTCAACTAAGAAAAAAATTTTAGCTACTCTTAACAAAAGTAAAAACCAAAGAACTAACAAAATATAAAATCTCCATCCCTGGTCTTTCTAGAAAATCCAAAAATACTTAGAAAAATAAGGCAGAAATGTAAAACTAAACTATTGAAAATCTGCAAAAATAGTAAAACTATTCTAAGACAAAAGCTGCGTGAAAAGTAATGTGAGTTTCCTTTTATGCTTTTTCGTTTTCTCCTCTCTCCTTCTCGTGATCTTCAACAGATAATCCTTATCTCCACTTCAAGTTGCAGATCTTCATTGATAAGATAACAATCTGGTCTTTAAAGATTATAAAAATCTCGAATTTGAATTTGAAAACAAATATGCAGATTATTTTTGTCCTTGCACCTGTCTACGCTTAGTCACTGAATTTGTTGTCAATTTGAAAATTTCAGATTTTCTTTGTTTCTTTTGCATCTTTTTGATTCAATTCCATCTCTAAAGTGTTGAAAATCACCTGAGAACAATTAAGAGACAATTTCATTAATTTTGGATAATAATTTCCACACATTAAAGAAAATTAAATAGAAAATAAACACAAAATGACAACTTAACAGAATCCATATCTTGGATCAAGATGCGTTCATTCTCCTATTATGAGTATGGCTACCACTTTCGCTTGGAGTCTAGAATCTCGATGTCATTATACATCAGTGTTGTTATACGGTTGATGGTTATTAGTAGCATGGTTCTAGCTCCATGTGAGGACAAGGTATTGAGTTCCTTTTCACTTGTCATTAGACTGTTATTTTCGTTCACATATTTTCTTGCAGATGGTGAAGTGAAGCTTTCCAAAATCTAGGAGCGAACTTGTCTCTAATTCTAGTCCCACTGTCAGTATCTGGTTATGTGTTTGTAAAGGGTTTGGTAACGGTATTCTTATCACCGCCTAGTTATTTCATTTTTTCTTAATACATACGTTCTAACTATTGCTTTTAACTCTTGAATGCATCTTTATTATGATTGTTTGTAAGATTAGATGTGTATCAGTGTATGTGAATCCCCTGTCGTGTGCATCCTGTTGGCAAGCCGGGCATCTTATTGATAAGTTGTTAACGTTTTATTTTATTTTATTATTTTTATTTATCTATTTTATTTAATTAATATTAATATTATTAGTATTAGTATTAGTATTAATTATTTATGTATTTATTTAGTTTAATATTACTAGTATTATTCTTTTATTTTATTTATTTATTTAAGTTTTCTCTCTATTTGTGGGTCATTTAGAAACAGTCTCTATACTAGTTAAGGATAAAGTTATGAACTATTGGACCTCTTCATATCTTTTTTTTAAATCTTCATATTACATTTACATGTGAGTCTACTAGAAATAATCTCTCTACTAGGTAGGAGTAAGGTAGCGTACTATCAAACCTCTACAAACCTTGCGTAGATGATGAATTATTCCTGCAAGCAACTTTAGAGAGAAATTGAATTATGAACTTTATTTTCATATATAACTTAATTCATTCATGTATATTATTAATTATAGAAGAAATTAGACCGTGAACCCTATTTTCATATATAACTTATTTGTGAATTTTGAACATCTTTAACATATCATCAACTAATTAATTCCTCTCCATTCATAACTAATGTGAAGATACTTCATCACTCTCAAATCTATAAATCTATTATTTAACGGTTTGGTAAGATATTAAATCAGTTTCTAATGAGTCCAAATATTTTTAATACTCTTTTATCATTCATATATCAATTATTAAAGTACACAAATTTCTGTTAAAATTTTTCAATGTCGTTCGATATTTAATTTATAAAAGAATGCTACAAATTGAAATTCTAACCACATCAAGTCTTTTGTTTCAGTTACTCTGTTCTAATATTGTTTTATTAATTTACATTCATACATTTAGGTGGAGTCAACATAAATGTGTGGATAAGATTTAATGAAACAAGATAGGAATACTATAACCGAAATAGAAGATATATCCCAGTTTCAACTTTCAACACCTGATGATGCAATCTTTACACCTCGTATGCCAACCTCTTGCAAACATCGACTTCCTTGGACAAAACTAATGAAACAAGAGTAGGAATTGACACGATACAGCAGCTCAAGCAGGTGAAATAAAAAAAAAACACACAAAATGGGAAGAAGAATGTACAACTCCATAGTATAATTCCAAGTTTTGGTTACATTTTATGATTTGTCATTTGGTGTGATTGATCCTATGAACTATTAGTATTCGTATCAATGCACCAAGGACGGCTGCGTCTTGTTTCCAGTGTTGTGTAAGTTCTTGCTCTTACCATTAAAAAAATGTCTTTCTTCTTGTTTAGTCCTCCTCGTAAACTTAGAAAATAATCTATCCTTTTTGTATTCAATTTAAAGGCAATTTTCAGTTAAAATAATAAGATAAAAGATATAAAAATTAAAAGGTTCATCTGATTGAACCGTTATAAATTATTAAAAATTAAATAAAATTAAAAAATAATAAAAGAAAATTATACTTATTCATCTAAAAATTTAAAGTTTAATTAACAAAGAAAATTGTCAAATAAAAATTAATCGGATTAATTTAGTTTATAAAAACTTATTAGATTACTAAATTGATTAATTAATAAATTGATTGATTTTTAACGACAAAGATTATTAAACTTAAAATTAAATATTTAATTAAAAAATTAACTAATTTAAAGTTTTCATAATTACACAAGATTTTATCTTTTAAGATTAAAAACATGAGAATATTCTACCAATTTTTTAAATTTTTATCTTCAAAATTAATTTTTTGTATTCAGATTAAAGAATCTACCACTTTCAATACTATTTTTGGATATTATTTTTTTGAAGATTAAATACATCATAATCATTTAGTATTTTTATTTTATTTTTAAAAATATCACTTATCTTATGCTTTAAGATTAAATATGTCATGATCTTTTAATTTTTAAAAATTTTATTATTTTAAAAATTATTGTTTTTCTTATGTGGTATTGTTTAATTGTAATATATCTCCTTTATTTTATATTTTTCTCAAAATAATGTAATATTAAAATTTTTTAAAACTATAATATATACAACGTCGTTTTTAATTATAAATTGATGAAAATTTAACAAAAATATAACAAAAGGAATCCGTTTGATAATTAAACAATTTCATATTAAAGTAAAGGATTATATTTAAAATATGAAATAAATAAAATAATTATTATTTAATTATATAATAATCTTTTATGTTTTCCCTAATATTGTAAGTAACAGAAGTTGGACAAAAGCATTTGGAGGCTTGACAAGACTTGGAGTTAGTAAAGAACAGAAGAATCTAATAAAAGACAGATGAAGAATCCATAGAACTCCTCAAGAACTAAAAACCAATCGCATATCCAATTTCCTGACATTATAAATAGAGTAATTCAGGCAAGTAACTGAACAAAAACCAGGCGTTAATCATTGTCAGTGTTCAGAGATCAGATATGGAATTCTCATGCAAGGCCTTCAAGGTAGGAAAATGCGACGGCCAGAAGGTGGTGGACGGAGAAACCATGCCTCTTGTGCTACAACCACCGGAGGAGGCCCGAAAAAGCGATCTGGAATCACTTCTTCTGGCTCTGAGGAACAACAAGGACTGGTTCGAACAGATGATCATCAAGAACAGTGCTGTTCTGTTAAGAGGTTTCGAAGTAACAAGCGCCCAGGATTTCAATGAGATTGTTGAAACCTGTGGATGGGATGACATCCGCTACGTTGGACCTGCCCCACGAACTCATATATACAAAAGAGTCTGGACAGCCAACGAAGGTCCTCTCTCAGAATTCATATACTACCACCATGAAATGGTCCTGGTAAGTGCTAAATCTTATTAGCTATGGTTTCTTTTTCAGATTCTGCCTCGTTTTTCTGTTTCACTTTGTGTGTTCATCAAGAGATTTAGCGATCCATGAGCAGAAACTATAGAATTTGGATCCAGTTTGAGATTCTTGATGTGATTCCAGGAACCTCTATTTCGTAGATTCTTTAATTCCTCGCATCTTATTCTTCCATGAATTCTCATGTTGAACTAACAAGTCTTGAAATAGATAAAGGAGTTTCCCAAGAAAGTGTTGCTTTACTGTGAGATACCACCACCTGAAGGAGGGGAGACACCATTTGTTCCGAGCTTCAAAGTCACAGAAAGAATGTTGAAGGAGTTCCCTGAAGCCGTTGAGGAACTAGAGTCCAAAGGGTTGAAGTACACGTTCACAGCTCCTAGCAATAATGATAAGTCCTCCATGAGAGGAAGAGGCTGGGAAGATGCTTTTGGGACGTCTGATCGCGCAGAGGCTGAGAGAAGGTACGTATCAAAAGAACTGAATCGCTGAGAAAACTGTAAAAAACAAGCTAAACAAACTCAAATGTTCACAAGTAACAAGGCCATTAAATTGTTTTTGTAACAGAGCTAAAGCTTTAGGGATGGACATGGAATGGCTTCCAAACGGTGGGGTCAAAACAATATTGGGACCAAGGCCCTTAACAAGGGTGTTTGAGGGAAGAAAAGGGAGGAGGATGTGGTTCAACACAATGGTCGGCATGCATGGGAAGGAGATTAGCTCAGCTTTAATGGCGGATGGAACTGAGATACCAGAAAATTTTGTGAAGAGGTGTGATCAAATCATTGAAGAAGAAAGCATCCAGTTCAAGTGGGAAAAGGGTGATGTTCTTTTCCTTGATAACTATGCTTTGCTCCATGGAAGAAGGCCATCTTTACCTCCAAGAAAAGTCCTCGTTGCCACATGCAAGTAGTTGGAGAATTTCTGGTCTGGATTCGGAAGTCACCAAAAGAAACAGGTAGCACCAATAAACACTATATTCAATCCTATCTTTAAGCCCTTCTAGCATGGTAGAAGGCAGTGCTGGAATTATATTCTCAGTTTGAACTGCTTGTTTCCCAAGAAAACTTTACATGTTTCAAGTGAATAAAATGCCATGGCACTCTTGAAAATCCTCTACCATTCTTCAATGAACTTAGTTTTCCAAGTTCAGAAAGCTTGTGGGTTGACAGGACTAAGTTCTGCCTAAAGAAGGACAAGTTACCTTCTTGCCTTAGATATAAAGATAGAATAATTATCAAAGTTGAAATTTTGAAATTAAAATTAATAATTTGAGGACTGAAATAAGAAAAGATATTAAATTGAAGGACTAAAAATATATTTATCCTTTCTTAGCTCTTAAAGTTCCAGAAAATATATGCACACTGACAAAGCAAAGTGACACTGATTGACTTCTGTTCCTCCTCCTAACCCTATTCAGGCATTAGCCAGGGCAGTATCTTACCGCTTCCAAGCCACCAGTACTTGAGGAAACTTTAAGGTGACTTCAACAACTAATAATCTGGACTGACATCACTAATTTGGTTAACTGCAAACAACTTACTTGCATCATTTAAATGCAAACTTAGCATAGCATGGTAGAGATTGAGTTGAAGGGTGATTCCCACAGAGCATTGATCTGTAGATACCATCTTAATGGCATCTTCATGCAAGATTCCAGTAAATCACAGGCATCTTTTCAATAATATGGTGCTAAAATCACAAGTTTGATCTAATTATGAATGATTTTTCGTACTTACAAACGTGGTAACTTCTGAAAACATCCGAAGGATAAGTAAAACAGATACCTTAGTAGGAAAGAGGGGAAGAAAGCAAAGACAGAAAAGCTGGAAAACATCTGAATGATAATTGATACCCATTCTACAACTGAGAAAATGTTTCTGTACTAGCTCTAGTAAAGAGCTGTAGAGAAAGTAAACGATGAAAACCGATAAACTAGCAGAAAGACAGCATACATCCTGGACAACTGAAAGAAAAACGACAAACACAGAGGAAGGCACTGTTTCAATATGTTGCTTCATGGGCTGTTAAACTCTGTTAAACAGACTAAAATTTATGACAACTAGAAGCACTGCCTAATTATTTCGATGAGGTGCAACCCTCCCCCTGCCCCTCCCACCATAGCCATAGCCATAGCCATAACCTCTTCCATAATAAGATCCACGAGAACGACCACCACGTGGATGTCCATACCCACTTCGACCTCCCCGATACCTCTGGAAGTTGCCAAAAGTCTGGAAATGAAAACAAATAAATGACTTGGTACAACCTAAGAGAACTATTTGAAGTGGAGAAAGATGTTAAACTAAAAGACGTTAAGCTAAAAAACAGCAAGGAGTGAGAAGCACCTCAGTGTCAATTTTCATCTGCTCAGAGAATCTAGTCCTTCCATTTTGGGAATCATGATTAAGTGTGTTGCAAGAGAGAGTATCAAAAAAGTCATCCTTGTTATAAACAGACTGCAAAGGCAACATGAATATTAGGAAAAATAAGTCAGAAGAACATGAAGCGTTTGTAATAAAGAAGCTTCTTCCCGTATAATTCAACCAAATATAAGAGACATGCACAAAATTACCTTAATATCAACCTTAGCAAATTCATCAACAACTTCATCTTGGAAATCATCCTCATCACTGAGTTTTCCTTCTTCTTTATCCTTCAGATGAGATTTATTAGTCTTACCAAGATGATCCCATACTTCATCCTTGTTGAACTTTTCATTCATTGCTTCAAAATCAAAATCCTCAGTAAATTTTGTTACTTGACGTGAGCTCTGCACAGGAAAAAATTGTAACCTATGTTAAGAAACTTCAACAATCAGCACTTTAACTGTCAAATTATTCAGCTGACAATTTTTTTTAAGAATAGTGAACTTGTTCTACCAACACAAAAATGTTAGAACCATATGCAGAAATACCTGCAAAATTTTCATGTTCAGATCCACCTATTTAAATTGTACTACATAATACTGTCATTACCAATTTTTGGACAAGTCAATTCCATAATGTTAAGCTATCTCATAGCCTAGCAGCAAATGTACAAATATGAAGATCAGTGAATGCAGAAACGATCAACATCCTCCTTACCAAATAGTTCAGGCTTCAAAGTGAATTTTCAAGTGGAAAGCATGAAGCTAATAACATGAATCTGCACATGTAAAAGCAAGTAAGAAGTTACCCCAGTTCCTCTTCCTCTTTCTTGTCCCCTGTAAGCAGGACGAGAATGGTGTGGAGCTCCATTTGGCTAGGAAAAAGAGACATAAAACATGTTAGAATCCTTGAGAACATATCAAATAATTGTATCCTGAATTGTAAGGAAAGTTTTGAGGGAGACGACAGAGTCAACTAATGCCGATAATAAATAAGATTCAAAATAGTTATCACTTGTCAATATTAAAAGATGCATCTTTTGCTCCGTGATTGAGGTAACAATTCAAAGTCAATTCACACCATCAACAAATTACACTCCTCAGTGTTCCAGTTAAGTCCAGAGGAAACTGAACTTCTATCCACTTATACTGAACTTCCTTCAAAATACAGGGCGCTTTGATGAGTTTATCTCACAAATATGACTGAGCACGAAAAGTTAAACTGCTTTATGTTTCCCTCACAAAAAGCATAAAAAGTGCCATTTTATCTCCCAAACTCAAAACAAAATAGGGAGACAATATTACTACTAATATATCAACTTAATTATGTCTGGAAGGCAAACCTTATGGCTTGCTCGTGAAGGAACAGGTAATGGTAGTATTGGTGGCTGAGCTTCAGTAGCAACTGGTACTGCTGGTTCTGGAGATGCTGGTGACAATATCTCTGCAACCTCCACGTCTTTATGAGCCGTTTGGATGGGTTGGGATGAAGAGAGAGTGGAGGATCCGGATTGCAACAACTGGCCCGGTGTAATCAGTGAAGGTGTGGGAATTTCTACGTGAAGAGAATCAGACACATCAATAGCAGAAGAGGTAGGCTGTTGTGAAGTCTGATATGGCATTGATGGACCAGAAATTTGACTAGGCTTATTGGAAATTGGTGGAACAATGGCATTTAACTCAGAGCTGGATGAAATCAATGGAGACAATGTTGATAAGCTAGTGCTCAATTTGGTTGTAGGAAGTGCCACATTGGGAACCTTACTAGGCATTAGAGTTTGTAATGTCTCAGAAGCAAGAGTTGTAGTGGGAATAGGAGATAAGTTTGAAGGCAACATAGATTGTGATGAAGATGTGGATGTCAAATTAAGGGGACCTGTACTTGAGGAGAGAAACGGAGACGGAACATCAGGGAATGAAGCTGGTAAGTTTGAACCTGGTAATGTTGGGGCCCCAGTGGGTACAGTAGCATTGAAATTTGGGTATTGCATTTGCTGCGGTATAGAAGGAGGCATTGACAAGCCAGGTGGAGGTCGAAGCAAAGACTGCTGGTGTAGATGGGGTGGAAGCCCATTCGGCGCATAATAACTTGGCCAATACATGGGCAAGCCTACCCCACTACCATTTGCACTAGGGAGAGGAGGTGAAGCTCCCCACGTTCCTAAACTCCCTCCAGGTTGATACAATGGCAGTCCACCTTGGAAATTTGATGCAGCTAGTCCCATTTGTACATTCTGTGATCCAGGATCAGGCAAAGATCCGCTAACGGCAGAAGGCAAGCTCATGGTAGTGGGGAGTGTATGAGGATAGTGAGACTGCAAAAGTGATTACAACTATAAAAAGACTAAAAATGATATACATCATATCAGGCATTTAAAGATCATTTACATACTTGTATAATGGCTGGATCGTTGTCTATAGGCGGCATAGGCTGAACTGGTGGTGAAGACTTCACCTGCAAGTCCTGTGAGAAGAAGCAAAAAGAATAACTGAAGCATTTAATAACATGAGAATACCGCATTATTCAATAACCCATAGAAAATAATACTTGTTCATAAATCTTGAGGAGCACACTCACTTTGAAGCCAGCCACAAAGAAAAACAAATACTATAACAATTCTCCCAAATCAGTAAAGGAAAAAAAGAAAAAGATATTTTAGAATCTAGTTAAATTTAATTGCAGTGCATTCATTTAAGTAGCTTTTCTGCATCCTTATATGCACCAATATAACACCCACAGAATCAACCGTGCAATGTTATGACCTTGCTGCTATTTTATGACCTAAAACTATATCAAACTTTAACTATTAAATTCAAAGGTCTTAGTACTGAATTAAAATTTAGTACCGTTTATTACTCTTTAAAACGGGAGTAAGCAAGCAAAGGACCTGACCAGCCCTTCTTCATCCACAATTGTTTTCTCATAGCCAAAAGTAAATATGTTTTCAAATTCAATAACAAGGGGTAATCAAGCTGACTCCTGGCTGAAGATTTAAGAAAAGTAGAAACTTCACCCAAAATAACTATGTAATCCATAAGCACAGACAAGTGCGAGCAAATAGTTTAAGTGCAAATTGGAAACTGAGCAGAATATACTATTTACATTTTGCCTGGTATACCGATCCAGAATGCATGCCTAACATCAATATACAAAGAAAAATGACAATAGAAAAATTAACAAGTTTATTTAAACAATCAGATGCACCCAAAATCAAGAAACAGTCTTACATAATACCAAACACACACAAAATGTGCATCAAAACAACATAGATCAAAGCACATAAAAGTACATATATGGTTAGTGAGATATCCAGTGGCCAAATGTTACCTTGATGTCACTTCCCCGAAACAAAATGTATTCATAAACTCTGTCACTAGGTGGGATTTGTGGACCATCTTTTTTCCGCCCCTCCGTTCCAAATGACCGCACTGCCAATACAAATGCAGGTTAGCAAAAGGGTCAGACTCAAAATCATAATAACCACACCAAAAGCACTGTTTCTTTGTGAAGGATTTCTTTGTAAGACTTTGGCATTGAACTATATCCACCGTCTTACCATTTCCTTCACAAATCAACAATCTTGCCACACATTAACAAAGCAAAACGATAACCATAGAGCATAAACAATTACAAGGACACCAACAAAAGTGGTTCAATGCTTAAATCCTCCCAACCCATTACCAACAATCTTCAAAGTTAAAAAGAAAAAACAAAGTAAATCCCAAGATTCAAACAGTGCAACTAAGTCAAACCCACTAACCAAAACCAACCGAAAACTCGTACACAGCCTAATAAACCACAAAATAAAAAGAGTCAAGCAAGAGATGAAGAAAACCACAAATCAATTACAGAAAGGTACCATTTTTAAGGCCAATACTGGACACTTCAGTGTTGATATTGTACAGAACACCCTCGTAACGGATCTCACTCTTGGATGTCAAGCTTATTAAACTCCCTATGTACGAGTCCGCCGTCGAATTCGATCTCGACGTCGACGTCGGCGCCGAATTGGTACTATTCTCAGCCGCCATAACCTAATCCCACTTTTAGCTCCAATCAGAAGGCAATCTATACAGACACTGATACGCACTGCCTACGAATCTACCAATCTATTCCTATATCGAAGATTCAGAGCGAAAGCCCCCAACTTTTATAGAGAGGAAATAGAGAGAGACAAAAGTCAGGGTTTAGATTGAGTTTTGCGATTAATCAGTAGGGGAAAATTGGAGAAGAGAAAATCAGGGGTCTTTTGGTAAATTGGTTGCAGATTGTGATACAGTCCATAGGAAAGCGCCACGTGGTGAAATCATGGACATATTAGTCTTTTTGTTGAATTTGAGAAATCATAATTGGTCTTTTTCTTACTTTCATTTTTTTCTATTTTCTTCATAATTTTTATTTTATTGTAAATAAGTCAATCATTCCTTTTATTAGAAGAATTCACAATATTAAGATTTTTAAATATTATCAAATATTTAATTTTAATGTAAACATTATATTATGATTAAAGTTTTGTAATAGCTAAAACATATTTTTGTAATTATAAGCTAAATTCAAAATATTCATTCAAACTAACATTTATAATCATTATTGAAATTTCTTTGATAAAAAAATTATGTATTTTAGACTTTAAAATTTTGTTAATGATATAATTTAGTTGTCAAATTGAGTTTCTCTGAATCATAAATAATTATTTTTCTTGATAAAGTATATAATATATGAAATTACTTTCATCCAAAAAGAAATTGGTGCAATTTGCTTTCGTTAGAAACTTTGTGTAATTTATGTATTATATTTATGAACTGATGGTTAATGTATTAACTTGGTTTTGCATAAATGGAGGTTTGCAAGAAAAGTAAAGAAGACATACAATTTACTTGGTTTGATAGCACAAAGCTATATACGTCTAAGTGTCAAACTCACACCGGATTGTTACTAGTATCAAAGAAGAAGAAAATACAAGAGATTGGGTGTTTTATAAAACACCTGTAAGAGTTTCCTCACAAACTCACTAGTACTCTTTTGATAAGTACTCTAGCACTCTCTCAATATTTTCTCTCTTGAATCACTGAATTATAAGCAAAAGAAATAACTTGTAATTGTATTGTTACTTCTTCTAATACTTGAGGCTTGTTCTATTTATAAATGTTGAGGATGCTTGCATTCAGGTGTTTGTTAAACAAATCATACTTGTTGCATGCTTTCTCCACGTGACTCATTAATACTTCTACTATCCGTTTAATGCATGTTGTATACGTCTGCGTTTTGCTTATGTGCTGGTCTCCATGCTCTCCATTTAAGTTGAATACGTCTGCATTTAAGTAAGGCTTCTGATGTGCGTCATACACGTATGTATGTCTTGACTTCACCACAACACTTGAACATTCTCGAGTCTGTCTTTCTCTTCTCTTCATAAGCTTCAAGCATTCCTTTTCCTCTCTGCTTCGATTCTTCATCTATAAACCTTATTCTGATGTATTTGTGTGAGGGTTTATAGAGAATCTTGTGTTTTTCCTTCATGGTACTTCATTTATCTTTAGAAACTCTCTACAAAGAATGAATTTCTTTATTAGAACTACTTTTGTCCCAAAATTTGACAGGTTTTGGTTTCCTTTTATTTTATTCAGGTCGACTTCTCCACTGTTGATCTTGTCTCTGATGAAGTGGAGTCGAACATCAATATGCTTTAACCTCTCGTGCAAAACTGGGTACGTACTCAGGTAAAGTGCACTATGAGTATCTGTGTGAATAGCTGCTTCTGTTATTTGAACTTTGATTTATGATAATATTCCCTTAAGTCATACTAGCTCCTTTAAGCCTTCTGTAATAGCATAATACTCTGCTTCTGTTGTAAATAGTGACACTACTGATTGTTGTTGAACTTTCCAGCTTACTGTATTGCCTGATAATGTGAAACAATATGCTGATATTGATTGCGTGTGTCCTTATCTGTTGTATAGTCTGCATCTACATAGCCATTTAAGCTTGTATGTTTAAGGAATTCTATGTTAGATTTAGAAAAGCATAGACCATGATATAGGGTTCCCTTTAAGTATCTAAATACTATTTTAAAACTCAACCAATGTTCTATAATTGGATTAGACATGAATCCGCTAAGTAAGCTAATTGCATATGCTAAGTCAGGTCTAGTACAGATCATGATGTACATTATACAACCTATACCTATATCATAAGGATATTTTTGCATGTGCTTTTGTTATGCCTCTGTTGCTGGACTCTTAGCAACTGTTAGTTGTAAGTGTGTGGCAATTAGAACAGGACTAGGTTTAGCGTCTTCCATGTTAAACTTACATAGGACTTTTCTAATGTAGTCTCTTTGTATTAACCATAGCTTCCCCTCTGCTTCATTCCTTATAATCTGCAACCCCAGTAGCTTCTTAGCTCTCCCTAGGTCTTTCATATCAAATTCTTCCTCAGAGCATTCTTCACTTCTTAAATTTTCTTTATTAGCTTTCCTGTGATGATTAGATCATCCACGTACACTAGCATATAGACCTCTTCCTCCTTATCTAAGTCCTTGTAGTATAGACAGTAGTCATAGGCACTTCTTTTGAACTTTAATCCTGTCACCACTTCATGGAACTTCTTGTTCCATTATCTAGGAGCTTGCTTTAGGCCATATAGTGACTTTTCTAGCAAGCAAACATGATATGGATTTTTCTTGTCTATGAAGCCTGTGGGTTGCTTCATATAGATAGTTTCTTCTAGCCTTTCATATAAGAATGTTGTCTTTACATCCATTTGATGTATCTCCCAATCATTCAAAGTTGCTAGGGTCAGTATTATCCTTACTATTTTAAACCTGACCACTGGAGAAAAGATTTCCTTATAATCCACTCATTCTCTTTGCCTAAAGCCTATAACAACTAGTCTGGCCTTGTAGGTCTTTGGATCAGTTTCTGTCACTCCATCCTTTGGCTTGAATATCCATTTACATTCAATCACCTTTGCATTAGGTTGATTGGGAACTAGCTTCTAAGCTCATTTTTCATTAGAGAAAAGTATTCACTTAGGCAAGCCTTCTTCCACTGATCTGCATCAGTCCTCTCCATAGCCTCCTCATAGGTTTCTGGTGCTTCTGACTCAACTGATTCTGCAACTAAACAAGCATATTCAACTAGGTTAGTCTCAAAATACCTCATGTTTGGTATTACCAGCCTTGGTTTCCTGTCTCTGACTAGTTGATAGCCTTGCAGTGGAGTTTGAACTTTTGTTGTTCCCTCTTCTTGTTTTGTTCCCTCATGAGAGTTAGAATTTGAGTCCATTGTTTCTTCTTCTTGTTTTGTTGTCTGTTCGGCAGCTGTATATGTTACTTCTCTTTCATATGTGGAGGGTGGGGCATAGAAGGGGTTCAAATTGTTGTTTGATCCCAACTGCTGTAGGACATTCTCTTGAACATGCATTCCTCCATCTTTATGCTCCAGCAATGGGAATTCAGTTTCCCTGAACACTACATCTCTGCTTATTTGAGTTCTGTGAGCTCCTGACTGTAGGATTAAGACTTTATACCCTTTTGTACCTTCAAGATATCCTAGAAACACTCATTTAATGACTCTAGGTTCTAACTTTCCTTCTGTTTGGTGAATGTAAACACTGCATCTAAAAGATCTGAAGTTAGTCAAATTAGGTTTAGAACCTGTCCATACCTCTTCAGGAGTTTTATACTTGTTTGCAGATGTTGGTAGTCTGTTTGTGAGGTATGCTGCGGTTTTGATGACTTCCCCCCATAATGCTTGGGATAGGTCTTCTCTAGTAGGGTTCTGTTTAGTCTTTCTGCTACTCTATTCTGTTGTGAAGTAGCCTTGACTATTTTGTGCCTTTGAATTCCCTTCTTTTCATAGTACTCATCAAATTCTTTATTGCAATACTCCAACCCATTGTCTGCTCTTAGGCACTTCAGTGTCTTTCTTGTTGGATTCTCCATTAGAGTGTGCCACTTGATGAATGCTTCTAGTGCTTCATCCTTAGACTTCAGGAGATAGATCTAGCATTTTATGGACCTGTCATCAATAGGTTACTATGGGCATATTCCATGTTACTGGTGGCCCTCCTTACATTATTTGAGAAAGGGGTTCTGTGATGTTTCCCTAGTATACATCATTCACATAACTCAATCTTCTTTACAGTAGTTTTGGGCAACAATCCTTGTTGCTCTAGGTGTTTGAGACTTTTATTCCCTGCATGTTCGAGTCTTGCATACCATAGAATTGTTGAGTTCAGCTCCTTTTCCTCCACTATTAGGTTGATTTTTGTAGTGCCTACAATATAGTACATGCCCCCTCTCTTAATTACTCCTATAACCACCTTACCATCCTTGATGTTTTCTCTCAAACCATCATTGGATCTTATCCTGTATCGTTTCTTGTCAAAAGCACTTTCAGATAGAAGATTTCTTCTAACTCCAGGGACATATCTTACATTGCTTAATGTTCTCCTCTTTCCATCATGCATCTTGATGGAAACATTGCCTTGCTTCCCTGCATCAGCCATCCTTACTTTGGCTGATAAGTTCTCAAAAGAAGAAAACCACTCCCTGTGGGGAGTTACATGCATTGTGCATCCTGAGTCCAGAATCCATTCTGTTGTCAACTCATCTGCTTCAGCTGTCATGGCAAGAATCTCATCTACACTGAAATTTTCAAATTTTTCGACATTTCCTGTATCAGCCTTATGTGCTTCTTTGTCTTTCTTCTTCTTCCTACAATCCCTAGCAAAATGACCCACTTTATCACAATAAAAGCATTTCTTACATTTGACTTTGCTCTTTTTCTTGTCATCATCAATTTTCTTCTGTTTGCCCTTTCCTCTAGCTTTCCGTCCACCTTTCTTTGAATCAGTTTATGTTGATCTATTATAGGATTTGCTATCCAAGAACATCACCTCTGGTTCCTTTTAAAGTGATTGTTGTCTATCACTTCCTCCATCAAAGAATCAAGGACTCTTTTCACTGTTAAAGCATCACCACTAGCATGCTTAACCACCTTTCTGAACCCATTGTACTCCTGTGGTAATCACTACTGCTTGGTGTTCTTCAGAGATTGTCTCTCTGGCAGGTTCAAGATCCTGAATTAGTTTAAAGAAGTAATCCAGATTGTCTTCTAAGGTTACTATTGTGTTCATCTTAAAGTTGGCAAGATTGTGCAGCAAGGTCATCTTGTTTGGTAAGCATCTTTTGGAATAAATCGTATATAGTTTATCTTATAAAAGTTTTGTAGTGTTGCAATCTTTCACCTTTTTGATGACAATTGGTGAAAGATGCAACATTAGCTTACAATGGGCCAATCTTGCTTTCTTCAAGTTCTTTACAGGATCTGGCTCATCTTTGTAGGTTGCATCTATGGCCCCAAAGCATTCATAGGATTCAAGAAGGACTTGCATCTGTAATTTCCATATTGAAAAGTCCTCCTTTCTAGTGAACACTTCCATCTCCTTTCCCACCATCTTGTAAGTTCTTTGTAAAGACTTGTACTTGAACTTTCTTCTTGATGAATTATTTGACTTGTCAATGAGGATAGAAACTTCAATGGCTCTGATATCAATCTGTTAGAAACTTTGTGTAGTTTCTGTATTATATTTATGAGTTGATGATGGTTAATGTATTAACTTGGTTTTATATAAATGGAGATTTGCAAGAAAAGTAAAGAAGACAGACAATTTACTTAGTTTGATAGCTCAAAGTTATCTACGTCCAAGGGTCAAACTCACACCGAATTGTTACTAGTATCAAGGAAGAAGAAAATACAAGAGATTGGGTATTTTACATAACACCCACAAGAGTTTCCTCATAAACTCACTAGTACTCTTTTGATAAGTACTCTAACACTCTCTCAATATTTTCTCTTTTGAATCATAGAATTGTAAGCAAAAGAAATAACTTGTAATTGTATTGTTACTTCTTCTGATACTCGAGGATTGTTATATTTATAAGTGTTGAGGATGCTTACATTCAGGTGTTTGTTGCATAAATCAGAATTGTTGCATGCTTTCTCCACGTGACTCATTAATGCTTCGGCTATGCGTTTTATGCATGTTGTATACATCTGCGTTTTGCTTATGTGCTGGTCTCCATGCTTTATATTTAAGTTGAATACGCCTGCGTTTAAGTAAGGCTTCTGATGTGTGTCATACACGTGCGTATCACGTGTGTATGTCTTAACTTCACCATAACTCTTCAAGCAACATTAAAACTTTCTTGAGTCTCTCTTTCTCTTCTCTTCGTAAGCTTCAAGCATTCCTTTTCCTTTCTGTTTCGATTCTTCATCTATAACCCTTAGTCTGATGTGTTTGTGTGAGAGTTTATGGAGAATCTTGTGTTTTTCTTCACAACTTTACTTATATTTTTCAAACTCCTTATTTCTTAACCAAATCTAACAATAATACTTTAGAAAAAAGTTATCTTTAAAAAATTGAATTGGAAGTTTAACTGATAAGATAAGAACTTTAAAGTTTAAAAGGTCCAATCAACATTAGATCGTCATAAAAGTAAAAGGTCCAACTAATATTAGATCGTCATAAAACAAACTAATTATCGAATAAATTTGAAAATTTTAAATATTATTGTAATTTTTTTACCAAATTTAAATTTTAATTAAAAAAGATATTGTTAAACGAAAATTAATTGATCTGTAATTTTATTAGTTTATTAAAAGTAAACGATTGATTAATAAATTGATCGATTTTTAACAATAAGAATTATTAAAGTAAATCAAATCAAAATATTAAGAGGGTGTTTGTTCATTTTATTTTTAATTTTCTATTTTTGTTTTCAAAACTAGTAAAAAAATATGTTTGTTTGAATTTTTAGTTTCTGTTTTTGGTTTTAGTTTCTTCTGGTTTTTAAAAATTATGAAAATCATAAAAATTGGTTTTTGATGCCTGTTTTTATTTTTTATAATCTGATTTACTATTATTTAATTTTTAATAAAATTAGGAATATTTTAGTTCAATATTATATATTTAATATATTAAAATTGATTATCAATAAAATTATTAATAATTTAATTTTATAATTAAATCATATTTAATTAAAATTTAATAATTATTAATAAATATAATTAAATTTAAAATATAAAAATATATAAATAAAATTTGATTTAATAACTAGAACATATTTAAGATAAATTTAATATAAATAAAATTTTGGTTTTTAAATTATTTAATTTATTAAAATAATATAATTTATTAATAATGTTAATAAATATTATACAAGATTAAATAAAATTATTTAATTAAAATAATTTATCTTTAAGTTTTATTTAATATGTAATTATTATATAACCACATTAATATTAACAATCAAACAAAGTTTTTATTTTTATTTAAAAATAGAAATAAAAATTGGAAATAAAACATGTAAACTGCAATATAAAAAAGTAAAAACAAACTCGATTAGGGGTATAAGTAATGATAATGCTAAACCTTTGGGGGCAGTTTCGTGATTTCACTAACCAAACGGTAAGATTCAGAGGAAATGACACTAACGCCTTGTTTAATATCGAAGGTGTCGGTTCCATAACCTGACAAGTTGGGGATTAAAACGTCAATTCGTAGCACTGAACAAAATTAGCCGCATTCCCTGAATATCCCCATTGGTTGTGCTGCACGCAGGCAAAAGTAACAAAAATCTAACAGTAGAGGCCATCCATTTCAGTTCGTTGATCGGACGATGTTCACGCCGCAGAGGAAGTCGTCCCCGGCGCTGGCT
Source organism: Erythroxylum plowmanianum (assembly GCA_025531925.1). Taxonomy (NCBI): domain Eukaryota; kingdom Viridiplantae; phylum Streptophyta; class Magnoliopsida; order Malpighiales; family Erythroxylaceae; genus Erythroxylum; species Erythroxylum plowmanianum. The sequence continues at coordinate 624,319 of JANVCQ010000001.1, forward strand.
TTCTCGCCCAGGTCCGACAGTCGCAGACCGGTTATCGGAAATGCGTTTGCTGGGGCTTCAAACCCTAAATTTGGGGCCGGGAAAGGGAAGGCAGTGGCTTTTGTCGACGCACCGCCGCCGCCCCCGCCGCCGGTTGGGTTGATAAGTGATGGTGGTGCGGTGGCGGAGGCGGAGGATATGGAGGATTGGAAGCGGTTTAGGGAGGCGGGTTTGTTGAACGAGGCGGAAATGGAGAGGAAGGATCGTGAAGCGCTTCTTGAGAAGGCCTCGATGCTTGAAAAGAAGGTTCTTTGATTTTATTAGTGCATTTTGGTTTTTATGGAGTTTATTGAAATGGGCAAACCTTTGCTTCTTGATTGATATTTATTGCAATTTGTTATCCTTTTTACTTTCTGTTTTCGTTCTGTAGTGACAAGATCTTTATTGACGGCTTGTAACGTGGCAAATTGATGCTGCCTTGAAAGTTATATGTGTAAATATTGATCTTGAGTGAGTTATTGTGCGGAAACACAGTTATATTCTGCTTGCTGTTGTTTTATTTTCCTTTTAAGTTGCAGCATTCCTTACCTTCAAAACCCTCATTCTACGTTTTAGACTGGTGTGTCGTGCCGTTTGATGGCCTTGGAGAGATTGTACATTGTGACGGCAATAATTACTAAATTGAACACAGGAAAACCGTTGCATGGCATGATTGCACTTGGAGAATTATTCTTTGTAGGACGGTTAGTTAGTACGTGACAAATTGTGGATGACTAATGTTTGAACTGGATCAATGTTGTGATACCACCGGCAGCTTGTTCCATAAATTGCAGGATTAGATTGAAATGGTATATAATCTTAATTTCTTGGTCTTTAGTTCTGTGTTGCATACGTTCATTTGCGCTTATGATGTGTTGAGATTTTCAAAATATCAAAATACCATGTTCAGAAACCATGTTGGATAGTATTTCATCATTTTCCTCTTTGCAGCTTTTTGATTACCAGTACAACATGGGTCTCCTCCTTATTGAGAAAAAAGAATGGACTTCAAGATATGAAGAGATGAGGCAAGCATTGCTAGAAGCTGAGGAGATAGTAAAACGTGAACAGTCAGCACACTTAATTGCATTATCTGAAATCGAGAAGCGAGAGGGAAATTTGAGGGAAGCCTTGGTTTGTGAGAAACAATGCGTGGCTGATGTATGAGACATCCTGCTAGTTAGTTTAAGCTCCTTGCTATATATGATCCATTTTATCTGATCTAAGTGACTGAATAAAGTGGCAAGAATTAATATCTATGGAAAATATTTTCTTGCATGTTTATTTGATAAAAAAAAGCGGAAAATTTTTAACTCACTTGTCAAATATCTGTGGGATTTAGTTATATTCAGATATAACCATTTTGAAAAGTTATCCTTCAAAAGTTATCAAAAAACAACTTCCTTTTGAATAGGTTTATGTAATTTGTTGTTCTTATTAGAATAGGGTATTGCAATCGTAATTTTCACTGTAATTTGTTTCCCGTAAGTGCTGATAACTGCTTGTTTGGACAAGAGATTTTTGTATAATAAATAACCATAAATGTGAATGCTGTTATATCTCTGAACAAATTCTTCACATTATTACAGGGCATATCTCATGCTTATCTTTAATGTTTAGAAGCTGGATACTTTCATGGATTGAGAATGTTATTTTGCTGTAAAAGCAAATATCCAGTGGTACTTGCTTGGTTTTCTTGCTAATAAATGTAAAGTGTTTTGGTTGATATTGGTCGTCTTGCATCTCAATACTACAGCTCGAAAGGGCTTTACGCAGCCTGCAAGAGGAGCATTTGCAAATTAAGCAGGTTTCTGAGAAAAAGCTGGCTGATGCAAAATCTTTGGTCGATAGAATCGAAGAGAAATCTTCGGGAGTGGAGGAAAAAGTGCATTCTGCTGAGGCCAAGCTTGCTGATGTTAACAGAAAGAACTCAGAAATGGATATGAAGCTGCAGGAGCTAGAAACTCGTGAAATTGTTCTGCAAAGAGAACGGCTCTGCTTAAATACTGAGTATGTTCTCTTTCTTTCAGTGATGATGATGATGATATCTACATGTGCATAAATAATAGGTAATTCATCCAATGGTGTCTGGTTGACACTCTTTAGGCGAGAAGCACACAAGGCAGCCCTGTATAAACAAAAAGAAGACCTGAATGAATGGGAGAAGAAACTAGAGAAACAGGAAAATAGGTTGTGTGACCTTTGCAAAACACTCAATCAGAGGGAGGAAAAGATGAATGAAAGTGACAGGTCTCTTAAACTAAGGGAGAGGAACATTGAGGAAGCCCAAAAGAGGATTGATCTTTCTCTTGAAAAGTTGAAGGAGAGGGAAGATGATGTAGATAATCGGCTATCAGATTTGATCTCTGAAGAGAAGGTTTACTCCTATTTAACTGAGTATTTCATTTAAGTTGCTTTCCTACATCTTATTTCTTTTTTTCTCCAGAAAGTGGATTCCTTAAGGAGCACCCTTGAGATGAAAGAGAAGGAATTACTTCAAATGGAAGAAAAGTTGGTTGCTAGAGAAAGAGTAAGTTTATAATATTTAACTTCCAGTTTCTAAATCACACTTGATAAAGAAAACCTAGTTCTTTGACCTAACTTGCATACTGGCCTTTTGTGGTTAGCAGGTCTTTACTGCCTTGCCAGTGAACTTGGATATTTCTATGTTGTGACTAGCATACATTTAACTATGTTGTATGCCAAAGAAACACAGAGAAAACCAATAATCAAATTGAAATACATACTTATACTCTGTAATCCTTGCCTGTTCTTAAACACTTTAATTATGACATTGTAAGCGGTCAAGACTGTAACTGTGAAGCACCTATGCAGGACAGTACCATGATGTGTTCTATTTGTGAAAAGCATACTGGTTATAGTTGACACTAGAAATTATGTCACATCCATATGAGTTTCTGTTTGAGTGCATGGTTATTCTTTGATGAATCAAATTTTAGCTAACGGTTCCATGCATGAAGAGATCAGTAGGGGACTTTGCTGGTTTTGAACTGGAACTGAATTAGTTCTTACCGAATGAATTTTCTGACAAATTCTGTTATTCCCCATCTACAGATGGATTCTCAAGAGCTCCTTGATGAGCATAGGGCCAGTCTGGAGGCAAAAACTAAGGAATTTGAGTTGGAATTAGAAGAGAAACAGAAGCACCTTGATGAAGAACTGAAAAGCAAGGTAGAAGCAGTGAAGCATCAGGAAGTCGAAATCCTGCACAGGGAAGAAAAATTAGGTAAACTAGAGCAAGCATTTCAGAGGAAGTCAGAGAGAGTGAAGGAGAAGGAGAAGGATATTGATGCTAGGTTGAAAAGCATAAAGGAGAGGGAGAAATCTATGAAATCTGAGCAGAAAAAGACGGATCTTGAAAGGAAACAGTTACTTGCTGATAATGAGAGCTTGCAGATTCTAAAAGATGAATGTGAGAAAATAAGGGCTGAAATTACTCAGCAAGAGATGCAGATTGGTGAAAAAAATGAAAGTTTGAAAATAACCAATGAAGAGAGGTTAGTCCATGTACGTTTGCAGGCAGAACTGAAACGAGAATTAGAGAAGTGCAGGATTCAGCAGGAGTTCCTCTCAAAAGAAGGTGAAGATTTGAAGCTGGAAAGGGATAAATTTGAGAAAGAATGGGAAATGCTAGAAGAGAAAAGAGCTCAAATTAGTAAATCCCTAGAGGAAATTGTTGAAGAGAGAGAGAACTTAAAGAAGTTGCAGCTTGCTGAAGAAAAAAGGCTGAAAAGAGAGGAATGTGCAAAGCAGGACTATGTTCAACATGAGTTGGAGACTATCAGAATGGAGAAAGAGTCGCTTGAAGCCAGAATGAGAAATGAGAAATTAAGGTTATCTGAAAGAGCTAAGATTGAGCATGATCGCATGTTAGAAGAATTTGTATCACAGAAAAACGAATTTTCGACTGGTATGATTAATAGACGGGAAGAAATGGAGAGATGTTTAAAAGAAAGGGAGAGTGCATTTGAGGAGCTGAAGGAAAGAGAATTTGCAAACATTAATCAGTTAAAAGAAGTTGTTCAGAGGGAACAGGAGGAAATGCAATCTGAAAAGCGTGCTCTAGAAAAAGAAAAACAAGAGATTGCCAAGGACAAAGATAGGCTTGAAGAACATCGAACAGGAATGCAGAAAGACATTAATGAACTTGAGATGCTCAGCAAGAAGCTTTGTGTCCAGCGAGAACATGCCGTGAGTGAAAGGAATCGTTTTCTTGCTTTAGTGGACAAACACAAAAGTTGTGACAATTGCAGAGACATAACCAGGGAGTTTGTCCTTTCTGATCTCCTTCCACCTACTATTGGAAATAGTAAGGTCCTTCTTGCAAACCAACCTGACAAATCTCTGAAGAATAATAAAAGTGGCCCAGATATTACTGTAAGAAAGTCTGCAGGTGAACTTGACCATTCAATTTCTCAAGGGCGAATGTCTTGGCTCCAGAAATGCACCTCAAAAATATTTAGCATATCGCCAACCAAAAAAATTGAGCAGTTTCCCGTTCCAGCTTTGGATGGAGAGTTGCATTCATCTCAACCACATGTCAATGCTGAGGAAAAGTCTGAATACATGAGTTTACTTGTTACCAAAGAGACTTCATGCACCAATGCTACTGGAGATAAACCACGTCTACCCTTAGGTACTGCTGGTGATTCCCATGACACTCAACTGCTTCAATCAGAAAGCATCAGAAAAGATGAAAATAGTGCATATTCTATGTCTGTTGACGATCATAGCTATATAGATAGTAAGGGACAATCAACTCCAGATGATTCAGGGCCATCTGAACGAAAGAGTAATCTTAATAAACCTGGTAGGAGGCAAAAGGCTGGTCCACATCGAACAAAGTCAGTTAAAGCAGTAGTTGAGGATGCAAAAAAGTTTCTAGGAAATGAATCTCAAGGGCCAGACCATAGGGCAAGTGGGCAGGCTGTCGAGAAAGCAGCTGGGAACACTGCAAAGAAAAGGCAACGGGTACCTGCTGGGATTGAACAGGATAATGGTGAGAGTGAAGGGCGTTCTGATAGTGTAGCAACTGGTGGGAGGAGGCAGAAGCAGCAAAAGGTGGCTTCTGTTGCGCATACACCAGGACAGAGCAGATACAATCTTAGGCGAGCCAAGATGTAAGTTTGGATTTCCATTTTCATTGTTATGAGGAGTCATGTTGGGCAGCCACTAGTAATTTGAATGTGACCTGTTGAATGGAGTTCTGAAGTTGAGAATAATGAAGTGCCTCGAAAGTTTTTAACACCTCAAAGTTTTTAGGTTGGCTGTTCCGTTGATTTTTTTTTGGCAGTTCCATGTTAATACACTTAAGCAGTCTCTTTGGATTGAGTGGTCTGACTGTCGATCCCATTTCCATTTTTTCTAGATGCTAGTTTAATCATGATTTCATCAGCTGTTTATGTGCAGTTTTCCATTTTGTTTTTGGATTGATTGGGAAGGAGTTATTCTCCAAAACGTGACATGCTAGGAAACTGTTTTCTAGATTTTGTCATGGTGGATATTGATCCTATATATAAATTGTGATGGATAAGGACAAGTTTTATGCAAGAATATAGCATCTGTGATGGTTTTGAAATTCTGTTTCTTTCAGAGCGGGTTCATCATCTATGGCCCAAGCATCATCCGACTTGAAGAAGAAAGCGGAGAAAAAAGCTGATGCCACCTCTGACATGGATCCTGGGCCAAACCCTGAAGCAACTTCTGCACTGTCTTTTGGATTTGCTGATGAGCCTGGCAAATCTACAGATTTGGTCCAGGTCACAATACAAAAGACACAGGAGTTCTCGCAGGAGAGGGTTGAGGTAGCATCGTAGTCTTTTTCAACAAGTTCCACTATTGTTTTCATTCTGTTTTCTGTATCTGTAGCAAGTTCTATTATTGTTGTCGTACAGCTCAGAACAACAGATGTTGATGATCCAATCGATGCAACAAAATCAGTTGAGATTACAGTGTTGAGTGAGGAAGTGAATGATGCACCAGAAGAGGGGGTTGAAGATGAGAATGGCAGCACAATGCATGAGGATGATGAAGATGAATATGATGATGATGATGGGCCAGAGCATCCTGGTCAAGTTTCAATAGGAAAGAAAATATGGAACTTCTTTACCACATAACTTCTACCTTTTTAAGCTCTATGTTATTGTGTTCTTACAGTCTCTCTCTCTCAGGGTGATTCCTAGATAATGTTCTAGTTTAGGTCCCCTTCTGTTTTTGGTTCTTACGAAACTTGTAAAGTAAGGACTGGAAGTATATGGCATGCATGTGATTGTAGCAATATTTTGATCCATTGCCCTGAACTGGTCTGTATAGGAGTAGCCTTTTCTCTTTATAAACACCACCAACCCACTTCCCAAGTATTCTGAATTGTGGGGTGAAGAAAAAAAACCCTTCTTTGTTGTGACAATAAACTAGCCTGTAGGGATTTATTGAATTACTTTGTTCCTGATTTGAGTTATTCTTTGTCCTCGAAATTGATTTGAAACTGATACTGGAAATATGTTTTTCAATGGGCAAATTACACTTATTAAGATGTTTTCAAAGGGTTGCCGCCTTCAATTGGAAAAGAACTCATCATTTCTTGTTTCATTACTTTGAGGATAGGACATCTGCAAGTTCAGTAACTGTCAAAATGATTTCTATATGAAAAGTATTTACATCGCATATTTTTAAGCATTCTTTATATATTCATGTTAAACACTATTTTACTCTTTAAAGGGTCGTCTTTTTTTAATTTATCTGAGCTAATGTGAGTTTGAAAAATACAAATTAAGGGTGAAAATGAAGAGGACAACATCTAAAGTAATATGCAGTAAAAAGTGAACAGCTAGAGACTATGGAAGCCACTTTTGTAGTTTCATAATGAATGAATCCTAATCTATCCATAAACAGAGTAGACTTCTACTCATCTAGTGAATATAAAGAGATGGATTAGTGTAAATGTAAAGGCTGAGACACTACAACTATTACTATTATTACAGTAGATTTAGCTCCTAGCTGCTAAATCTCTCCAAGGACAAGCAATGCAAGGCACATCACAAAAGGCAAATATAGAAAAGGACATGACAAACTGTGATAGGCCTGCAAGAAATTTAAGTATGGTTGTGGGCTATGCCTATGCTCTGTATTAGTCTCTTTAACCCTCAATCCTAACAGAGCGAAGTGGTCCATATCCCCACCACTACAGCCTCCAAAAGTCAATTACTGAATGCTTGGCCGTTCTGCTCTGTCTGTTCTGTTTCTGTCCTGAGCCTCGCTGTTCTTCTAACTCCTTCATTGTTCATATGAGTTTTTCTTGGAAACCTCGTTCATCTTTTGGACTTTGTTGGGTTGCACCATGGACCAGCTTCTGACACATCCTAATTCCTAACATTTATTTTGATGCCCTTCAGCTCCAAAATCACATGTCACATATATTAGCCTTGAAAGCCATTCCATATAATATGCAAGTCGTTAAAACAAGAAGGAATCATTGGCCTAACTAGAGGGAAACACTTAAATATGTGAATGAGATGAATTGGAACAGGTTAGAATAGCAAAAGTGGAACGGGTGATTTCATTTGCTAACTAGACACTCAGTGTTATTCTTATGTTCTTTAGTATGTCCTACCATTACTTCTGGTGCTGCCATTAATCTCAAGGTTCATTCTGATAGCGACATATATATTTATCTTCAGGATTCAAGTTGAGAAAATCATTCTTGGTCCATTACAGGATGACACCAGATGTGTTCTTTCTATAAGCAGCAGCTAGATACAGCAAGTAAAATAGTTAGTCTGCAGCCCAAACATGAGAAAATGATAATGGAAAGAACTTATCTTTCTAGTCAGTAATTGCAAAAGCAGGGGTTATTGATAACATTTTAAGGACAAACATTAATTTCCAAGCCAAACCAAACTGTTTTGAGGTCCATTTGCAGAGTCTGAGCATCCCAACTTTTTAATCACCTCAATGCTTACTTTCTCCTTTACTGTGAATCTCTGGGAATCTGTTAAGAACTCAGATATACAGTAGCCCAGAAAGAAAGAACAGAAGAGCAAGAGATAAAACCCAAGTTTGTCTTGCATGCACTCTGTTCTTTTGCATGGGAAATGGTCCCCTCCTCAACAAAATATGGAAAAAAAAACATAATAACGCAAAGCTAACTAATCCCATGTCTTTGTCTAACCTCTTAAATCCATAAAATCTTCCAACTACTTTTTAATTCTTAACCATCTGTGGTAAACAATTCAATGGATGTAACTATCATAATAACCCGCAGGTTGTTTGTTAAAGGTAAGGCCTTTTCCCAAGCCTTAAGAAGAATTATCTCAATGGGTGCAAACCAAAAACTGTGTAAAGGCTGTATCTTTGGATTTCGCTTTCAAGTAAACACTACTCAATGCCCTTCAGTTACTACGGTGCAGAGATCGTATATTATTGTCATTACTGTTATTACTTTCACAGCCTTGAGAACTGTGCTTATATCTTGTATTCTTTGCCCTTTCCTTGTTTCCTTAGCTGTTTTCTATAAACATAAGTAAGCGAGTGTTCATTTTTTTGCTTTCTAGGCTCAGCTCCTGTTTTCACTTCCACTTTCCTTCTTCTTACTTACCATTCTATGCTTTATTTCTCCTCCCAAAGTTGGTGATATCTGGTTAAGGGAGCGGGTCCCATCCTATGATATGTTTCTAAAGATCTTTGCACAAGTTTTGGTGGTGTTTTGAGTCCTTTGTTGCTTCCAATTTTGGTTTAGTTCTGTATAAAGAAACCTTCATTTTCTAACGAGTTCAAAGCTCCCATCTTTTTTCTTACGACTCAGATGTCCACCATGGCTCAATCCAAGCATATCTACGCTAGTTTTTTCAGTTCAGTTTTCAGCAGATAAGCTTAGAAATATCCCCATAAATCTTCAAGAACTCTGCTTAAGCTATACCTCAATGACCATGAAGGGTTTTGTCTCAATCAGTCGAGTTGTTTTGGTGATGTGCCTGTTGTGGTTGAAGGCTTGGTGCTCTGATGAAGCAGATAACGATGTAGCTCCAATGGAGAAAGCAGAGCAACAAGCACTTTACTCTGCAATACAGGGCTTTGTGGGTAACTGGTGGAATGGCTCAGACCTTTATCCAGATCCTTGTGGCTGGACTCCTATTCAGGTACCTTTTAAGTTTCTTACTTCATCTGTTTTCACTGTTACATTGCAATACTGAACCAAGAGTATCGTATGTTGTCCTTTAGACACTGTTCTCTATCATATTTCCTTTCTTGAAAGACAACAGTGGAGTGTTAAGCTTAAACGTTTTTGTTTCAAGAACCTTTTGGACTTTCTTTCTGCATCTGGTTCTGAATTCATATTAGAACTTGGAGAGCTTCTTGCAATAATTTCTAATCTAACTTCACTAACTGTTAGACCCTTATCTATAATCCCATTCCCATAATCCCATCTGATAATCTAAATGTCTTAAGAGGATGGTATTGTTGTAACTGAGAACATTTGATATGAATAATGAATAGTCATTATTTAAGATATTGCAGAAAAGTAACTTTACAAAATTGGAACTTCTCTATCTTATGTTCAGAAGTCTCATAAGTTGTGATATTGAAGCTTTAATTTCGTTGTGCAGGGAGTGTCCTGTGATCTCTTCGATGGTCTATGGTATGTCACCGCATTGAGCATTGGACCTGTTCATGACAACTCTCTTGGTTGTGCTCAAAATGTGAAGTTTAGGCCACAGTTGTTTCAACTCAAGCACCTAAAGGCTCTATCCTTCTTCAGTTGCTTCATGTCACCTAAAAAACATCTAACGACCATTCCTAACACAAACTGGGAAAACCTTGCAGAAAACTTGGAAACTCTCGAGTTTCGAGCGAACCCCGGCCTTGTTGGAGAATTGCCCTCCAGCTTAGGTAGCCTAATCAAGCTTCAATCTTTAGTGATACTTGAAAATGGATTAACAGGTGAGCTGCCAAGAAGTTTTGGTAACTTAGTCCACTTGAAGAGGTTAGTTCTTGCTGGAAACCTGTTCAGAGGTAGCATTCCAGACACTTATGGTGGGTTAACTGAACTGTTAATCCTGGATTTGAGTAGGAATTCATTGTCAGGGTCTTTTCCTCTTACTTTTGGAGGTCTAACCTCACTCTTGAAACTTGACTTGAGCAACAATCAGCTAGAGGGAAACCTGCCAATGGCGATTGGTTATCTCAGGAATCTGACACTTTTGGACCTAAGAAACAACAAATTTTCTGGTGGATTAACAGAATCCCTTCAGGACTTGCATTCCTTGGAAGAGATGGCCTTGTCGAACAATCCAATAGGTGGAAGCATAATGAGAATAAAGTGGCAGAACTTACAGAATTTGGTCATTTTGGATCTCTCTAATATTGGCTTAGTTGGTGAGGTTCCTGAGTCTATTGCAGAGTTCAACAATCTGAGATTTTTGGGTCTCAGTGACAACTATCTCTCAGGCAATCTCCCGACCAAGCTAGCAAATTTACCTAGTCTTAATGCTCTATACCTTAGTGGAAACAATCTGACAGGAGAACTTAAATTCTCTGAACTGTTTTATGGGAAACTAGGCAGGCGATTTGAGGCTTGGAATAATCCAAATCTGTGTTACCCTCTTGAGATAATGTCAGCTAACCATGCTCCATCTGGGGTCAAGCCATGTCAAAAGCAGGAGAAGGTCACATTGCTTGAACTCAACTCAAACTCCAAGTTGGTTGGTGCCAGTTCCAATCCGAATTCCGAATTTGCGGGCTCTTTTGGATTCTCAACCCACGGAATCAAAACAGTTCAGTTAGTTTTTCTGCAACAGATCTTAACAATGGTTCTGCTATTGAATTAGCATATGCCAACCCTGGAAGTTGAAGAAGGTTAGAAGCAACTGAAATGCACTTGCCAACATTCTCTCCCTAATAACTTAACCTTGGATCTAACATGTATTGTTCTGCAACAGAAACCAGTTTGCTGATGTAGTAGATAGACTATATGCTAATGTTGGTAGTTCTCCAAGCAGTTTGGAACTACGTATAATACAAGAAAGTTTGAATCTTGAGGGATGAATCTTTTACTTCTTGTTCAAGTTCTTGTTTTTAACTCTTTGTTACACATAAAAGCTTAAGCAATGTCCTGACAAGATTTAGCCAGTTACTGCCTAGTGAATATATAGTGAAGGCCACTGCAAGTAAATCATAAATGCTGGAGAATTTTCACTAGTTGGGTAGTCATGAGCTTGATGGCTTGAAATGGAGATGTTGGATTGTTTTTGGTATCACAGAAGAGATATAAAGGCATGGCAGTTGGGCAGTAAAAGCTTTGATAGTGAAATGCAATGAGAAGGTGTAGTATGAACAGACAAGTACTCTTTATCCATGGAAGGAACCTCACGTCAGGTATAAAGCTGATTGATAAGGAAAAAAAAATCATAAATAAAACGAAGTTATTTTGTCATTTTTAAATTAAATAAAAAAAATTTAAAATTTAAAATTTGCAATAAAAAAAGAAAATTTGGGCTTGGCTAGATCATAATCGGGCTCAAGATAAGCGTGAGTCTTGGTCCTTGACCCAAGTTCGATATGATCGGGCCCATTGTCACTCCCCTATAATTTCGTTATGATAGAATTCACAAATCTAGCATCTGTTTAATTGGGTTTATATTAGTAGAGCTTTTGTTAGTAGAAGTTTTTTTTTTTTTTTTTTTTTTTCTGTAAATCTTTTCTAATATGAACTTTTCTAAAAAGTTCGTTGACTGTTTGGCTGTCATTTAAAAAAGAATTTTTTGAAAGAGCTTCATATAATAATTTGTTTAGCAACATAAAAATAAAAATTACTTTTAATTTTAACTATATTTTAGTTTGTAATAAAAATTATTTATGCATATAAAAATTATTTAAAGTATATAGTACGATATATTAATTATTATATAATTTTAAACTATATGAAACATAAATAAAAATATATCTAACCAAATCTTTTATATGGAT
>JANVCQ010000001.1:674888-687765 GCA_025531925.1 Erythroxylum plowmanianum
GATATACCCATTTTTGTCTCATCTTTGAACATAATATTCTCTTATTAAAGAGTCGTGAGCAAGCTTGCAATTCAAAGAAACGACAAGTAGTTTGAGGGTCACTTCAAGAACGAGCTGGCTCTACCATGCAGCCTAGAGACCAGCAATTCAAGACCAAGCATATCCCATCCAATCCCATTTCACAATCAATGATTCTCTGACCAAAAATTAAAATAATTATTTAGTAAGTTAAATAACATACTCAATTTAAATCATTGTTACACTTCAACTCATTATTTAATAAATTAAATAACATACTCGATACAACTAATTGTTAGGCTTCAACTTCTTTTTTTTAATGATTAAAAAATTCGACCGATTCAACCATAAAAGCTTTGAACCATTTAGTTTGATTTTCAATTTTTTAGTTCGATTTACATTAATAACTATTGTTATTAAAAATTAATTAGTTTATTATTTAATTAGTCGATTTTGTAAATTAATAAATTATTATAAACCAAAATAAATCAATTAATTTTTATCTAATAAGTAATTCATTTCAATCATATTTCAAATTCTTTAATTTTATTTAACTTTAGTCGATTTTATGACGGTCTAATATCGATTAAACCTTTTAAACATTAAACCTCTCATCTTACCATTCTAACTTTTAGTCTGGTTTTTAGAATATTGTAATTTTTCTTTTTAGTTTCAAACTTATGTTATTAGTAACTTTTTCACTTTAATTCTATATTTTAAAAATTATTATTTATCTCTTTAAAGTTATGTATTTTCATTGCTCGTTTTTTCTAATATCATTTTTATTAAAAACTCAATAATAAATAGTGAAATAATGCGTCATGTAATTATTATGTGAAACAATATTTATATAATACTTATCTTTTATGCTACATAATACACATAATGCAATGTCCTCCACTATTTTCTAACAAAAATTGATGATAGAAGTACACTTTAAGATAAATAATAATTCTTAAAAATAAAAATAAAAGTAAAAAATCAAATTATAAAAGGGTATGATATAATTTATAAAAAATATCTTATAAAAATTAAATTTTAAACCATAAATTCCTTATAAATTTTAAATGAAATTCTCACATTAACCTCAAACATACATACAATAATATGGATAATCTTTTTAGCCCTAAGGTCCCACCACACCACTAGATATATCCTATGGAGCAAGTGGGCCTAGTAAAGTATTTAAATGCATGGCATGACACTGACAATTATGTAATATCTGGACAAGTAGGAGACAAAGTGAGTGGAAGATGGTGGAGTTGCTTCTTTAGAGGATTTAATGTGTTGGCCATTGTTGTTGTGACATGCATTTTTATTTTTTGGGTTTGCTAAGATTGTCTCATATAAAAATCCTCGAGCTCATAACTTCATGGGACCATGTTGCCAACTTGGTTACTTCAATAATTTGCAATTCGATAGCGATACACGCTCGCACACACACATGTACATTCTTATGTATCATATCATATGTTACATTGAAAAAGGATAATATTTTTGAAAATGAAAAAATATTTTATAATAAAACATATTCCTCTTATTTTGATTGATTAAAACATTTACAGTTCAATTTATATTGAAAAGAGTATAGTTCATTCTTGTTGACAATGAATAAAAAATTGAACCGATTTGACCAGTTTAATAGTGAAGATCTTGAATCGATAAAATGATTAGTTTTTAAGGACGCGAATTATTAAAGTAAATTGAACCTAATAAATTGATTGGTTTTGCAGCAGTTGGTCGGTTCTTTTTACTTTAGTAATCTTTATTGTTAAAAACTGATTAATTTATTAAGTAATTGGCTAATTTTTTAAACTAATTAATTTTTATAAACCAAAATAAACAAATTAAATTTTATTTAACAGTTTTTATTTTCAATTAAGCTTCAAATTATTTGATGAGTAAGAATGATCTTTTTCAATCATCTTTCAAATTTTTAATTTTATTCAACTTTAAACTGATTTTATGACAGTATGATATCGATTGAATTTTTTAAACCTTAACCCTCTTGTATTGCCGATGTAACTTTCAGGTCGATTTTTTAAACATTGCTTGAAGATACATTAAAATTCATAAATACCAATTAGACTAAATTATTATTTAAATTCAAATTATTAATTCATCAAAAACACATAATCTATAGTTATTATGTACATTCAAAATTTTATTTAATATATATTAAAAGAATAATAATAGCGAATTATATTATTATAATATTATAAAAGATTTACTTATGACTCCTTCCTCTAGTTTTACAGTAATTCTTCACAAATTTAGAATTATTATTGTGAATTCAAAGTGCACTTAAATATCATTTATGTTCAGTCATTTAGACTTTTTAAGATTTTGCACATTAGAGAATTAAAAAATTTTGCATTATCAATTACTTAAATATAACATGTCACTTGACCTAAATTTATATGAATGTATAATTAATAAATCAGTATATAAATCAGTTTAGTTTATTCCTAAAATTTTCTAATGATGATGTATGCCAATGTTCGGTTTAAAAACATAAAATTGAAATGACAAAAGAATAACTAACAAAAAAATAAAAATATATATTGAAGTCCTTCTAACTACATTCTTAGTCTTATTATTATTATTAATTTTTCTTTTTCTTTTTCTTCTTATTATTATTTAATTTTATTATAATTATAATTCTTCTTCTTCTTCTTCTTCTTATTATTATTATTATTGTTATTTTCATCATCTTGTTCTCCTTATTATTAATTTTTTTCTTATTATTGTTATTGTTAATTTATTATTAATAATAATAATAATTAAAAAAATTTGTTATTATCATTATTATTATTAAAAATTTAAATTATTATTATTATTGTTGTTGTTGTTGTTGTTGTTGTTGTTTACTACTACCATTCTAGGAATAGCTAAAGATAGGGGAGGGAGTGTCTTCAAATATTATACAAATTCAAGAATAACTAAATCTTAGGATTATCTATTCTTATAATTTTTTCATTCAAGTAACAACCTGTTTATCAAGAATAGATGAAGAATGTAATAACTATTACTCTCAAACAAACACCCAATTAATATTAACTATATGTAAAGATGTAAATGGATCAGGTCGGATACAGACCGCTCCTAGGCCGGCTTAGCCCGACCACGAGCTGACTAGCTTGTGACTAGGCTCATTCTTAATATTAAAAAAATGACGTCATTTTAATTTTTCGATTAGGCCACAGGTTGGCCAGAGTCAAATTTGACATTCTTAACCATATGATAATAATAAATCAAGACCATAATAAAAAATGTAAAATTAATCAATATTTTTAAAAACATATCATAAGTTTAATCGGTATTAAATCATCATAAAATCGATTAAATATTAAATACAATTTAAGAATTTTAAAAATGAATGAAAAAGATTATACTTATTAAAAATTTAAATTTTAATAAAAATATTATTAAATAAAATTTAATTGATTTTTATAAAAACTAATTATGTTACAAAAATTAGTTAATAGTTAATAAATTGAATATTTTTAAGATTATTAAATTAAATTAAATTAGATTTAAAAATTAAAATTGAACTGAAAAATTAATCTATTTAAAATTTTTTATTTTGTGAAACATTACAATTAATAGAGTTTAAAATAATTTAAACAATCCCAAAAAATGAAATAGTAAGAAATGAGAAAAAGGCAAAATTTTCCGGAGAAAATTGAAACAATCCTCGAAGAGATCCGAGAATCACAGAAACGACTTTCACCTGACCGTGACTCACTCTCCTTTCGCCACGTGTCTTTCTGTTGCTGGTTTTAGAAAAATCAGTGCACTGGGTCCCAGTTTAACATACAAATGTCCGTACAAAACAAAACAAACAAAAGAGACACTCCTCCCTTCGTCTTCTTGCTTTTTCATTTGACCTTCCTTCTCTGTGCATGTAGTTGGAGTATTGTGTGTGTGTGTGAATAGGTGGTGTGATTGTTGCTATTTACTGGGTTTTGCTCTGTTTTGTTTGTGGTTCGTACAATGACGGACACGACTGACGATATAGCGGAGGAGATCTCTTTCCAGAGCTTTGATGATGATTGTAAACTGCTTGGGAATCTGTTAAACGATGTGTTGCAGAGAGAAGTTGGTGGCCGATTCATGGAGAAGCTTGAAAGGAACAGAATCCTCGCTCAAGTTTGCTCCTTTTTCCCTTTCCCACTTCAATTTTCGTGTTGGACTTCTTGTTTTTAGTCAGTGCTGTGGCGGTGGTTTGAGATTGTTAGATGTTTGTGAGCGTTTTTTTTTCTTTCTGAAAATGGTTCTTGGTTTTTGCAAGTTTTGTGTTTTGTCATATTGCTCTTTGCATGGTTTTGTTGGGTTGCTCAGGAAACAGAGAAAATCGAAAATATGATACCTTTCTTAAGTTTTGTGACGTTTTTATGTAAAATATGAAACTAAAACATCTTAACAAAGTTCTCTTGTCTTTCTTTTTCCTTAGATCATTCCTCCTCCTGTGAAGATCGCACCTTTTCTTTGAAATCTCTAGTTTTTACCTTGTTGATGTCTTTTATGTTGATTGTAGAAAAAGAAGAATCAGTATGGCCAACTAGATAATAGGAATTATGGTAAATGATTGATGATAGTGAGTCTTGCTTAGTGTGCTTTTCAAGCGTTCTGTATTTATTATGTAATCCAAATGATCGTGAACATTATGATGATATCTGCACAATAAACATGGTAAATGCTTTTCCATTGTATTATAGAGTGCTTGCAATATGAGATTGGCGGGGATCGAGGATGCAGCTGAAATCCTGGAGAAGAAACTGGCATTGGAGATATCGACTATGACACTAGAGGAAGCCTTCACCATTGCTCGAGCATTTGGCCATTATCTCAATTTGATGGGAATTGCTGAGACTTATCATAGGTTCTTGTTTATGAGCACCTCTTCTTATTAGTTAGCATGATTAGGTTATTAGTTCTATGGCATAATGCAGTGACTACTCTCATATAGTCGCAAATTAAGTATTTTAGCTAGGAAATATATTAATGCATTATTTTTCATAAAGAATCTTTTGGTTTCCATATAGTGTTATAAGGCAGGATAACTAAAATCATGCAGAAAGTTTGCATTTGTTGGTTTTCTTCTTATACATGTAATAAAAGGTTAGGAAGTTGGTTGATGATAATTACTGATGAGGGTGGGATTTTGGTCGAATTTTGTCGATACTGTTTTTGGCAGGGTTCGTAAAACACGAAGTGGGGCACATATATCGAAGTCTTGTGATGACATATTTAATCAGCTGGTGCAAAGTGGTGTATCTGCTGAGGAGCTTTATAACACTGTCTGCAAACAGGTATGTTCTCTATTGTACTCTTCTCAGGGATTGGTTGGTTAGCTGTGTAGAAATTGTGCGAAGCAACTAACAATTTCTATAATTCAACTTATATTCTTAATGTGCTAAAATAATACCTTAAATTGTCCAAAATAGCAAAACAAGTTTTTAATTACTCAAATCTTTTTCCATGAAGTCTTGGAAGAAAATTGATCTAGGAGCAAGTTGTCAATGTTTCTTTTTTTCAAGGCCTTGTCTGTTCTTTTACTTATCAAATCTTTGTTATTGCAGGAGGTTGAAATTGTTCTTACTGCACATCCTACTCAAATTAATCGTCGTACCTTGCAATATAAGCACATTAGGATTGCTGTAAGTTTTTGCCAGCTGCTGTGAGTTCTATTGATGTTTTGAAATTGATCACCTAAGTTACATGGGTGTATGATAAATCTGAAGCACAAATTTTATGCAATGTGCAGCATCTTCTAGAATACAATGACCGACCTGATCTTACTCATGAAGATCGAGAGATGTTGATTGAAGATTTGGTAATGTTTGGAACAGCAACAAATCCATGATCCTTTCTACCAGACCTGGAAATTTGGATGTATGTCCAGTAAAAAACAATGCTCCCTTGAATTATATATATATTTTTTCTTGTTTTTATAGGTAAGAGAGATTACTTCAATATGGCAGACTGATGAGCTGAGGCGGCAAAAACCAACGCCAGTAGATGAAGCTAGGGCAGGTATTCTTCAAAATTCTAATGTGTTTTCATCGACATGTTCGGTACTTTTTGAGAGTTATAACTTCATTGCAGCAGAGAGGTTATTTATGAGAATTGCAGCTTGACTGTAGATAGCTGATGGTATTTAATGCTCAATTCAGGCTTGAACATTGTGGAGCAGTCCCTATGGAAAGCTGTACCTCATTATTTACGCCGTCTTAGCAACACCCTAAAGAAGGTTTACCAATCATTTCTTCTTTCTTATTTGTAGAACTTAGAAGGCATGTAATGGAATTGTTGACTTACTCTCATTTATGATTTGGACTAAAGCATTTGTGCTTTCTAACCTTAGCATACTGGAAAGGCTCTCCCATTAACTTGTACTCCAATAAAGTTTGGATCTTGGATGGGAGGTGATAGAGATGGAAATCCAAATGTCACAGCAAAGGTGAGGATTCCATACACAATGTTTCTTTTGAGTTGAATTGTCCTCCTGATTACTTGAAGGTTAATTTCATCAAGAATCAGTATGTTATCATCAGAAAATATTTCATGTTTGAAGACACCCATGATGTGAATCAGTTTCTTAACTAACTTATGGTGAGTGAATCCCACGAGTATGGAACTGCTGCTAAATAGTGAACGTAGCATGATGTTTAAAAACATTATTTCAAAGCACACTTCAATTGATGCCTTTATTCCATTTGAAGACCAAAGACCTCACCACCTTATTGAAGAGATGGTGAACAGTCAAGTGCCTAATGATAAGCTTTAAATTCAACATCATACTTTCCCTTTCAAGCAGACATAGTTGCCTGCTTATAAAAGTCTAACAATTAATATTGAGGCCTCCAAGTACAATGTAGAAATCCCACAATTAGAACAGGTTCACACTGTTGAAAGTGAATAATCATATTTGCTTTCCTCATGTCTCAAATGAATCTGTTATTAAAATATTATATTCTTTTCAGGTAATTCTTTTCAAAACTATGAAGGCAGTGTAATTCACTACAACTTGTTTTACTTCCACACTGTATTACTACTATCATGGACATATTTCAGCAAGTGGTTTCTTTTTTTCTGTTTCAGGTTACCAGAGATGTGTCACTTTTGTCTAGGTGGATGGCTATTGATCTTTACATACGGGAAGTTGACAGCCTTAGATTCGAACTATCCATGAGTCACTGCAGTGATAAGCTATTAAGAGCGGCTCGTGATATTCTAGAAGCAGGTTAAATATGTTTGGTGCTCTAAAAAAAAGCAATTTTTAGAAAAATCTTCTTGAACAATCAATAAGAAGCTGCCTGCACAGAAATATAAAGTTCTGAGTCTATTAAGTTCAGTCAGTATGGAAAAATAAATTTGTTATATTTATACCTTCACTTTCTGTACTAAGACATGTATCTTGATGTGATGATCCATGCACATGTCTCATGAACGTGGAATTTATTTTTCATGTAAATCGATTTTGTGTCAGCTGAAGCTCATGTTGCTACACTTTCAGGACTTCTCTTATGCTTATATAATCTGACTGTGAGTCAAATACTTTACAGAGAATTCTTCAGATGATCGGCATGAGAGTTGGACTCAACCTGTTAGCAGAAATCAAATCAAGTTTCATGGACAACCAGTTTCATCCCTTCCTACACAGCTTCCTGCTAGAGCTGATTTCCCTGCCTGCAGTGGTGAGGGAACCTACTATTTTAATTAAAATTTTGTACAAGTATTCTAGACATTATAACATTAAATGCATGTTGCATTTTGGTATAGAAAAATCATGAAAATTTTGAACTATGGAAGTCCTGGTCCAATTCATTGAGTAGGGAAATTTAGTCCAAGTCTGAATTCATCTAGACAGACCCTAATCCTAGTCTTAATAATCATAAACTTTAGTCAGTTATTTCGTTTTTGAACAAATGATATTTTTACGGGCCATATTGACTATATTGATTTCTTTTAATGTATCTCTTCATATAGAATGTGGTGATGGCGCATCTCAGTATCCCAAGCTGGAGCTTCCACGGACTAATTACATGCCTTCAAATCGTCAGGTGAATAAAGTTCTTGAAATTGTTGTCTTGTAGCTAATTAAGTACTTTTGTTGATATTGGATGTACTTAACTTCCTACCTTCTTTTTCTTTATGTACATATTATTGGATCCTCAGGTTTCTTCAAATTCAGAAAATTCGGCTAAGGATTGCAGTCATGGTTTACATAAATCACCTTCAAATGGAAATGTTTCTAGTCCTAATGATTCTCCATCTACTGGGGCTCCACGTACGTCTTCGTTCAACTCCAGTCAACTTGTTGCTCAGAGGAAACTCTTTGCAGAATCCAAGATAGGGCGTAACAGCTTCCAGAAGCTTCTAGAGCCAAGTTTGCCTCAACTTCCTGGAATTGCTCCCTACCGAGTATTCCTTGGAAATGTGAAAGATAAGGTATTGTTTCTCTTTAGGCCTCATTATGAGTTGTCAACAGTATATACTTACCATGAAGTTGTAAGTGGGGAATCTAGTAGATGGTAGAGCTGATAATAATTTACACAGGCTTGATAAAGCATTGTGCTAGTTCTTATTTAAATGTTTTTAATAGTTTTGGTCAGTTGAAACCTTTCACTCACTTTTTCTGACTCATAGGTGTTCCCCCTTTTGGAATGTAGAGACTTCCATTTCATTAATGCGGTGCTAAGGCAACAATGGTAAATTCCTTTAATAATAGGAACTGAGTTTACCACCGGAAAGCATAGATGTTTTCCATGAATATTAAGATAGGTACACATCAAGATGGACGATGGATTTACAATAGAAGAAAACTTTTCTTTCGGCATAATGCTATTAGCTGACAAGAGGTTAAAAGTCAATGAATTATCAGCAGGATAGGTTTGATGCAATATAGATGTGTAGACTACAGTGTTACCATGAATTGAATTTATTTATTAAAATTTCAATACAAACTCATTAATTTCTTATCCATTTATATAGATCCAATTAAGGTACATTTCTTTATCCAACAATCCAATTATTTTGTGCTGATATGTCCTCAGGATAGTCGTGATTAGAGAAAATAGAAGTGAGAGAGTTACTGAAAAAGTAATCTTTCTTTTTTTGTCTTTTGATCAAAATCTTTTGTTAAATATGCTTAGGATCATATCATCCTATAATTCCTGAAAGGGTGATACTAATACCACTCATTGAAGGTAAATTCCACATCAAGTGTTATAGGGTTTTGTGATCAACTTCCTTTCAATAATCATAAATCTTAAGGTGACACTGTCAAGGGTTTTCTTGGATCAATCAACTCGTTGCCTCTGTTAGACAAACAATAATGAATGCTTGTACATGGTATTCTAAATATTTCAGCTTATTAAGACAAGAAGACGGTTGGAACTTCTCCTTGAGGATCTTCCTTGTGACTATGATCCTTGGGACTATTATGAAACTGCCGATCAGTTACTGGAACCCCTGCTTCTATGCTATGAATCCCTGGTAAGAGCATTCTTATGCCAGTGTGTCCACCGAAAATGATCATTGTACACTAACAATGTGGAGTAATTGGAGGATTTACTTTCATTTATTTTCATTGATGAATTTTACAGCAATCATGTGGAGCTGGAGTCCTAGCTGATGGTCGATTAGTTGATCTGATAAGAAGAGTTGCTACATTTGGAATGGTATTGATGAAGCTAGATTTGCGTCAGGTGAGCCTGTTTCTGACTGTTAGCCAAATCCATGTATTTAAGGTGCCTGCTTTAATATAATATTTTGTGATGAAACAGGAATCTGCCAGACATTCTGAAGCACTTGATGCAATTACCAAATATTTGGATATGGGAGCATACAGTGAGTGGGATGAAGAAAAGAAACTGGAATTTCTGACAAAAGAACTGAAAGGAAAGAGACCACTGATTCCTGTTTCCATTGAGGCATGTATTTAAACAGCATCTGTGAACAAGTTGTGGCAATATGAGCATGATACATTTAACATTATGCTTTAGAAAATGGAAGTTCTTTGTTTAAATATGTAGGAAAGATGAAAGAGAAGGAAAATGAGGAAAACTCTCTCTTTGATGACAATGTCATAACCTCTGCAATATTCTTTGGATTTTAATTTTTTCCTTCCTAACTAGGAGACGTCACCGTGGCTGTTGACATAATGTGTAATAAACCCTTGGTTTTTGATAGTATCTTTCTTTCTGCTTCTCTAAGTATGATGCTGTTCCTTACTGGGTCTTTACAGGTAGCACTGGATGTCAAGGAAGTCTTAGATACCTTTCACGTTGCTGCTGAGCTAGGGAGCGACTCACTTGGAGCTTATGTGATTTCTATGGCATCAAATGTGGGTTTTTTTAAAGGTTTCTTCTTAAAGAGAGTTTTGAGGAGTTTACGATATCATGAAGTGCTATAACTCATATATGTAAATGTTATTATTGGCTCTATTCATGTGTTTTGGCAGGCAAGCGATGTCCTTGCAGTGGAGCTGTTGCAGAAAGATTCCAGGCTTGCTGTTAGTGGGGAGTTAGGGAGACCATGTCCTGGTGGATCGTGAGTATATCAATTCTATGTTCAGGTTTTTGTGAATATTTTTGCATGGTAGCTCAGTAGAATCATAATCAATTGAATTTATCATCAGAAGGTTGTCAAACCAGAAGGTAGGCCACTTAATGCAGAATATGGGATCTGTCTTTTCTTCTTCTACAGTTGAAAAATAACTAGAAGCACATTGATAGTGCCAAATGGAGAATCCCTTAACTGCAATCTTTTTTGCAATGATGCCTTTGGAAATGGAGAAAACATTTTTTCTTGTTTCTAGTCTAAAAGTACCATCGACGAAATATTCTGACCAAATCTGTATTTATCCTGTAAAAGGTTGCGGGTAGTTCCGTTGTTTGAAACTGTAAAAGATCTGAGAGGAGCTGGTTCAGTGATCAGAAAATTACTGTCAATTGATTGGTACCGTGAACACATTATCAAGAACCATAATGGGCATCAGGAGGTACTTGTGAATCTTTTCTCAAAACTCCTTTCAGTTTGCTCTGAGGAAATTTTGAAGCTTATGAAGTTTATATCATTATGACGATAGGTCATGGTTGGATATTCTGATTCTGGAAAAGACGCGGGGCGTTTCACTGCTGCATGGGAACTCTACAAAGCCCAAGAAGATGTTGTTGCTGCCTGCAATGAGTTTGGTATTAAGGTAACTCTGTTCCATGGAAGAGGAGGGAGTATTGGTCGTGGAGGTGGCCCCACATATCTTGCCATTCAGTCCCAACCACCAGGCTCGGTTATGGTGAGTATGCTTAGTTCTTTGTCAGCCTGATCTTTCATTCTGCTCTTACTGATCACGGTCTGGCCAACTTTCAGTCTTCAGACTGATATATTTTTGTAATCTGCCATTGTTGAGGTTCTGAGACCTATAACTATTTAGTATAATTTGTTCTTCCAATGGTGATCGTTTGCAAGTTGGTTTATACTCGGAGAAGGGAAAAAGATGATCTATTGTTTAGGAGCTATAAATCTGTACAAGTTATCTGATCTAAATTCTGCTGACAGGGTACTCTTAGATCCACCGAACAAGGTGAAATGGTGCAGGCCAAGTTTGGGCTGCCCCAGACAGCTGTGAGACAATTGGAGATATACACAACTGCAGTGCTGCTTGCAACTTTACGTCCCCCGCTTTCACCTCGAGAACAAAAATGGCGTAATCTAATGGAGGACATTTCGAAGATCAGCTGTCAGAACTATCGGAGCACGGTCTATGAAAATCCAGAATTTATTGCCTACTTCAATGAAGCTACCCCGCAGGCTGAGCTTGGCTTCCTTAACATTGGAAGTCGCCCTACAAGAAGAAAGAGCTCGACAGGAATCGGACATCTTCGTGCCATTCCATGGGTGTTTGCATGGACACAAACAAGATTGGTTCTTCCAGCATGGCTTGGAGTTGGATCAGGTTTGAAGGGTGTTTGTGAGAAGGGTCATACAGAAGACTTGAAAGCTATGTACAAAGAATGGCCATTCTTCCAATCCACAATAGACCTTATAGAGATGGTCTTGGGTAAGGCAGACATTCCAATAGTGAAGCACTACGATGAAGTGCTCGTGTCTCCGAGTAGAAGAGAGCTTGGTGCTGAAATAAGAAGAGAACTATTAACAACTGAGAAATATGTTTTAGCAGTTAGCGGACACGAGAAACTATCTGAGAACAACCGGAGCTTGAGGAGGCTTATCGAGAGCAGGCTGCCGTATCTGAATCCTATGAACATGTTGCAGGTGGAGATCCTGAAGAGATTGAGAAGTGATGATGATAACAATAAACTCAGAGATGCCCTGCTTATTACGATAAACGGGATTGCAGCTGGTATGAGGAACACAGGTTGAGGTGCAACTAAATCAATATACATATGAGAAACTTGTTCTCTTTGACAGTTTCTAGCTGAAGGGTGAATTTATAATTATATATGCCCCATTTGAGATCGTTAACTTTTGTGGATTATGCAAGTAGATCATGGACTTGTTGGATTTTCATAGTTGCAATGGTGGTATGATCTTCTCTGGTTCTTCAATTTTGGAACTCCTGAATTACTCTAGATTGCTTATATGTTGCTGAATGAATGAGCATTCAGGATTTGTTTTTCTGCTGAACTACTTACCAGGACAAATCAAGCTTGTAGGAATGCATTTTCCAGGTGAATATTGCATGAACATTACTAGCTCAGTTTTGCTCCTCTTTGATCCCATTAAGCTTACGTATAGAATTTGATGTGTTTAGGAAGGACTACATCATGCTATATGATGATGGTTACTACTGATAACCTTTTAATCAAATTATGTTTTAGTATTTTTA
>JANVCQ010000001.1:690024-722928 GCA_025531925.1 Erythroxylum plowmanianum
GTCCATATCGAGAAGTTCTGAACTAAATTGGGTCGTACATGTCTGTTAAGTGGATGTCACTTCAGACTTTCATCTGGATTCTGCTTACATATCCCTGTAAGCAATTTAGGTGCAAAGACATGATAGACTTTGCGTGAATTGGTTTTGTGCAATCTCCCCAAACTTACTCAAAACCTATAGTGTTTAGGTTCTATTTTGATAGATATGTATTTTAGTACAGAACATGATCATTACAAACACTTCTTGTCTATGTCAAATAGCAAAAATGGTTTCGAACAAACATCTTTGACCTGGCACACAAAAAGAAAGAATTTGTTCTTAATAACTACAATGGGATTCGTAAGTTGGTCGTGGATTTGTAGCCAACGATGTCCTTTCATCACCAGTTTGGTTTGGAGCATATATACTCACTAGAATTCAACTATCTTTAACTAATATTTTAAAAATTGTATCGAAAATTAAATTAATAAAATAAAAAGTTTAATAATAAATCAATATATAGTAAATAAATAAAAATAAAAAGGTACAAATAATAAAATAAAATACTTTATTAAAATACGAATGTCTATTAACGTGAATAATAATAATAGTGTAATTCAATGAAAAATTGATGAACTAGGCAATACAACCATTTCTGTCGATGTCAGAGAAGAAGTTGGAGAGAACGACGACGTGGTGATATTTGAGCTTAGACGATTCTGGAGACACGATTAGGTTTTATTTAGGTTTGTGTGGGCTTTCAAATTCGGGTCTTGATCAGGTCGAGTTTTGATCCAGTCTTATGACTCAGGCCAGTCTTCCACTAGACCACCAGATGCTGTCTTCTTTGCTCACTGGATTTAATGCAGATAGGACCCGACCTATTGATAAAGCCTTTCTATTTCTCCTGTTTTCCTTCTTCTTTTTTGTTTTCCCTTTATATTTTTGTTGAAGTTTGTTACAATTCTATTTTCCTCCTAGCTGTCTCTGTACACAAGTGGCTATAAATATTAGCTCTTCATCATTCAATAATGAGTGGAGAAAATATTTTTTTTCTTCTTTTCACCCAAATCACAGTATTTCATGGTATTAGAGTAATACTTTCATCGGTCTCCTCCTTAATTCTTGTGTTCCCTTTTTTTTAGATTATACCTTTCACATCAAGGCATTGGCTTGACAAAATACTTCCTTGGATTGAAACTTGTAAGATCCTCTGTCGGTATCAACATTTCCTAGTGCAAATACACCCTAGATATCTAGAAAGACGCTGACTTTCTTGACAACAAGCCTCTGTCCACCCCTATGACACCTTATACTCAGTTGACAGCCTCGGGTGCACCTCACCCTAACGTAATTGGGTATCGGCAACTGGTAGGCAAGCTTCTGTATCTCATCATCACGAGGCCAGACATCTTCTTTGTGGTTCAGCAGCTCTCCCAATTCTTTAACAAGTCAACCATTGACCATGTCCAGGCTAGCCACCGCATCCCTCTATATCTAAAGAGTGCTCCAAGTCAAGGGCTCTTCTACCCTCGTACCTCCTCTCTTCAGATAAAGACCTTCTTCGACTCCAATTGGGCTGCTTGCCCAAATTGTAAAAAATCCCTTTTGCGTATTGCTCGACTTCTCCTTGATATCATGGAAGTCGAAGAAGTAAACCACCATGGCCTATGAAATACAGTGGCTGCTTTATCTTCTTGGCAATTTTGGCTTCTGCCACTCAGGCGCCGCCTATATCTACTGCGAAAATCGCTCTGCCATCCACTTCTCTCAAAATTCAATCTTTCATGAGCGGACGAAGCATATTGAGATAGATTGTCATCTCATATGCGAAAAGATCATTTTTGGGGTTGTCCATCTCCTCCCCGTTTCTTCTCAGGCCCAGCTCGTCGACATTGTCACCAAGCTGTTGCCCGCACCATCTTTTGCTTCTTTCAAATCTAAGCTGGGCATCCATAATGTATGCCCTCCAGCTTATGGGGAGGTGATGAACCAGGCGACACAGCTATCGCCATCGATGAAAAAGAAGAAGATGTAGAAAATGACGATGCTGTGAGATTTGAGCTTAGATGGTTTTGGAGACACGATTAGGTTTTTTAGGTTTGTGTGGATTTCGAATCCGGGTCTTGATCAGGTCAGGTTTTGATCCGATCTTATGAATCAGGCCCAGTCTTCAACCAGACCACCAGATGATGTCTTCTTTGCTCACTGGACCTAATGTAGATAGGACCCAACCCACTAACGGAGCCCTTCTATTTCTCCCGTTTTTCCTCTTCTTTTTTATTTTTCCTTTCCATTTTTGCCGAAGTTTGTTACATTTCTATTTTCCTCCTAGCTATCTCTGTGCATAAGTGGCTATATTAGCCCTTATCATTTAATAATAAGTGGAGAAAAATTACTTTCTTTTTCTTTTCACCCAAATTACAATTTTTCAAAAATTGAATAATAATTCTCTTTCAATCATTTTTGTATTTCTTTGTATCAAGATTATTAAGATAATTATGATTTCATATGGATATCAATACTTAAAAGCAATGAAATGAGAGCAATTTGATGAAAGAATGGATACTATTTGAAGTTTAATTAAAGAAAGAAACTGTAAGATGCAAATTAATTGAATGATTCTAATTTATAAAAACGGATTGATTCATAAAAATTAATTGATTAATTAACAAATCAGTTGATTTTTATTAACAAAATTATTAAAATAAACCAAATAAAAAATTAGTTAGTTTAATATTTTTATAATTAAATCTCAGATTAATTCGATTTGTAATTATTAGGGAGGACTGCTAACTCTAAATTAATTCTCAATAATGAAACGTCTGTGTTGAAATATAAAAGTTTTCAAATCAGCAGTTTTTCATTCTTATTCTCGCATGGATGTTAAGTTGATTATACTCTGTTTTGTGTACAGATTTTAGAACTTTTTTTGGTGAGCTGTAAATATCTTCATTATTTTTTTTCATTTTTCTTCTTATACAGATATACAAAAGAACCACTGTTCACGTGAATAACATGAAGAAAAAATTCTTTCTACTATTGTGTTTCCTCTTCTTCTTTACATTATCAATGGCAGAATGCTAAATCTGTCATTCTTGCTCATATTCCGTTCATGGTATCAAAGTCAATCTCTTGAATCTGTGAACCTTACCATTTTTAAACTCAAAAACTTACCATACTCTTCATCATGGCTAACATCGATGAAGTTGTCGATCCCAAAAATAGAAATACAAATGTTATTCAAAACTCCGACGATCCCTTATTTTTGCAAGTATTCGATAACCCAGGAATGGCTCTTGTAACTGTCTTACTCAATGATAGCAACTTTTTTGACATGTAATAGATCTATGAAAAGAGCTCTAGCAGCCAAGAATAAACTAGGGTTTATTAATGGAAGCTTGGTGGAACCAACGGATGAACCCACTCGCTTGAAATGGAGAAGGGTGGATGAAATGGCCAGCTCGTGGATAATCAATTCAATGCAGAAAGATATAGCCAAAACCTTTATCTACTCTACCTCAGCTAGAAAACTTTGGCAAGAACTAGAAGAGCAGTTTGGTGAAAGTAATGGCCCTCAAACCTACCAAATCCAAGTACAGATATCTTCCATGGAGTAAGGTAATTCCTCTGTTGTCATGTATTACAATAAGATGAAAAAATTATGGGAAGAGCTGAATGTCCTTCAACCCATTCCTCAATGTTCATGTGGTGCGATGAGAAATTGTACTTGTAATGCTGCTGGAAGCTTTTTGGATATTATATCCCAAACCAAACTTATTCAATTTCTTATGGGTTTAAATGAAAGTTATGATAATGTTAGGAACCAAATCTTGGTTCTGGAACCTATGCCTTCAGTCAACAAAGCTTATTCAATGATACTGAGAGTAGAGAAGCAGAAGAATGTACAAATGAATTTTGCAGAAAATACTGATACAAGTGCCATGATGATTAAAGGAACACATTCTGGAGCTGATGTAAATAAAATTAATTCTTATAAGAAAAGGGAATTGCAGAAGAAGGATGATAGAAACTGTGAATACTGCAAAGGTGGAGGACAAACAAAGGATACGTGTTTCAAGCTCCATGGATATCCAGATTGGTATAAACAATTAAGGAAGGATAGACCAGCTGCTACAAAGGGACGAGTTAATATGGTCAATACCCCTTTTGAGGATAACTCCAGTGACAATACGAAAGCTTCAGCTATGCAGTGCCCACCGGCAGTCACAGAAATGCTTCAATTAGAAATCGCCAGAATTTTGAAGGGGAAGCAAATGGCACCAGCGGAGCAAGTCAATTTTGCACAGATTGAAGATTTTGTAGGTAATTCTGTTCTGAAACCTACAGTTGGTAAATTTAAAGATGAATGGATTGTGGACACTAGTGCAACTAACCATATATATGCATTTAAACATTCATTTACTTCACAGAAAACCTTGACCAGAAAAATCCTTGTCCATTTACCTGAAGGAACTATTAAACAAGTTAGCTCTTACGGTGATGTGATTATCCATAACAACATCAAACTGGAAAATGTTCTATACATCCCTGATTTCAAACACAACCTATTGTCAGTTAGGAAACTAACAGAGAGGGACTTCTTGTGTTGTAGTTTTTATCCTAAGTTTTTGCATTTTTCAAGACCTGAAGACTAATAGAGTCCTTATAGTGGGCAAGGTGAAGGGAAACCTATATATTCTTGATGCCAGTTCATGCACACCCGAAGCTATCCATAGATAATGCAATTTTCTTAATTCAGTACCTAGTAGAGCAAATTTTTGCTGCATAAATAATGTAGTTGATGTTAGTACTCTTACTTGGCATCAAAGGTTGGGACATCCTTCAAACGTTGTACTCAAACATCTACCTTTTATGAATGAGATTCAAACTTCTGTTGAATGCAGTATTTGCCCTCTTGCAAAACAGACTATACTACCTTTTACACAGAGCAATAGCAATGCAGATGATATTCTTGAGTTGATTCACGTTAACATATGGGGACTATATAAATATTCTATCATGACAGGAGCACATTATTTCCTTATTGTAGTGGATGATTTAAGTAGGTTTACATGGATTTTTTTTATGAAACATAAGAGTTAAACTGCATCTATTTTGAAGAACTTTATTGTCATGGCTAAGAATCAGTTTGAGAAATCAGTCAAGAGAATTAGAACCAATAATGGCCTAGAATTTGTGGGAGAGAAGTTTCAGTAGATTCTTAAATACTTTGGAGTAATACAAGAAAAAACTTGCGTATACACACCTCAACAAAATGGGATAGTAAAAAGAAGACATAGATCCATACTTCAACTAGCAAGATCCTTGATGTTTCAATCCAAAGTTCCAATAAAATTCTGGGGGGAAGCCATTTTGCATGTCACTTTTCTTCTAAACCGATTACCTACAGTTGTCCTGTATTGGAAAACACCCTATGAAATTTTGCATAAAAGGAAACCAACCTATGACAACCTCAAATGCTTCGGATGTTTGTGCTTTACAACTAACACTTTACCTCACAAAGACAAGTTTTCACTAAGAGCTTTTACGGGTGTTTATTTGGGGCATTCACTAGGAAAAAAGGGTTTTAAACTTTATGATCTAGACAACAGAAAATTAGTTATTTCTAGGGATGTCATTTTTCATGAACATATTTATCCCTTTGCAACAAAGGAAGACCATATCATTACAACCCCAAACACTCAAATTCCATTACCAATTATATCTAACAACACAAACGAATTTATAGAGGAGGATGCTATATGTGATAGTCCTATTGAGCATACACCAATAGAAATTGAAAATGATGAGGATAAGCTGCAAACTAGCAATTCATCCTTACCTATATCCATAATCGAAACAACTCCCATTAGACATAGTACAAGAATTAAAAAGGCTCCAATTTGGATGAATGATTATGTGTCAAGTGTTGAGCATGATTTATCAAACCACCAAAGACCCCTTACATATCAATAAACCTACCAAATACACTCCTCTTACCTATCCATGCACTATATCAAAACACATATCAGATGCACATATATGTTTTGTTGCAAATTTTTTTGAAATGCAGGAGCCAATGTCATACCAAGAAGCAAAAAACAATCCAAGATGGGTGAAGGCTATGAATGAAGAAATTAAGGCTTTAGAAATGAACAGAACGTGGGACATTACTGATCTACCCAAAGGAAAGAGGCCTGTAGGATGTAAGTGGATCTTCAAAGTGAAACTGAAGGAAAATGGAAAAGTTGACAAATTCAAGACAAGAATGGTAGCAAAGGGGTACAAACAAATTGAAGGAGTAGATTTCCATGAGAGTTTTTCACCTGTGGCTAAGGTAGTAACTATCAGAATTTTTTTTCCATTGCCACATCAAAGTCATGGAGTCTTCACAAACTTGATATTAAAAACACATTTTTACATGGTTATTTGGATTAAGAGGTGTTTATGGTGTTACTAGAAGGATGCAATAAAGCTAAACCAACTCAAGTGTATAAACTAAGGAAATCATTGTATGGCCTCAAACAAGCATCTAGACAATGGAATACAGAAATGATGATGAAACTGCAGGAGTATGGTTTTAAACAATCATGTCATGATAATTGCCTCTTTATCCTTTCTAAATCTAGTATTTTCTAGTTTTGCTGATGTATGTAGATGGTGTTTTGATTATAGGAAATTCTGAAGAAGAGATTGCAGCAGTAAATTCATTTCTGCATGACAAATTTACCATCAAAGATCTTTAACATGCAAGATATTTTTTTGGTTTAGAGATCACAAGATCTGAAAATGACATTTACATTAACCAGAGAAAATATGCTCTGGATTTAATCCAAGATGCAGGGTTGATGGGAAGTAAACCTACTGCTATAGCATTGATGAAAGGGCATAAGATGAGTATTGATGATGGTCCAAAGATAGAAGATCCATATTCATACCGAAAGTTGGTGGGAAGATTACTTTATTTGGGATATACAAGACCCGATTTGGCTCATGCCACACAACAACTTAGTCAGTATGTACATGATCCCGGACAGCTACATTTAAAAAACGCTTTGCATGTTTTGAGATACATCAAGAGCATACCCTCCTTAAGGCTGTATTTTCTAGCAAATAACTCTCTAAGACTCGAGGCCTATTGTGATGCAGATTGGGGATCTTATGTAGACAACAGAAAATTACTAACAGGGTATTGCATATTTCTGGGAAGTTCTCTTAGTAGCTGGAAGACAAAGAAGCAAACTACAATATTGAAATCCTCAGCTGAAGCAGAATATAGATCCATGGCGTCAACAGTGGGTGAACTGCAGTGGATATTTTACATTCCGAGAGATTTTCAAATTCTAGAATCACTTCCTATATCCCTTCACTGTGACAATCAGGCTGCATTACATATAACATTCAATCCAGTTTTCTACGAAAAAACCAAACACTTGGACATTGATTGTCACATTGTAAGGGAACAATTCAAGTTGGGCTTTATTTCAACGAGAAAAATTTCTTCATCTCAACAATTACCAGATTCATTCATAAAGGTTCCCAGCGCTCCATTGTTTAACAAGTTAGTGTCCAAGTTAGGCCTTTGCGATTGCTATCAGGCCTTAACTTGAGGAGGGGATGTTGAAATATAAAAGTTTTCATATCATCAGTTTTTTATTCTTATTCTCGCATAGATGTTAAGTTGGTTATACTCTGTTTTGTGTACAGATTCTAAAACTTTCTTTGGTGAGCTGTAAATATTTTCATTATTTTTTTTCATTTTTCTTCTTGTATAGATATACAAAAGAACTACTGTTCACGTGAATAACATGAAGAGAAAATTCTTTCTGCTATTGCATTTCCTCTTCTTCTTTACAGTATCAATGGCAGAATACTAAATCTATCATTCTTGCTCATACTAAATCTGTCATTCTTGCTCATATTTTGTTCAGTATGAGGTGAAACAAATTCTCAATAATGGAGTTTCTTAAAAGGAATGATTGCTTGATGCTTGAAAGTTTTTGACCAGACCATTATTCTCCCCAGCTCGACCTTCCATCATTCATGCAATTACAGTTTATGGAAGGAAGTCAGCAAGCACATTACAGGATGTCAAGAGTACACACATCAAGAGTCCAAGTTCATGTTCTTTGGATACCTTGAAATGAATTTTTAATAGAACACGAAACAAATTTGAAAACACGTAGGTTTCCCGAAAAATATTGCTCGATATTGGCATAAGTAGGAAAAAAGAAATACGCAAAACATGCAAAACTTGATAAACACGTAAATGACAATACATAACTATAAATGCAATGTTTTAAAAACCTGATTGAGAATTATATCGATAAGGCGAGAGGTTTATCATTTAAAAGATTTAATAAATATTAAACTATCATAAAATTAGCTAAATATTTAATAAAATTAAAGAATTTAAAATATGATTAAAAGAGATTGTACTTACCTATTAAAAAATTTGTAGTTTAATTAAAAAAGAGATTATTAAATAAAAATTAGTTGATTTATTTTGGTTCATAAGAATTTATTAATTAATAAAAATTGATTAATTAATAAATTAATTAATTATTTTTAACAACAAGAGTTATTATAATAAATCAAATCGAAAAGTTAGACAATTTAAAATTTTTACGGTTGAATCGGTCAAATCAGTTGAGTTTTTTAATCATTGTATATAAATACTAAAAACATGACAGCTAGAAGAAATTTTTTCTAAATATATCATGTGTAATATATTCTATTCTTATTTAATTTATAATTTTATTTTACAGATTTGGAATATTCCTACATTTTGAGATTTATAAAAAGCTGGAGGGTATAAAACAAAACATTGCCCACTATTGTTAACTCATTGAACTTGAAAAATTAAATATTTTTTAACTTTTTTTTATGGTGAGAACTTGTTTACTATTAATTTTTATTGAATAAAAATTATTTCTATAATAACAATTGCTGCACTCTTTTTAATTAAGGTTTGATTGTTGGTCCATCTCCTTATATTAAAACCAATGTTTTAAAAACTAAACTGATTTGATCGGTTTAATATTGAAAATCTTGAACTGGCCAACTTTTCGATTCAATGTTTAAATTTTTGTTTTGATTTATTTTAATAATTTTTGTTGTTAAAAATCGATTAATTTATTAATTAATCAGTAATTTTTTGTAAACTAATCAATTTTATAAACCAATTAATTTTTATTTAACAATTTTTTCAGTTAAATTTTAAAATTTTGATAAATAAAAACAATCTTTTTCAATTATTTTCAAATTCTTCAAATTTATTTAATCTTTAACTGATTTTATGGTGTTGTACTACTGGTTGAACATTTTAAATCTTAATCTTCTTTTTTTACCTGTTTAATTTCTAACCCGGTTTTGAAAACATTGATTAAAACATAAGAAATAGGCATAATATTGCCAAAATTAAGATCTAGAAAATGTTTTCTGACTTGCCGAAAATGATCACAAAAAATGAGAATAAGAGGTCTCACAAATTAAAGCTCAATTTTAAAAAAAAAGCCAAACCCCAATATTTTTGTTATTTAATATATCATTATACTAATTCTTTTTGCAAAATGGGGTAAAGACAGTAGTTCTTACGTCCTTCATATCCATTTACACATGAAGTTCCTAGTCCACCTGAGTTGGAAGTAAAGCTTTAACAAAACGTGACCTAAGAAGCTAACAAGTTAATGTGATGCATAACAAATTAATTGGCATACACTTTAATGTCTTAATAGAGGAGGACACAAACCAAAGTCAAAAAGTGGGCACTTTAACAATTAAATATCCTTCATTTGGTCCCCTAAAGTGGTTTAAGTGGTTGATGACACTCCCCAAAAAATCTCTAAGCATTAGGTCTTAGATTTGAGTCAAATTCAAATAGACTTTATAAGCATTAAGTGCTTAATTTGTCGCATGTTAAAATATTAAATCTTTAAATTAACTTGTTAATTGATTTTAAATTATTAACTCGTTAAATAATTCTAATTTATGAATTAATATGTGTATTTCAAAATTTATTAAACACACTCAAAAAAATAAGGATTATGACTTTTTTTCATGAAAACAAAAAAGAAATTTCTCCATTATTTACTTGTCTAATTGCCTTCATTGTACCTAAAAAGTAAACTTTTTTTGATATAGGAACACAAATTTATAATTCTTTACTATCTTACTAGTTATGTATGAAGAAAAAAAATAGTACAAGTCAAAGTTTCATGAAAAGGAATTTTAAAATGTCTTTTGGTTACTAAAATACAAGAGTTATAATTGAAAAAGGACTTTGACAAGTACAATTATTAGGGAACACTGACATGAAAAGGTCGTAGTATATTACATGTTTGAACAATTTTTTAATGTATATCCATATTTTTAATATGGATATAATTAAAGTTACTTTTGTAAAATAAATTCTGTTGCTTCTATCACTCATGTCGCTCTGCATCTTTACGTTCTAAAATTTAGATAATTGCACATTAATTAAAAGCCTTATTCTATGCTAGAATTCAAAACCAGAGAAATAGGAAGATTTTTTTTGGTCAATGTATGATAATAAGTCTAATGATAATATAAGAAAAAAGATATAGAAGTCCCCTTTAATTTAAAAATTCTTAATTTTTAAAATTCTCAAAAAATTTCTTTATGATTTTTAATTTTTTCAAAAAACTTATTTTCTTTAACTTTAGTTAAAAAATAACTTTGAAACATATATATCATAAACATCTCGCTTGGATAAATTAAATAATGCTTATATGACATTTTAATTCAGCTTTTAATTTCGAATCGAACTAACTAAATTTGATCTTAACTAATAATTTATTATAATTATCTTAAATTAATTAATAATTTAAGTCAACTTTAATTGATTCATATTAGGTTTAAGAGCTAAGTTGGATTGTCATATCGGTGATATTTGATTAATCATCATTAATTTGAATCCAAATTTAAGAGAAGACATTTTTCTAAAAAATTAAAAAATAAGATTTTTTAAATTAAAAAAAAGGATTTTTAAAATTTTCTTAAATTATAGAGGAGATATATGTTTTTTATCCAATGGTATATTGTCAAAAGTTTAAACAATCTATTTGTCAATTTTAAAATCTTAATAAAACTTTTAGTATTGCTTAATGTAAAGAAATGATAAGGGTCCAAGACGACCATTTTTAATTTTGTTAGGATTCATATTTGAGCCATATTTATGTGGAGAGGGTATTATATCATCTAGCCCTAGCATAGTAGCACATAAATAATTCAAGGAAGTGGAAAAGTTCCAGTTCTCCTAACCTTTTCCACCAATCTGGCAGGGACATCGGATGAGAGAACATAAAGTGAAAACTGGAAAGTACTTCTTCTTGTGTTCGTGACAAAAGTCCCAATAAACAAGTTATTGTCGTTTGTGGCAAAGCATCCAATTATGCAAAAGAAGAGGAATGTTTTCTTTTGCCTTTTTTTTTTATAAGAGCGAAAACCCTTAACCGTATTTTAGACAAATCACTCGACGAATTAGCAATTTAAATTCAAGTGATGTTGTCATAACATATCTTAATATATCTTCACTCTCGACCAACCATTTTTATCAAGGTTGACATGAATCAGTTCTTTTTTATTATAACCCAAACATTAAACCCCTTAAGCGATTTAAACTCAAGTAATATGTTCGACCTAAATGATATAGGTTATAATACGTTTCTCTTTTAATTAATTATTCTTATTAAATTTGAAGTGAATTACACATAACTCGAGCTTTTAATGTTTTAAATTAATTTTTAAAAGATAGATTAAGTGAAAAAAGAGAATTATTTGATTAGAAACGTGGAATCAGCTAAGCATTTGTTAGTGGGCTAGTGGGAAATATGATACATATTTGGAATTGCAGGAACCTCAAGACACTATTGGAATACATATGTTTGATCGAATATATGTATTCCAATAGTGTCTTGAGGTTCCTGCAATTCCAAACTTGTATCATATTTCCCACTAGATCAAATATATGTATTCCAATAGTGTCTTGAGGTTCCTGCAATTCCAAACATGCGTCATATTTCCCACTAGCCATTAAAACTTCCTTCACTAGGGAATTTATCCTTTGACAAGATTGAGATAAACTTGTGTTGGTTCGGTTTAGCTTCTTAGTTCCTCTTTCTGTCTTTTAGGATACATTAATTAATCTTCGAAGAGTTTCTTTAATGACAAGTTTTGTGGTTTATGGTTTGATGTATCATAAGTCGATGGAATGATTGTGGAGTTCTTTGGAGCTTGAAAGTGGATGGAAAAGGCTCTTTGCCAGTATGCACTATAAAACTAGCTAGTACCTTGAATCTAAGAAAGCTTTAGAATGCATGATCAAAGTGGATGCTTCCCTTTAACAAGACAATGACAAATAGTTTGTGGGATTTAGAGCATCCCATTTGAAGGTAGTGATATACAGTGGAGGCTTAGGATCATGAGATGCCAAGAGAAAAAGTGAGCAACAATTGTTGGATCTCTAATTAGCTCATCTCGTCCCTTATTTATCTTTAACTCTTTTTTCCTATTGTTATAATGTAATGTAAGAAATTTTCAAATTTCCTTTTGATCATTTCATCAGAAGATTTAATAGTGGTTTTACCTTTTTATTATGTCTAGAGCATTATCATAATTCCATTCAAGATTGTTTGGAGTTATACCAAAGGTAAAAGGTATAAGTAAGTGCTAAATATTTCCAATTTTTTAAAAATAAACGTTTAAAATATGGATGCTAGTTAATATATTTGATAATTTTATTGTTATTAAATACTCATAAATTAGTGTTTAACATATTAAAATTTAGTAATGCACTTTTAAAGCGTTTTTTAAATATTCGGAATTATAAAAATTTATTAATTCTTAAGTTACTTTTAGATTATATCTAAAGAAGGTATATTTTATTTAAAGTCGCAAATGTCGAAAGCTTCTCAAAATTTAGGGTTTTTTTTAAAACTTTAAAAATAAAAACATAATTTTTACAAAATTATACTTTTCTTTTATAAATCCTGTCTCATCTTGGTCAAGAAATAATCTCAATATTTTTTATAATGATGAAATCAACAATTATTATTTTTCCTGTACTTATCAAATAAATTGTTTATTATGCTTAATAACTTACAATTTACATATTTTAAATACATTATTTAACGAGTTAATGACTAAGAATTAAGTGAAATAATTGATACAGCTAATGTTTGCAAGTCTCAAAACGTATCTTCACTCTCAATCAATCATATTGTTTGAAGTTTTAAGTGAATTTCCAACTCTCTTTATTACAACTCGATCTCAGAATTGAAATACTTTAAAAAGGGTTTGTTACATTAATTGAACCACCCCTTAGAAGCAACTAATCCCAATATTACAAGGCCTATGGCAAGTAAATTTGTTATTAAGATTTAGAGTCTTACATTTACATTGACATATATGAAACTTTGACGATCCTTCTCGGATCAAGACCATGGTGTCATATATATTTATTGTGAAAATTCCTATAAAAATTAACATAATACATATATATGACATCATGGACTTGATCAAAGCAGACAAAGGAGGAACACGACAGTCACCCAAAGTGACGGGTCTCCGGAAAGGGTGTGAATCTGAATGGCCACTAAAACCATTGTCCTGAGAAAGCTAGAACCAAAGGACTAACAGCTAAGAGCTAAGTGACCAATAAAAAAAAGATAAGAAAATTGATAGGTGGATTCTGTACCAGTAACTTAGCTAAGGTTGCTAGTGGGATTATTGGTGCATTCTCCATTAATAATGGTTATCTATTTCATCTTTCTCATGTCTATCTCTACATTTTCTCTCATCCCCACTCTACATGTTTTAGTTTGCCTGTCCCATTCAATGGTACCGTGCATGATTGTTAAACCTTTTTTTTTTTTTTCTTTTGGCGTTTCCAACTTAATTTCTCTTATCTTCAAATTTTTTGGAGGAAGACTTAACCAAAATAAAAAAGTGTGCTTCCAATTTTATGAATAATATCAGAAAAGAAAAAGTTGGAATTGATATTTAGAATTGGAAGTAAAATTATAATAAATGAAATTGCAATATTAGTGAAAATTATACGAGTTGGTTTTAGTTAAAATTTGACGTGTCACAATTTTGGCCTATTTTTGTCATTTAATCCATAATCTTTTCTTAATTTGTTCAAATTTAGTATTTTTGACTTTATGTTAACTTTAGTAGGAAAAATGTTTTAATCGACATATTTTGATCAAATTATTAAAATCAAGTTAAAAAGTAAAGGCGTGATCTTAGGCATGGGCTAGTTGAGTAAAAATTATAACTTCTAGATTTGCATTTGCAGGAGAAAAACGTGCTAAAAATTGTTGAAACCTTATCCTGGCCAAATCTAGATAGAAGTAAGTGAAGTTATGGATTGTGGGATCCAAATAAGCATCACAAAAGGATCTCCATATGGTATTAAAGTGACTGTAAATAGGGTCAAGGTGAAGGAGGAAAGCATCCTAAGTTTTCCAACTACTCAAATAATTAAGATTCCATAAATAATTATATGCTTGATTTCACATCAATTTTATTTTTAATAGTGCATCATAGGTAGAGAGAAAATAAAATTGGAGTTGAAATCGATATTAAAACTGAAAAAAAATGCTTGAAAGTTCAGCAAATGCATATTAGCTTCGTGAAAATCATTTAAGTTGTTTTAATTTCAGATTGTTTGATCATATTCTAATACTTAAAATCCCGTAAAAAGACAAGGACATGCCATGATTTCACGTCAATATTAATTTTAATTGTGCATGTACAGAGAAAATAGAGTTGGAATTGAGCTGACCGATAGCAATTCTGATCCTGAAACCTTTAAAGTTAGCCTATTGTTGCCTGTCAATGCTGCAACCAAGCCTAGTGTGAGAAGGAAGACACGTGAAATAAATTGATGCATGCACATTGGAAAAGAACGCCACAAGTTTTTCAGCCACTAATTAGGGTTTCTAAAGCATGTGATATTTCTTCCGAATTTCCGTGATTTCATTGGTAGATGGAAGACTTTAGCTTTAGACATGGAGACTTTAGTTTTGTTTCCTTTTTCTTCAACTTTTCCTAATTTATAATATAATAAAAAATTTGGAATACATCCTAATACCATTACAACCTGTTTTTATACCGTTTTGTAGTAATACAAATTATTCAATTACATGTTAATTTTGGAATAATCACATAAAGCATCATTCATTGATCATTGTCATTCAACAAAACTTTAAAACCATTATGCTGGGTTTAAAACCATGTGATCTGGAACATGATTTATTTGTTAAATGAACATGCATAAGTGAGGAATGATGTCTTGGCATGATTTATTTGTTAAATGAACAACTAGTTAAGTACTTGTTAAGTACCTGCAGCGTCGCACTGCTTTCGTGTTGGACGAGAAAGAAAGAAACCTGGGCGCGGGTGGAAAGTAAAGTTTTAAAGTTTTAATGGTGTGTTTTAAACCCAGCATTGTGGTGTGTTTGGAAAGTAAAGAAGATAAATACGAAGCCACTATTTGAGAAGTAACGTGTAACAGACATTGGACAGTTGGCAAATTTAGATATGCAAAAAAATCGAATAAGAGAATCCAATTAGTGTAAGCTACAGTTGTTAAAAGTATGGATTTGTAGTATCAATCACCAAAATAGATATTTCCACATCACAAAGTACAGGTATCCAAAGCCTACATGACTCCAACAAATCTGACCTCAAAAGCGTTAGAATGTCCCATATTGACTGAACATAAAAATGATAAAGGGTTTATAAATGGTAAGGGTCAACTATTCAAATAACTAGTTCTAGTTATTTGGACAATGGTTGACCCAAGCCCAATTCTTGTTAGTGGACTCTACACTCTGCCAATATTAAAAATTCAATATGGTATCAGAGCAGGTTTGATCTGAATTATGAATTTCCCAGTTGTCCGTCTGGATGTCCATTCCCAGCGGCCCGGTCCGGTTACCACTGCGTATATTTCAAGTGACAACTGAATGTTCATTCCTAGTTGCACTTGAGGGGGAGTGTTAGAATGTCCCATATTGACTAAACATAAAAATGATAAAGGGTTTATAAGTGGTAAGTGTCAACTATCCAAACAACTAGTTCTAGTTATTTGGACAATAGTTGACCCAATCCCAATTCTTGTAAGTGAACTCTACACTCTGTCCATGTTATAAAATTTAACATGGTATCAGAGCGGGTTGCTCTTAAATTACTCGTCACCATCTCGTCACAATAAACTGTGGCACGTGTTGGGCCGAAAATTATCCCACACGTGAGGGGGACGTGTTGAAATATAAAATGAGAGTTTGTCCCACATTGGAGAAAGAGAGGAAAGATGACTAGCATATAAGTCTAGTGAGTTACTCCACCTAACACCAATTGGTTTTAGAATGGAACCTCACTTAGACTTGTATGTGGTTTAACTTTCCTTCTCGTATGGGCCGTAGGCTCATTATAAATTCTAACATGATATCAGAGCCAAGTCAATTTATCTCGATGGTTTGGGGCGGTGCCCGGTTATGTCCCTTTGCCCAATATGTCCATCAGATGTCCAGTCCTGCTCTGGACTGAGGGGGGTGTGTCAGGAATCCCATATCGAACAAGTATAAGAGCATTCAACAATTTATAATAATGTGCAAACCTCCTCCTCTTGAGTTAACTTTTGAGGATGAATTAGGCATTTCTAACAAAAAGCTGCTTTCTTTACTCTTTAGGGTTGTGCTAATATATTTGTTTATTTCAAAGATTTGACTTTGTATTGTGTGGATTTGTCGTGACAAAAACGTTTTATTTTTTCAAAAAATACATGATCCACTACTTCAAACTTTTTCCCCTTTTCCTCCTAATTTCAATTACTAGAATATATTATTGTAATTTTTTTGTCGTAATATTCACATAACTTGTGGTTACACCTGTATCGATGCATTTTGCTTTATTGCTTCTAATCTCTTCTTCTTTTATAGATTTTGACAACTTGAAAATTAAGCTTGCCCTTTCGTATTCCGAATACTCAATACTAATAGACTGTTATATCGTTAGGATTCATTATTGCCCTTTTATTATTTCAACGGATTATGACAAACATCTTCGAGCTCATTTTTTTATAGTAATTTGATCTACATTGATGACATTATGCTATACTAAAAAACTTATGAAGATATCACTCAAATATAATAATTTTTAATAAAATATTTATTTTCATATTATCTGTGATTATAGTTGTATCATTTATAATTATTATGATAGTATGTTTAATAATAACATAAAAGATGAAGCCTCATTGAAAAGGTCAATAAATCAAACACTACTTAGTCGAAGTGGAAGTATCCAATATTCAAGATTAAAAAGAACAGGAGATTTCGATTATTCCAAAATGATTGCCATAATAAAGAGCTGAGGTATCTAACATTTTTCCAAAATTTGTTACGTAACAAAACACTCTAATTAAATGCTTTTGTTCCCTATAAATATAACCACAACCGATATTCGGGGAGGTGTGTGTTGTTCTAATTTTACTGTTCCAACGTTGTTCTAACTTATCTCATCCATATATTTATGTAGGTCTCACATAAATGTATGAATGAGATACGTTGGAACAACAAAAGTGAAACAGGTGATCTGATCCTCCCGAAATTTCACCAACTAATATAAACTTATTTATACTTTGTTATTATAACATGCACCCTTCTAATAAATAACAATTTGATATATCTTCATAATAAAGGTCAATATATGATTATAAAAACTTTTTTCTTAAATTTATATACAATACGTACGATTCAATTAAATATTACTCGTACAACTATACAACTTAACTCTTTAAGTTTTATTTTAAGTAATTATAATGGACATAGTCTTCTTCCATTTCTAGTAATTTGTATGACATCTTACCAACTTATTCTTTTCCAAAACATGTTAGCCATGTTTTGTCGAACACGTAGTGCCGAGAGAACGCAATAGACTGACGGCACTTATGATAAAAAAAGCAAATATTTATAATATACATAATACATACATTATTGTTTAAAGAACGATGTAGGGGACAGAAGAAAAGGAAGATGAAAGGAAAAGATGGTAGAAAAGCACAAACCTTTCAATGATGTTGACGCCACCTTGTAGAGAACCTTTGATAGGAAACACGACACAATCTCTTCCGTAATCTCTCCAATTGAATGGAAATTTGCCACCTATAAAGCCATGAAAGAACCCACCTTTTCTTTTTATAAATTTTCCAGGGCAAAGCCATTCTTAAAAAGGAGATACCACTGTGCCTTCGTACAAGCCATGTGTCAAAGAGACAAAAGTATACTAGTTGGAATACTTGGGTTTGGTTTTAATGGTGGGAATTCTTCGAGGTTTAAGTTAACCATTTAAATCCAATGTTGTTGCCTTATTAGTATATTGAGTTTGGTAAGAATAAGATGAAACTAATTTCTAAAAAATTATTCAGAAAAAATGTACCAAAGTATAATAGTATGAAAGAAAAAAACAAGAGAGGAAGAATTTGGATAAAATTCGACTAATTTTAATGTGTTTCCTTCCTTAAAAGTAGAAATGGTTGTTTTTTTACTATTTAATAATAATAATAACAATTAGATTAAATTAAGGTTACAAAAGATATTTATATGTAAACACTAGATAATTCAATTCTATGTAAATTGTCTTTTACAATACTCAATCTATTTTAAACATAATTTTGATATGATCTAAAGTCTGTAAATATAATAATTACACCAAAATTTGTGTTTCTAAA
Organism: Erythroxylum plowmanianum; assembly: GCA_025531925.1. Taxonomy (NCBI): domain Eukaryota; kingdom Viridiplantae; phylum Streptophyta; class Magnoliopsida; order Malpighiales; family Erythroxylaceae; genus Erythroxylum; species Erythroxylum plowmanianum. Next base: position 708,767 of record JANVCQ010000001.1, read on the forward strand.
TGAAGCAATGTATCACAAATACTATTTGAGACATAATCATGTTTCATATCATATTTTACACTATTTCTTTTGAGCAAAGTATGAATACACAAGAAATACTCTAAGATTGCATATTTGTGTACACAAGTCATATACAACAATTTCCATATTGATGAATATACTCCAAATAGGTTAAGTTGTAGCCATGTTTAATATCTAGAGATATTAATTAAGTCTAACCAATGCTAGAACTTCTTTGTGGTAATCAACATTATCAACATGTTATCTAGATTCTTTGAAGCATGAACCTTTTTCTAAAAACATCTAAATTCTTTGAAACATGAACCTTTTTCTAAAAACATCTAATCAGATGTAATTAACTCTCTTATTTTGTGAAACTTGAATTTCTGTACTTAAGTCGTGGGACGATATACATTTGTCAAATAAATGATACTTTTACTATCATAGTGCACTTGACTCTACCTTGTTCAATACCCACTTCCTTTATTATATCACTAATCCCTCTATCTTTTTCTTAATTATCCACAACCTCTTTAAAAGTAGTTAGATCCACATTACTAATGATAAGTGTGAATGAGACTGACCCTTCACAATTAAACATGTTTACAGGCCTAATAATATGTCTTGCTTTATATGTCACTATACCATGATAATGCTTTCACCTTACGTAGTCTCTTGAATTAGAGTTTTTAACTCTATTGATATCTCTTCTAGACTATTCTAATTCTATTTGTACCACCTTTGAGCATATACTACTATCTACTAAACCTAACACATCTTCTCCGTATGTTTATTTCAATATATTTTGTTCATCAAACACTACATACTTTCTAATATCATTTTCTCTTATATTGGGTCCTAAAACTTGTATCCTTTTACACTTATAGGATATTTAAAGATATATTTCTTTGAATTTGGATCAAGTTTTTATCACTAAAGATATGCACATAAGTGGAACAATCAAATATCTTTAATCAACAGAAGTCTAATTTACTTATTGTCTATACTTCCTTTTCCACTCTCTCATCTAATGAAGTATGTGGTAAGATTTTAATAAAATAACATATCATACTAACTACTTTGGCTTAAAAAATTTTAAGGAGCCTTACATTCAATCTTAAATATTTGGTCGTTTCAGTTATGGGCCTATTCATCCTCTCCAAAATGTCATTATATTGTATTTTATGAACTATGTAATGCCTTTGAATGTCATGCTCTTTACAAAATTTTTAGAATTATGAGTCTGTATACTCAATACCATTGTCTAATCTTAAGTACTTAATTTTTGTGCTCTTTTAATGCTTTACCTTAGACTTCTATGCCTTAAACTGAGTAGAAACTTCACATTTTTGTTTCATGATATATACCTAATTTTTTCAAAAATCCTTGATAAAAGTAACAAAATAGTAAGATCTATCCAATTAAAACTCTTTAAAAGGATCCCATAGGTTAGTATGCACAAAGTCTGAAATTTTCTCAATTTTATGCTTGTTCATCTTGAATGTCACTTTAAACTATTCTCTAAGCACACAAAACTTGTAAAAATCTAATTTATAGTGCTTCATAACATTCAATAAGCTCCTATTTTAAAATTTTGTCATAACTTGTTCACTAAGATGATCAACTGCATGTGCCACAATATACTTTATCTTCCTCTGAATCTACTACAATAACTTCTCCATTTATAACTTTACTTCCTATTAGTATGTAGATGGTCTATGTTATTCTTGGCTTTTTCATTACAATTAGCACAAACTTAACTATCTTAATGTTGTCTCTATCAATTTCATAGTCAAAACTATTAATATATAAGATGCTCAAAGAGATCAAGTTATTCTTCGAATCTAGTACATTCTAAACATTACCCAATGTCCTAACAATATCATTAAATATCATATTTTTGTCCTATCTTATTCTGACAATTTCTCAAACTTCATCATCTCTCAACCAAATAATGCCAAAGTTGCTTGGCATGTATGAAACAAACCAATTATTGTTTAGGATAATGTGATGTTACCGTCACATATCCAAAATTCATAAGTCTTGTAAGTTGACTAGTTGAAAGGTAAATAATGTCTCTGTTGTCACAATTTGAGTCCTCGTTTTGCATTATATTAGTAGACCTTAATGACTTATTATACTTTCCTGACCTTAATGACTTATTATACTTTCTTTTTTGATCTTGCTTCTTCTTATTTATATATTCCCTCTTGATATGTCTAGTGTTCCTGAGCTTATAACATCAAACTATCTTTTTTCCCGTATTATAGTTTAGCTTAAAACTTCTGCTAGACAAGACATCTTTACTCTACTTACTACCATTATCCTAATTACCCCTTATGTGCAATTTTTTACCTTCAGAGTTTTTACCACTGTTTAGTCTCTGTTGGTTATAAGCTAATAGCATAATCAGTGACGAAGCCAGAAATTTAATATAGGAGGGCCCGAATATTAATTTTTTTAAATTTTGAGGGGCCCAGTATACCACTGACCTTTAAATAACTCCGTTTTTATATATATTTATATTTATATATATATATTAAAAATATTTTTTTAAAAAAACCTTAGGGGGCCTAGTGCACCACTGGGCCCCATGTAGCTCCGTCATTGAGCATAATTGTTATGTCTTCCACATTAATAGTCTCTTTGCCTTATTATGTGAGTGTGTTTACCACATATTTGTAAAAAAAATTTAAAAACCAAAGTAAGATCATCACTTATATCTTTGTCACCAATGGTTACTTATAGCCTTAGAAGGTTACTAATTATTTTTGATCAAAAGCATTGATATGTTGTTCTAAGTATGTTCATTCTTAGATCTTTAGCTTGTAATGTCTGTACTTCAAAGACAACTTGTTTGTGAGAGACATTAACCCATATTGATTCCTTAACTTCTTTCATATCTCCTTAGGAACACAATATCTATGACGTAGTACATCAATAAATTCCTCACTCTTTGTTGCCATAATATGATATTTTTAGGTCTATTGAACTTACCTACTTCAAACTTTGCTATTGAATTCATTTTTACCTCAATTATTCTTTGATACTAATTGAGAAAGAATAAAACTAGAATAAAGTATTATAAAATAAAATCGTTAAGATATTTTATTTTGGGCATTATTTGTATTTTTGATATATTTAGTATATCTTTTATGATAACAAGTTGACTTGGCATAGGATTTCACTATCTTGAATTATTGGAGATAAACTTGGAGATAGAATCCTAAGCAAGATAGGAATTATTAGAGATAAACTTGTAGGAGATTTATCATAAAATTGTAGATTTTTGGCAGGTACGTTTTTTGTATACTTGTGTGGAAAAATAAGCAGCTGAGATCATCAATTTTGACAATTGTGTTTATTTGTGCTTTCGTGAACAATTATATGTTCTATCTATTAATTTGTACTGCTGCGTTGTGGGAGGTTCTGCAGTGATAGCATATAAATTCGGCAGCAGATTTTTGTTTGTATAAGGAGTCTATCAGGTGAAAAACTATGCAGTCCATCCATTTATAATTGCAACCGCATTTTATGTGCTTTGATGATCAATTACACGTCAATTGATGATTTGTGTGATTGCATTTTTGTTGGTATGCTTTAGTGATTTATTATGATTTTAGCAATCCATGTTGCATGAGATATTATGATTTTAGCAACCATTTGTTTGAGGTACTTGTGATATCAAATATATACTTGATTGAAGATTGGTGGGGCTACTATTCGTGTGGGCTTTCAGTGATTGATTACAAGGTTTTATTTGTGAAAAACATGCCGTCCATCTATTGTTTTAAGCAGTTGTGTTTTTGAGTTTTTTCAGTGATTAATTATACGTTCTTACAATGGTTTTTATGGCTACTGTCTGTGGCTTTCTACGGTGACGAAACATATATCCGACTGATGACTTTGAATGATCAGTTCAAAAGATTCTGAAGAGATTTTTGTTAGACAACTTCCCATAAGTTTGGTTTAATGAGATTGCACGTATAGGGGAGTGTCTTTTGATTCAAGTGTTTCTTTGTTTATGTTATTACTGATTTAATCAATTGAGATATTATTTTCATCTTTATTATCGTTTGTTGTTGCAAAAATTCTCAGTTGAAGTTAACATGAGGTGGTCGTCTTATTGGATGTGAAATACTTTCACAGGTTGTGAGTACCAGTGGGTAGTATGAGTAATGTCGGCTCAGTAAGGCCTTGTATAAGATCATTATAATTCGATGAAAGTTGATTAATGCAAGGCCCTAAATTATACCCTAGTTGAAATGTTACATATTTATGAAAGTAAATGTTATAGGTGTTGAAATTATGATATGCTTGTGAATTATATATGTCTTGATCTTGGTTTGGTGGACCATGATTAGTTACTTGGAATTAATTGGTACCATTAGGAAATTAAAGTATTAAAATGTACACTTGGACTAAGAAAATTGTCAAGTGGCAAGATAACTTGGTACATGAAAATTAGTATGACTAAGTTTATACATTGAATGACATTTGGCAGCATTGGTTAAGTAACAAATGGCCTAATAGAATTGTGACATTTGGTAGCTTAAATTGAGGACAAGTGGCTCACTTCTATGTGTGACATGAAGGTTGATTCATTGAAAGACATGTGCCCTTTCAAATTTATGACATCTAGCACTAAACAAGTGCTGAATAACTCTAGCCCATTTGATGTTTCTGCTGCATTTTCACCAGCCTTTGCTCCTCTCAACCAAAACTTTCTCTTGCTCTCACAAAATCCTGGATTTTTCTTCAATTTGGATGTTCATTGCTTGACATCTTTGCAAGATGTTGCATCATGGAAGTTAGATCTTGCTATCTTTTATGCTATTTTTTGGGTGCTAAGATCATCCTAATTTCACTTTGATCCTGGAAGTGTGTTGGTTGCATGAAGTCTAGTTTAGCTTGATCTTTGAAGAAGAAACTTGAAGTTAAACATATAAGTGAATTCTAGACTTGATAGCATGTATTAATACATACTCTATGATTATTGAAATAACATGGAATATGTGTTATGATGATGATAAATGAATGCTGAAAAAGTGATCCTTATATGGAAATTTTGTTTTGGTTTTGATGTATAAAAGATAATGATTTGTGAGTTGCCTAATGAATGATTTTTGAATTGGATTGAACATGAATTTGATAAGGGCTTGAAGCATAAATAAGGTTCAATTGAAGTGAAATTGACAGAGTTTGGTGAAGGTGTATTGGATGGAGTATGAAGGAGTTAAATTTGGAAACAAAATGAAGATTATGGGTGAGTGAACCTTCGGTTCACTCATTTCACGATTGTGGGATTTATACAGCACCTTCTCACGGTCGTGGAAAATGCTTTGGAAGGGAAAAAAGTTGGTTTTGTACATTTGTTGGACTATATAATGTTAAGGCATTTTTTAATGGTGTAATTGGACTTGATTAAGGTGTAAATGAATCTAGTTTGATGTGGAATTAATTTATTAAAGGTTTAGATTATTAATTGAAGTAATAACTTTACAAAGGTGTTATTTGATAACAAAGTATCTAAGTTTGAAACTTATAAGTTGTTAAAGGAATGATGTTTACTTATGAGTGCTAACTTGAGGTAAAGAACAAGAATAATGTGTTAGTTATGAATGTTTGTGAATTAGGAACTTGTGTGAATACATGTAATGTGTAATTACTTAATGTATTCATTGGTGCATTATTGCCAATATTTATGTTTATAAGGCATATTAAGTTTGATCAAATATGAATGAATATGTTAAATTTGAGCAAAATGGAGTAAAGTCATATGTTACGCACTACATCACTTACATGTGATTATGAAATCTGAAATGTTTTGTTTTTAAAATTGCTAAGTCCTAGTCGTGAGTAAATAAGTATGCATCGAAGGGTCTGCAACTGCTTCTGTAACTAGACACTAAGGTGTCTTCTATAACTAGACACTTCTGTGTCTTTTGTATCTGGACACTTCGCTGTCTTTTGTACTTGACACTCCGTTATCTTGTGATCTTAGACATTTTAGTGTCTTCTATTTCAGAGACTTAAGTCTCTTCTGTTTCTGAGATACCAATCATAGGTATCTTTTGTTCTGGTCCCGTTATCCATTTTCTGTAAAAAGGACTAATAGGCTACTCTATTTTATGTTTTGATATATGTTTTGATTTGATACAAGATAAGTTCTAATTTGATACAAGATCTATTCTGATTTGATACAAGTTATGTTCTGTTTTGACACATTATATTCTATTATGAGACTTGTACATTATGTTCTGAAGTAATGATGTTCTGTTCTGATACTTATATATTTTGTTATGATGCAAGAATGTTATGTACTAATGAATTACATTCTGTTATGAGACAAATAATGTTTGGATTGCTCTTTAATATAAACAATTAAAGATTGCTTATGATATAACCTGATTCAGTATATGTGAATGTTAGTCGACTGTTAGAAACAATCGCCATTATGCATCATGTTTAGTTATTTCCCACTAAGCTATATGTGTAGATTCTGATAAGAAGACTTAAGGCTAAGACAATCACAGTGATCAATGAAGGACTTGATATGATTTTGGAAAAAGTTGTGTTTAAGTTTTAAGTTGTATTTCAATGTGTTGAAACATATTGTGTTATTGGATAAATGGTTTGTAATAACTATAATACATGATGCATTTGTATATAAGAAATGTATATGATGAGTACAATATATACCTGATGTTCTGTATGTAACTCAGCAAAGTATGAATGTGAAATATGTTAACTTATTTTCAATGAATTTTTGGAATATTTTAGTATGTTTTAGGATTGTTTTATGTGACATCTGTATATCCTCTCACGAATATTCGGGTGTTACAATTAATCTGAGTAAGAGCCCCACAGACTTAAGTCTTATGTGTCGATTTACATTAACAAATTTTGTGTATTGATTTATTTGTTGTGTATTAAAATTTTATTCTTGTAATTAAATTGTGAAAATTCATAGTTGTTGATTAAGGTAGTTTTTGATAAGCCACAGTCAAATTCAATTTGAAACAATAGCACAAAAAGATTTTTAACAAAGTTCAATTAATTTTGGTATGTTTAGGTGTTCAAGAGCAAGAGAGACTATTTTTACTATTTAATAATTATATTGAATACATCAAACTAGGATTAAAATAGATATTTATATGTAAGCCCTAGCTGAAATAATTTTATCTAAATTATCATTTAACATACCAAACCTTTTTAAACAATTCTAATACGGTGTGGAGTCCTTCCAAAAATAGGATTATACCAAAATCCGCCTAATCTGTGGTGAATACTACCTATGATATGAGTGTATTTTAGATTTGTTTTATATTATTTTTTTTTTGGGAAAAGACATGAATAGGAAAATGACTGTATCTTTAAATCGTGTTCTTTTTTTGTATATATCTGCAAGTAGGCACGAGGATTGATATGCTGGTGTTACAAGTCATGTAATTATTTAGAAACTCCCTTGCCATTGAAACTTGTCATTTGAACGGGTATGTGTTTTTGTTCATGTCTTCACCTTTGCATTACAAAGAAGAACACGTCCCAACATACGAACAGACTGTGAGGTTTATAGTCTAGAAATTCTCTAAGATTGCATGAGTGTATATACGAATCATACATAATAATATTTAACAAAAATCATCTTTAAATTGGTTGAACCTTTAGTTTATTCATTTTAAGGATGGCGTACACTATAAAAACCACAATGGACGTTGAAATGGTGGTCCTTCGATCTTCTTGGGATTTTTCTTCATTACACACTAGTTAGATTGATCGGTGCTTAATCACCTATCGTACATCAAGCTCTTTGGACCTCAACAAAATGGTTATGTATGTGATGAGTGTCTTGCTTTTTAGTGAATTGACTTTGCAATAATTGATGCTTAGGTTCTTGTAATGTCGTGTCTGTAACCACATGATCAGTAATAACTAAGATTCTGCGGACAGTTGTTTTGAAACGAAACTGATATTGTGTTGTTACCTTATCCATTAAGAGACATTGATGACTTAATAAGATGTGCTCAAAGCATTTTTAACATAAAAAATCATTAAAAAAATCACCCATGTATGGGGTTGGGGCTAAAAATCTGTAATTCCTGTTAAGAATTAAGCTCGACTCTAATTAAATATTTTTTTTTAATTTTTAAAAATTAAAAACGATATCAAGTATGTTCAAAACCTGATAACTCAAGTAAAATCTAGGCCAATATAATTTAAATTAGGATTTTATGACACTACTTCTATATCCAAAATGATATAATTTTATATGTATAATTAAATGACGTGATTTTATATTTTAATAAATGATTAAAATTGAACTTATAAAATTTGATCAACTCAAATTTATGCTGACTACTTCAAGTTCAATTGAAATTCTAGCTATCTCAAATATGAGAAGGGTCAAGATCAAACTAAATATTTCAGGCTTAATCAAATTTTGTGAATAAAAGTAGTCTTTCTTAATTATTTTTTAAAATTTAAAATTTTATTTAAAATTTTAATTAATTTTATGTAATATAATAGCTGTTTTAATCTTGGTTTTTGGATTTAACTTCGGTTTAGAGTCAATCCTGACTCCAAGTGAGCAAAGTAAAACTCCATTATACGTGAACTAGTAGTCTTCCACGTAGCCTAACACACTCACTTAAACCAATGCCTCCACTACACGTACCTGAGCCAAAGTAGTATAAGTATAGTGCATGATCTATACGTACATAGCGTCTCTTTACACTTATCTCGTGCCTTGACACACTCTTCTCTTTATCTCTATCCCTGCTTGTGCGAGCTTTATAAGTACTCTTCACAAGAGTCTCTTCACTTACATGTGACCTTTACATCAATCTTGATTAGCCTCTTAAATTCTCCGCCTCCTTCTCTTCTTCTTGTTCTTAATTCAATTCATATAGTTTTTTTTTTTGTGTGTGCTTGCTCTCTATCTAAATGATGCCTCCTGATCAAGAAACCAGTAGTGTTATTATGGGAAATGGTCCCTCTAATGTCCCCCTTACTGATAAAAGAGATTCTGTTTCCATTTCCATTAACGTTAGTCCTTCGCGAGATCATGATCAACAAGAACCCAAGTTCTCCATCTTCAGTGAATCTTTACGTCCAGTGATACTCAAGGTACACACAGTTTCACAACCCCACCGAACATTAAAGAATTGATGTGATTGTAAGTGTTTTTGATGGTGCTTGGTGTTTTTTTCTTTTGTTTTCAGTTTGAAGATGTGGCTTACAGTATCAATCTGTCAACAAAGGGAGGTTGTTGTTTTGGTCCTAATGAACCCAAATCCACAAGAACTGTGCTTAATGGAGTTAGTGGCATAGTTCGTCCCTGTGAGCTTCTCGCAATGTTAGGACCTTCTGGTAGCGGTAAGACGACCCTTTTAACAGCTCTCGCCGGCAGGCTTTTCGGTAAGTTATCCGGCAGAATAACGTACAATGGCCACCCTTTCTCTAGCACTATGAAGCGTAAAACAGGGTTTGTGAGACAAGACGACGTGCTCTATCCTCACCTGACGGTCCTTGAGACGTTAACATACGCTGCTCTTCTGAGACTACCGAGAGAGCTAACCAGGGAAGAGAAAATACAGCAAGCTGAGCTGGTAATTGAAGAGCTTGGACTCACAAGGTGTAGAAACAGTGTGGTGGGTGGACCTTTGTTTCGTGGTGTGTCCGGTGGTGAACGCAAAAGGGTCAGTATCGGCCAAGAAATGTTGGTCAATCCGAGTTTGCTTTTGCTCGACGAACCCACCTCAGGACTTGACTCAACCACAGCTCAACGCATTGTTTCAACTTTAAGAGGGCTTGCACGAGGTGGTAGAACTGTGATCACCACAATTCACCAACCTTCAAGCAGGTTGTACCAGATGTTTGACAAAGTTGTGGTGTTGTCTGATGGTTATCCGATTTATAGTGGCCAAGCAGGTCGAGTCATGGAGTATTTCGGGTCCATAGGTTGCGTTCCTGGACATAATTATGTCAATCCTGCAGATTTTCTGCTTGATCTTGCCAATGGTAAATTTCCTTTTCCTTATCTTTCTGTCATAAATTCTAAATCCTTCATGTACTTGGTAAAAAACTGATTCAATAACATTTACGTGAAAGGAAGTAGTTGCCAATGTAAAGTGAAGTCTTATCATATAGAACATGGGAGATGACAGGGACTGAGTAGTTAGAAGAACCATTACTGTTGTCTGAGTTGTCTGTTCTCTTTTCTCTCTACTTTCTTCATTCGTAGTCTTCCAATTTGCATTAAAAATTTCCATTTCCTTGCAGTAGCCGTCCAAGTCAAAAACATTAATGTGATGTTGATTGTTTGCTTAGACCTGTCGTGGCTGATTATTGTAATTTTATTATCAGGATTGAGACTTTTTAAGTACTTTCTCTAATCAAGTTTAAGATAATGTTTAATTTCATTGTGTTTTACTATGAAGGTTTAGTCCCTGATATGAAACAAGATGATCAAATGGAATCGCATGGAGTAGTGGTAGACCATCTTGATGACCTTAATGCAACAAAGCAGTATCTGATATCATCTTACAGGAAGAGCTTGTACCCTACACTGGAAGCTGAAATCCACCGAAATCTCCAGGGACCTGTTCTTCCTTCACCATCATTACTAAGTGTGTGCGAATTTCTCACCTCTGCTCTCTTTCTTGTCATTAATTGTATGAAATTTTCTGTTGGTAGTATCTGGCAGAATCTTGATAATCAGTCAAGAAATTTTTTTCTCAGGTTCTGACAACCAATGGACTACCAGCTGGTGGCAGCAATTCAAAGTCTTGTTGAGAAGGGGATTGCAGGAAAGAAAGCACGAATCTTACTCAGGATTGAAAGTTTTCCAGGTTATGTCAGTTTCCATTCTTTCAGGCCTTTTATGGTGGCATTCTGATACCGCACACTTACAAGATCAGGTATTGATTGAATCCTGCTTCCCAATTCTCTTCTTTAAAACATCTTCACTCTGATGATTGACAACTTCTGAACAGGTAGGATTGCTCTTCTTCTTCTCAATTTTCTGGGGCTTTTTCCCAATGTTCAATGCCATATTTACATTCCCTCAGGAGCAGCCAATGCTTATAAAAGAGCGTTCCTCAGGAATGTATCGACTTTCTTCTTATTACTTTGCAAGAATGGCTGGAGACTTACCTATGGAGCTTGTTCTTCCGACGATTTTCGTCACCATCACATACTGGATGGGAGGCCTCAAGCATTCCCTACTGACATTTGCATTAACCCTCTTAATCGTCCTCTTCAATGTGCTAGTTTCACAAGGACTAGGACTAGCTCTTGGAGCTATATTAATGGATGTAAAACAGGCCACTACCTTAGCTTCTGTGATTATGCTTGTGTTCTTACTAGCTGGTGGATACTACATTCAACACATTCCTCAATTCATAACTTGGTTAAAATACATCTCTTTTAGTCACTACTGCTACAAGCTACTGATCGGGGTACAGTACTCTGCAAATGAGGTCTTCAGGTGTGGAATTGGGAAGCATTGCAAGGTTATGGATTTCTCTGGTATCAAGAACCTTGGTCTTGATCATAGATGGTGGGATGTCACTGCTTTGACACTAATGTTTGTGGGATATAGGCTTTTGGCTTATGTAGCTTTAAGAATGGGACAACCTCACTGACACATATCCTAAGTGAAAGTTTAGTTGCTACAACTTACATGTTTTGCAGGTGTGTTGGTTGAAGTTATGGTACAATAACATCTGCTGATCTTCATGGACTCTTGAGTGGAAAAAAAAACTTGATTTCCAGATTATCATGTACAAAATTTATTAAGATCATCTGAGTTTGTAACACTTATAATTCAATGACATGAAATATGTGAGCAGATAGCAAATCAATTGTGGATATTTGTTAAATAAATATTTCCTTCTGAAATTTTTTTCCTGCAATATTAATAACAAATATCTGTTTTTCTTTTTGAGGAAACATAAATTTTGATTTAAGAAACGTCAAGAAAAAGGGTCTCTGTAAAAACTCGGAAACAACAAATACAATAACGCGAGATTTGAAGAGATCCAATAATATGCAGCCTTATCCCTAGCTAATATAGAGGTTGTTTCCGAATGTAAAAACTCAGAAACCGATCTCAAATGTGGGTACTAGTGTACAAATGCGAATTACGAACTGAAGGGTGAGCAACCTCTTTAGCTTCTCTTAACAGAACACACACTGACATGTAATCTTTAGAAGGAAAGAGTTCGGGTTTGGCTTAAAATCTCCTATCTAAACTGAAATTAAAAAGGAAATGACAGTTCAGGACTTGCTTACGTCTAAGTTCCATACATCTTCCCTTTGTGATCCCTTCACTCATTGTACTGTTGAGCTCTGCCAGACATCCAAATGTCAGGAATATGATCAGAACAAATCACTAAGCATCAATACCTTGACACCTAAAAGGAATTCCAGAATGGAATTCTGATGATGTCACCTTTATATCTTTATCCTACAGTAACAACTTTCCAGATCAAGAATTCCATTAACGGTCCCTGTTTCCATATAAATGTCTACTGGTTCTTTTCACATTTTCACTTTATATTAAGTTGTAAGATATAATTTTTCAGGATTGGTAAATTGTTAGTCCCACGTTGATGAAGCACCAAAATCATCTCCAAGTTTAGACCAATTCAACAACAACTCTAATTCAACTTTTTTAAAAAAAGGTTTAACGTAATATTTTCAGATTTATAAAGATTTTTATTTCTCTACTTCTTTTTTATTTATATGAATTTCACATGATACTACACAAAATTACTTTGAGATTCAAATGTTTATTTTATCAAGCCAAGCTGCATGGAAATATGAAGAGTTTTGAGAAGCTTAAAGAGAAATTAGACCAGGTTTGAGTGATATTAAATATAACCACAAACACCGGATCTCAATCCGACATCTTCAGGTAATGAATTACGAGCTTGATTTTTGTATACAACTCATTCCGTTCTTATGTCTCTTTCCTGGAATTCGCTTCTGAATTCTGCTACGGAATAAGCATCCTATAATGTTGATGGACAATCATGCATCCTGTGATGCGCATCTCCACTTAAGTTGTGCTATTCTCTTGAAGCCACCATCTAATCTTACGATCAACTTGATCTGACCCATGATTCTGATTCCACATCATTTGTTATCAGACAAATCCAATCTATATAAATGGACTCATAGGACTAGCTCAAGCACTCAGAGATCGGCTAGGAATTCAGTCTTAGGAGCTCATCTCACAGTAAAAAAAATGGCATCACAGAAAGCTGAGAAACCCGTTGGCACTCAACCGGCCGCACCGGTCAAGAAAGAATGTGGAAAGTCCTGTGGACCAAAAGCTCCGGCCTCCAAGCCAGCCCCTCCCAAGGCTGAGTCAAAACCCCGAGAGACTAGGAAGAAGGTACGCTGTCATTAAGTGTCTCAGACTTGACAATGGTTTTTCACTTGCATAGCATGATTCTTTACAATGGTTTTTCACTTGCATGCATAGCATGATTCTTTCTTTGTAGGGTCTAAAGGGCTTTCCTTTGTTTCAACAGGCTACTGGAAGCAAAGCAGCAAGTAAATGAGGAAATCAAAAGGACAGGGACCACATGTGAAGAATCCATGAACTAGTTTTGTTCATGGTCTGTGCTTCATTATGCTTGCTCCTCCTGTTCCTATGTGTCTCCTCTTTTCATAGACTTTGTCTATAATAAATAAAAATCATATACTTAAGCATAAAGCTTGTTTTTGTTGTATTGTTTCGTAAACTGTGTTTTACTGAGAAATTTTACAGAAAAAATAATATTATGAAATAAACAACACCATAAGAATTTTAAAGAGAAACAATTGTTATCTTCTCCAATTATCAAGTAAAATGATGTCATATATTCGAGTCACTGTCATACCATACATCTGCAAAATATTAGCCTTTTTGTATATAAAAAAAGTATGAATGAGTAAATTATATATTACTCATACATATACTTTACAAATAAACCATTGTTTGAAGTGAGATTTTCCCGATAGTACAACAAGTGTGTCATGTGTTTGTAGGGAAGGTAAATAATAAGAGCAGTTAATGTGGTGGAAGAAGTGAGAAAAGATGGCTATACATACGAAGAGAGGTAGTGTGGTGGAGGAGGTGGGGAATTGAGTAAATACCAAAACCACTG
>JANVCQ010000001.1:723028-735563 GCA_025531925.1 Erythroxylum plowmanianum
AGAAAAGATGGCTATACATACGAAGAGAGGTAGTGTGGTGGAGGAGGTGGGGAATTGAGTAAATACCAAAACCACTGGTCGCATTTTTTGTCATATGAGAAGTAGACAAAAGTAGCAATAATTGAATTTTGTCTGATAATTCTAGATATTTAATAAAATTTCTAAACAAACATCAAATGAAATTTATCCAAACCCGTCATAATTACAGAAATAGTCATTAACAATGTTTTAAAAACAGGACTGGAAATTAAACCGCTAAAATTAATTGATATTAAATCGTCACAAAATTAGATAAAGATTAAATAAAATTAAATATTTTAAAATATGACTAAAAGACATTATCTTTGATTGATCATCGAAAAATTTAAATTTAACTAAAAAATAAATTGTTAAATAAAAATTGTTTTGCGAAAAGGAGCAAACAACTGATGCTATTAAAGAAAAACAAGTGCAGAAAAAGTTGGAGAGTTGAAGATAAAGGTGCTGACATTATGTTATGCAAAGAGGAGCAAGCAACTAAAATGGAGTTCAGATCTTCTGTCTAATATTACCCTGTTTTATTCTGTCCAATAAATCTCAGCCAGTTATTTACGTAGATCCTGCGTGGGTCCCGCATAGGTTCCGCATGGATCCCGCGAAATAAATGACTGAGATTTCATGGGACAGAATAAGACAGAGTAATATTGGACAGATGATCCCATCTCACTAAAATGTATTACTTTATATTAAATTAATTAAACAAAATCCTAACTTGCACATCCATTTCACCTGTCATTTTGCGTGTCAAAATATTCGTCTGACGTTAGGTCAGGTTCATTAACAGAGATACAAACGTTAGGATATTTTTATGAAAAATTGAAAATTTTAAATATTTAATTATTATTTTTAAAAGTTTGAATTATAATTAAAAGGTTAAGTAAATTTTGAAATTTTTTTTATCATTGACTCATTTTATAATTTAACTCAAAGTTTTAAAATTAAAAAATTAAATTTAATCAAAGCCTGATAAATTCAAACTAAAATTACTGACTTGGAATGAAACCAAATTACGGACCTCAAGAATATTGGATACAACTTTATTTGAACGTTGGCTAATACCAATGAAACGTCCAAGGCTGTCAAATTGTCGGGCTGCCAAAACGATTTACTAGTTACTACAGAAGATTACAAAGAAGTAGGTCCATATAACGAAGAAGATCGTCTGTGCCATTTGGTCCGTTCCATAATGAAGGAAAATCCAAAAAGAACTGAGCATGAAAAGAATCTATCTCAAATCTCAGGGCGTAGGTGAATTAATAAGGAGCTCTTCTGATTTAAATGAGGTCATGGGTTTGAACCGTCTTCATGTATACAGCGGTTTAAAACTTGAGGCTAGAGCTTTGCCTCTCGCAAGGGACCTACTTGGCTCAAGCAAGAATTAGTCTAGGTATGAATGACTTAAAAATGTTTTCCTATAATTAGGACCTTCTTAAAACACGTGGGGAAAAAAAAAAAAATCTATCTCACTTCAACCACAAGCTCGAATATAATAATACTATTGAGACGAATCGGATAATACCACTGACAGACTTGGACGTTTCATTGGTATACAATCCTTGAGGTCCGTAAGGTGAAGCAGGAACGAAGAAGCAAGTAAGCAGCAGCAGATATGCAGTCAACAGGAAGTTCGGAGCATGTTGCACCGCTGTTGGAGAGTGCAGGTCACAGTAGTGGATGTCAAGAACATAGAGGAACGTGGTTTGGTTGTATTACAAAGAAATTGCTTGATGTTGAGGAAGCAAAGAACCAGATTTTCTTCGCTCTCCCAATGATTTTTACTAATGCTTTCTACTACCTGATAACTCTGGTTTCTCTCATGTTTTCTGGTCACCTCGGAGAGCTTGAGCTTGCTGGTGCCACCCTCGCCAATGCCTGGTACTTCGCCACCGGCGTCTCTCTCATGGTATGTAATAGTAGTCGCCTCACTCTCATCTATCCAGTTACATGGAGTTGATAAATCTTTTGAACACCTGATTTCAAGCACAAGGTTAGAGCATGTTAGAAATGCTTCTGAATCTGCTCTCTTCTTTTGTCATTCTGTGTAGGTGGGGTTGAGTGGATCACTTGAGACGATATGTGGACAGGGGTATGGAGCAAAAGAATACAGAATGTTAGGAATCTATCTCCAAGCATCCTGCATTGTATCTTTTCTGTTCTCCACAATCCTGTCCATTATCTGGTTTTACACAGAGCCAATAATGATTATACTTCACCAAGATCCTCAAATTGCAAAATCTGCTGCTCTTTACTTGAAATATCTCATTCCAGGCTTGTTTGCATACGGATTCATGCAAAACATCCTCAGATTTCTACAGACACAATCAGTTGTTATGCCTCTGGTGGCCTTTTCAGGAGTACCAACATGTATCCATGTAGGCCTAACTTACGTTTTGGTTCACTGGACTAATCTCGGGCTCAAGGGAGCTCCATTGGCAGCTTCCATTTCATTGTGGACATCAACGCTTGGATTGGCTGCATACGTGGTTTTCTCCAAGAGATTCAAGCATACATGGGAAGGATTTTCATCTGCATCTTTCAGTTACATACATACAAATCTGAAACTGGCTTTGCCTTCCGCAGCTATGTCATGGTAATCACAGAAACTATACGATTTTTATACTCGTTTGATTACATTCTAATAAAAAATTTTCATATGTAGCTCACAAATGAACTTATAAACTCACCAGAGCTTACGTTTTCCATCTCATTCTTTGCTAGTTTGGAGTTTTGGGCTTTCGAGGTTTTGGTGCTCCTCGCAGGAGTCATGCCGAATTCTGAGATAACAACATCTTTGATCGCAACCTGGTTAGTTCTAAAATATTTCCTATTATACGCTATGAACTTGTTTTTACCCTTGTTCTTATGTTGGTTAATTGGATTTGTAACTTAGCGTGAACACAGAAGCTATTGCTTACATGGGAGCATTTGGCCTTAGCGCTGCAGTGAGGTTAGTTGGAAACCGAAATTTCCATCTTTAATGGTAGTTCCTTGAATCTCTACGCTCTATTGTAGACATTAAAACGGGAGTTTTTTCTTTTAGCACAAGAGTGTCTAACGAATTAGGAGCAGGCGATCCAGACAGAGCAAAGAACGCCATGGCTGTGTGTCTTAAGCTCTCTATACTCCTCGCTCTTATCATTGGCTTAGCTCTAGGTGTAGCTCACAAACAATGGGCTGGTCTCTTCAGTGATAGCAGTTCTATTAGAAAAGGCTTCGCTTCTATGACAGCTTTGCTTGTCATCTCCATTACAGTAGATTCTTTTCAAGCAATTTTGTCAGGTTCTCAACATTGACCATCCATGTCTTTTTCAGATTTTAGTGACATCAATTTCCACGTTATATAACTTGTTCTCGATACAGGGGTGGCTAGAGGCTGTGGTTTGCAGAAACTAGCTGTTATTGCAAATACTGTAGCATTCTACTTCGTTGGATTGCCAATTAGTGCAATCCTTGGATTTAAGTTGAAGCTTTACTCTCAGGTAAATCAAAAATTTCAAAGAATGCAGCAGGGACTTGTTGCTCCAATTTAGCTTTTCTTTGGATGTTTATCATTTTGTTCCATGGTACTAGGGACTGTGGATTGGTTTAATCTGCGGCCTTTCATTCCAAGCCTGCACTCTGTTCGTGATTTTGCAACGTGTTAAATGGGGTAAAATAGAGCTCTCAGAGACTGCTCGAAAGGAAAAATCAATCATGGCTTAACAAGAATTCTGGACAGAGATCACCGGAGAATTGTTTAATGAGAGTGCTATATCATAATCTTGAAAAAACAAAATGCATTTGTATTACTAATTGAAGAATAAGGCTACGTATTATTAGAACTTGCTGTAAAACGCCTTTATATTTTTAGCTACGGAAGAACAATTTCATCATGCTTGTGAATCTTATGCAAGTTTATTTCATGAAGAAGAACTGCTTGTACTTTTGTTTTGTTAATCACAAGATATGGAATCTATAGATGTAAATATTATATAAATTTTGAATTTTCTATCCAAAATATTGAAAAAGGATTTAGGTTTTGACCGAGAATTATCGTACATCTCAATTTGAGTTTAGATGTAGTCTAATTAATTTGTACTCATTAATCAGAAATAGGGTTAATCTAAACTATAGTTAATTCAACTTAATTTAGTTAACCTAATGTTCTATTACTAAATCCATTTAGTAAGATAGGACTAATCTAATTTAGTATTGTTTGGTGCCACTTGACGTACTTGATTTAACTTTATATGAATTTTATTTCTATTAAAAATTTTGTATATCAAAAAAGGAAAAATAAATTTAGTAGGATTGAAAGTCAAATTGGTATATATTTAAAATGTTTATATCCACTAGTCAATGATAGAAGTGTAATTATTAATCTAATTAGATTTTAATTGAGGATTGGACTTAAAGTTTGACCTCATGCAAAGTTATGTATATTTAACAAACATTTTTAAATTTGTTCTAATATGTATATTTAACAATTATTAGAGCAATATAGATAAACTACACTCATCTCTTGAAATTTAACCCTTATAAAGTTATATTTATTAAAAAATATTTTCAGATCGAGTAAAATTGAATTAATTAAAAAAGTACATTTAAAAACTATTAAATTAACTTAATAGTTTATATCCATTAATCATAACTCAGTGGGTTGTGTGTGCATATCTTCGCTACTTAACCAAGTAATTCCAAGTTTGATCTCTGCCTTTAAAAATGCAGTAAACTCTTGGGCTACCTGTAATCCTAACAGGGGAAGTGGACCTCTTGGGAGAAAAAAAAAATCCACTAATCATAAATACTAATAGGGTTACTCTAATTAAACTTGAACCGATAAATATGGTTTGACGAATTGGAATCAACCGCACGTGTGTTCGTCATGTACCGCAGGTGTTACTTTTTTTTTTTCTTTCCTTTTATGTATGTTTAAAGCTCTGACATTTAAGTTGCCGTCATCGGATGTTCAGTCATGTCCTTAATTGAATTGACACAGTACTCTAAAGATATAATTGGAGTCATGGGGGTGCGAGCTCTCTTGTGCATGTTGTTGTACTAAGATTCCACCAGTTTTGTTTGAACTATCAACCTATTAGATTAGAGTTGAATAATAAAAATAGAGTGGGAGGGGACCGGGGACAGTGCACTGTAGGTTCCCTGGAGCTGTTCCGGTTCACACACTTTTGTTGAGAAAGTAACAAAATGAAATCAACTGTTCTATAAATGCTGTTCCAATTCATGGGCCATTCCTAGAAAGTAAGCGAGATTGAGAGACTTGCACGTGGAAAAACTGGGTTAGAGCATCTGTTGATTTTTTTTAATATTTATAATGAAAAAAAGCAAAGCCTAAACAATGAGCCTTAAAGTTAAAACCCTGCACATATTCTCAAAGAGGATAACAAGACATCCAGAAAGAAGAGACTGCAAAATAGTAAATCCGAAACTAAGGTATTCTGTATTAGAAGCTAACCAATCAACGAAATGATTTTTTCCACGAAACACGTGACAGATGTGGACCGTCCAGGATTTAGCTAAGAGTACTTGAATAGCTTGTATCAATGAAGTAGTATACGAAATCCTCGAACTTGAAGAGAAAAGAATATTAATGACTTCCAAAAAATCAACTTCTAGTTCAACCCTCCGATAACCCATATCTCAAGCTAGATTTAATCCCGAATAAAGCCTCATAGTTCTGCACCTAAGGGTGAGCAATAGCCAATATGATGGACGAACCCTCCTATCCAAACACAAGAATTGTCGCGAAGGAGATCATTAGCAGAAGTATTCCGACTTGACATTCATTTTGCCTCATTCGTGTTCAACTTGATCCATTCCTTACTTGGTTTGGTCTAACCAATATACCTAAAGCTACTAGCGATATGACCAATCGCAGCTTGAGAAGTAATCGTATCTGCTTTCACAACTCGAGTTGCATAATCTAAAACAATAGCCTTGTTATCAACTGGCTAGGAGAAATCATTTTCGAATAAGCTTTTGTTTCTCCAACAGAAACCCGAAATATAATTGACCACCTTTGACCACTAACCTCTACGTGATTTAGAGATTTTATATCAGCCACGACGAAGTGTCGGGACTAAAGAAATCTGCAGTGGAACTTGATAAGCACTCTGGTACGACAAAAAGAAGAACACAAATACAACTTCCAATGCGACTGACAACCTTTCTTTTTATATATAGATTTGCAAATTCTTTTGTTAACTTAAAAGAAGATGAATTTGTTGGGAGTAGAAATATGTTAAAATTTAGATCCGAGTTTTTTAATTAATTATAAATTATTGATTCATTAAATGACTTATTTGAAATATACGATTATTTAAATATGATATATTTTAATATATTATTTATTATTGAATTCTAAAATACCGATTCATTAAATGATTATTTGACTATGATAGATCTTTTTATTGCATTTATATAATTGCAAATTTGGAATATGATAATGTGTTTGAAAGTAGAAACATATTAATTATTGGATTAAAAAGTTATAATATTTATAACTTTAACCCTTATAAAGTTATAAATATTTAAAAAATGTTTTCAGATTAAGTCAAATCAAATTAATCAAAAAGGTATTTTAAAAAACTATTAAGTTAACCTAATAATTTTATCCATTAATCATAAATAGGGTTAGTCTAAACTAGACTTATTCTGACTAATATGATTTGACTCCACTTGAGTTGGATCGAATTGGTTGAATAAGTATGTTTAGAAATTATTAGGGTAACTTAATAGTTTATATCCATTAACTAGAGGTCATTATGTACCATAAAAGTCACCTTCTATAATTCAGATTGGATTGAAACTTGTTACGAACAAAGGATTAAGATGATTATTCTATTAGTTTATGCACTAGAGTCAATCGGTTTGATCGTAATGTAGTGACAATTATTTAAAGATATTTTTTATCTTATACACGTTTATATGATAAGGTCTATGGAATAATTATACATTGTAAATAAAATTATTATGAGATTCATATTACATTTATGTATTATCCTTAAATTGTTCTTAGTCATGGTTTATTAAGACTAGACATTAATATAATGTAAACATAATAACACACATTATATTTTTCCTTATGAAAGAAGTAGTCGATTTCATAAATTGAAGTATGGAGATACTTAAACAAATGTGTGTGTATTTGTTAGAGAACACATTCACTGAATAAACTCGATATGAGAAATCAAATTTGAACACCAATTACTTGCTTGTCTATATAATTCTCATTATGATGATTGTATAAGTGATTTTTTAACTTGAGACCTCCAAAGTTATTTTGTATAGGAATTGCTATGTTTTGATACTATTGATGACTCATTTAATCATGGGTCGTTCAGTCAGTGGCCATTATGTAATATTTCGTTATCCCATGTTAAGGGTTAAAACCCTAGAATAGTGACCATGAGAGATTATTGAGAAGTTAGAAAGTGCATTTTATGCTCATGCATAATACAGCATGCATGCACGTAAATATTCATTTTTGCACATTAAAATGATTGTACATGCATTCATTGACATTTTCGAGGTATAATTGATTTATAAATGTGATTACATTTAGAATTGTGGATTATATGTGTTAAAATTGATTTGGTGATTATAATTGTTGATCTAGAATTTTTGGTAAAATTTAGGAAATTTATGAAATTTTAGGTATTTTTGGACAAAGAAAAATGTTAAGTGACAAGATAATTGATAAATAGTAGTAGAAATAAGAGTCAAATAACAGTGAAATTTTCTATAAACGACATTGGGATTTAATAACATATGTTATAGAAAATTGATAGACAATTGAAGTAGAAATTGGAGTTAATTGGACTAGTTAAATAAGAGAATCTAGTTCAAACTCATAAAAATTAGACATGTCGCAAGTGACAAGTGTCACTTACCAAGCCATGTCTTTATCCTACAATTATTTTGGAAAACCAAGTTAATTGTTTTGTTCTTGCTTTCTTCTTCTTCGTGACTTTCTTCATCTTCTTCAAGCTTCTTTACTTTCTTCATGAATTTTCTCACTAACCTCCACTAATGTCAAACCTAGCTTGCTATTCTCTAAGCAAGTAAGTAACGTGTTAATTCTCATGAGTAGAATGAATATGAAACAAATATGGAGATTAATTGATATTACATGATCATGAGAATAATGGTTATTATACATGTGCATCGTAGATGAAGAATAAGAATATTGGTATCCTGTTTTTGTGTTTATGATGGTTAATATTTCATGAGTTGTTGTAAAGATGAGTTTAAAATAGAAAGATCATTAAATGGTGTAGGAAAAAGTGCAGAGAAATTCGATAGATAATTCCATATTCTATTTTTGGTATTATGATCAAACATAGAGTATAAATTATTTGTGATTGTAATTGAGTTGAAATGGAAGTAGGAATGAAGAGGAAATAATGAGGATATAAGTTAGAAATGATAGACTAAACAAAAGAGATGAATTAGGATGAAAATAGTAATGAAGTGTGTTGGAATATGCCAGATGAGTATTTTCACTAAACATGTATCTGTATTTTAACCATATCTTGATCTGTAGACATCCAAATAGGATGACTTTTAATTTAAATTAAACTAAAGACATATGGCTATAATTTTATGAAGAAATACAATTTAAATTCGGTCTTTGAGAGTTTCAAAATTTGACTTTAAGTTGAATACTAGGTGCAGTTGCAGTTTAAGAATGGTTGATAGTTTTTGCTGTATAATTTGTAGAATACTGAACCAAAATGTGGGAAATTTGTGTCATTATAAACTTAAGACTTATGGAAACAATTGTTTAGAGAGTGTTTTGCCTAAATTCTTCTTTTTACTTGTCAAAATGGCCGTGCAAAATTGATCATTAGGTAGTGCACGATCATGCAACAGCATGATCGTGAAAAAAGGAATAACCTGGAGTAGTGTACGATCGTGCATAAGCATGATCGTGATAGAGAGGAACCCTTAGAAGAGTTGCACAATCTTGACAAAGAGGAGGTATCCGTAAGTGCATGATCGTGATGGTGAGGAGCCAACTGGAATTGCACGATCGTGCAGTGAAGGTGCAGTGATTTTTGACAATTTTGAACACCTTTCACTCTTTTGATCATAACTGCTTCATCGGACCTCCAATTGACTTGAAATTTGAACCATAAACTCCTCACACATTATTCTTCCTCTCCATTCATAGTCATCTGAATTCATTAAAAAGGATCGGTAAATACGGATTGAGGAACTTAGGATGATCAAGTTTACAAGTGCTGAACATGGGATTAGTTTGTATTATTCAGGCGCAAACCTAAGCTCAAAATAGACATTTATGAGTTTTGAAGTGTAAATGATCATGAGATGAAAAAATTAAAGAAGTATACTCGAGATTGTCATTGAGCATGCATTGTACACAATTCATATACATATTTGTGCATAAAAAAGTACTTATATAATTGTGCAATGTTGTAATATGTGTAAATGTGTATTGCATGATATAGAAGAGCGAATTAAGCGACAACATCCAGATGTTGACGGAACTTTAAGGCAATAGCTATCTGGAGCATCCTGTGAGTAACCTAGATAGTCTCACTTAATAAATTGTTTGTTCTAAATTTTGTATTGAATTATTATGTGAATGTGATTATGTTGATTCCAGATATTGAATGTCTGAGGCGTTTGATGTATGAATAATTTATTAGAAATGTTATTTGTATGTGAATTTGATGAAATAAGTGATTCTCAACGTATATGTTGAATGCTGGACCAAAGTCCGATGACAAATGTGAATGTGAAACTCAATCAAGTAACTGATTGAAAATATGTGAATGTGATACATTTTATTACATGAATGAATGACAACATAAAAGCTGTTGTAATCAAAGTAGTTATCGAAAAAGAACTTAAAGTTCAGAATGTGATAAGAGCCTTTGCCTCAGTTGTTATTGTACTTGGTATCCACTAAGGGATATGAGACAATATCTGAACAAGCCCGATATCCACAAGGGATATAGGCCAGTAAAAAGGCACTCAGCCTCAACAAAGTAATAATTTAAAATGGGTCTCATGTGCATTGCATTTATAATTGATATATATATTTTAAATGATCGAAATGATCTGTTTAATTGCTCTGAATTTGATATGTGAAGTAAGTGATATGTAATGCTGCGTGATAAATAAAATGATGTGAATTATGTGATTATATGAATTGATATGTTATATGATTTGAGTGAACCGTCGAGGATGGATAACTCACTGAGTTCGCAAAATTTACCAAAATTGCAATTTTGACATTTCATGTTTGAGAGAAGATATTAGTGACAAAGAGACTCTAGAAGAAGTATAGATTTTGCACTTTTGAAAAGAAGAAATGATTCAAAGGTTGGTCAGCTGAGACTGAAAGATTTAAATATAGTTTTTGTATAATTTCTTATGCATTGAGCATGTTTTGTAATAGAACTGTAGACTCAAATAACTATTTGATGTAGTATATATGGATGATATTGTTAAGCTACTATGTACATATTGTTTAAGAAATAAAATGAGGAATTTGTTTTTTTATATATTGTGACATTTACGCATTAAATGATGATGCCATTATTGAGTTAGTGTCGTGATTACTCCAGCATCCTACCCTTATGAGGTACGTACTCGGATATCATTCAGGATGTCAGGTACGTATCTTGTGAGAGTGAGGTGTTGCACATTAGATGTAGCATCAACTATATATAGGTAGTTGAATGATCAAGTTAAGATTAATCACCTTAAAGTAATTAGAGAGAATATTTCGTTATTCTCGATTAATATTAATTCATAAAATTCTTGATCAAGGTGGAATAATATTTTGTAAATAGTTTACAAATATTATTAATTAAATCAATAGGTAAAGACGAAAACTAATATGACTGGATTCAAATTAGAGTGGACATTAATTTCACGCTCTATGTATAACCAAAACATTGCAATAATGAAATGATTAAATTATACAAAAAATTCATACATGGAAAAGTTAGTTAAAACTATTTTGACATTCAAATATTTGAGTAGTCATGATGCGTTATTAGACGCCAATCTTGATCTATGATTATAAATTATTTAATTAGAGAATTAAAGATAAATTAAAAGAAGTTTTAATTTATGTAATTATAATTATAATCATTACCAACATATTTGATAACCTAATGAATCTCAAAAATATTTTAGTTAAATTAAATATGAGATATTTAACAAATAAAGATTAATGTGAGATATTAGATCTTATTTAGGCATAATTGGTATTTAATTAGAAGTATTTGTAATTTTAATTAAAGTTTAGTTGAAATTAGAATTTAATTTTAATTAAATTACTAAAATGCCCCAAACATATTATAAATAGACTTAGATTCTAATGAAGTTAGCATTTCTTGCTTAACTTTTTGTGTGAGAGTTACAAAGTTCTCTCAAACTGTTATACAAATAACATTAGAGACTAGACACTTTTGCAACTATGATGGTTCAGATATATCGATTTCGGAAACGGTTCAAGAGATATGATAATATTATGATCAAGTTTCGGAATAAGGTACGAATTAAGACTCACAATTTATTATGATTTATGTATTAATCATTTTATTAAATTAAAGTGGTATTAATTTTTGAGAAATCAAAATACGAAAATCATAATTATTTAGCAGTGATCGTATCAAATTTTATCCCAATTTCCGAACACCTTCCATTGCAAAAACTTCAAGAAGTTTAAAACAGGTGAGCTGACATACATATCATATAGATTATGCCAACAAGAATATTTTGTTTTTCTATTTTTTTTTCAGCTACGTGGAACCCTATAACTATGTGAACTTTGATTCTCTTTACCTATTGTTTCTTCTTGCCAAAGCTATATCAAGATAAAAGACGAATAAAATGACGACTGAAAGGGGAAAAGAGGACAAATCCAATCCCCTAACAACAACAAACAAACGATTCGGAAAAACGCTCGATGTTAAGAGCTAAATCAATCTAGAGTTGTAATAGAACGTTCTTTTACTAATTCAAATCTTGTTTATATCTGCAACTTAAACTCCTATTTAAAATAGCCTAATACAATCATTTTCACTTCTAAACAAGTCTTAAATCTAATATTTTAAAAACCGAATTGGTAATACAAAATGTTTAAAGTTCAAAAGATTCAACCGGCATTAGATCGTCATAAAATTAGCTAAAGATTGAATAAAATTAAAGAATTTGAAATATGATTGTTTTTACATATCTAAGAATTTGAAGTTTAATTAAAAAAAGATTATTAAATAAAAATTAATTAACTTATAAAAATGTATTAATTTACAAAAATTGATCAGTTTTTAAGAATAGGGGACGGTTGATTTGTATCGGGGAATGATAATAAGAATAGGAATGAATACAGTGACGAATGAGAATAGATATTATCATTATAATTATGATGATTGGTTAAAAGGAAGGAATGATTACCATTACCATTGATAGTGGTTGGTTTGTAAAAAATAATGTAATTAATTAATTACAATGTATT
>JANVCQ010000001.1:758615-771374 GCA_025531925.1 Erythroxylum plowmanianum
CCTCCCCATCGAAAACAACCTTGTCCGCAAGGTTGAAATCTGGAAAATCCTGGAGAAATTCCTGAGCATTCTCCCAAGTAGCCTCTGTCGTAGTACCACCTTCCCATTGCACCAAGACTTGTGGAATTGAAGACTGACCTTGCAATATGTAACGAGTAGCCAATATAGCATGAGGGTGCAGAATTGAACCTTGCTGGGACGTTGTCAATGGAAGGGGCAAGTATTGCTCCTGGGTATCACCTTGAAATTTCTTCAACAAGGAAATGTGAAAAACATGATGGAGACGGACAGAAACTGGTAATTCAAGTTTGTAGGCAATAGGGCTGAATTTGGCAATAATTCGGAAAGGTCCAAAAAAACGCATTCCAAGTTTCTGATTCTTCCACAAGGCTAGGGAGTGTTGTCGATATGGTTGAATTTTAACCAAAACATAATCACCGACCTCCAATTCCCAGTGCCTACGCTTAGAGTCAGCATGTTGCTTCATATACTGCTGGGCTTTAAGCAAGTTTTGTTTTAATTGATCAAGCAATTTATCCCTCTCTTGTAACAACTCTTGTAAGGCAGGAGGATCACGATGATGAAGCTCATACCTGATAAGTTTAGGAGGATCACACCCAAAAAGAGCCTTGAAGGGAGTCATGCGAATGCTGTGGTGATAGGAAGTATTGTACCAGTATTGTGCCCATGGTAGCATCCGTAACCAGCTCTTAGGATTGTGGAAACAAAAGCATCTCAAGTACATCTCCAATGTTTTGTTAAGAACCTCACTTTGGCCATCCGTTTGGAGATGGTAGGAGGAACTCATGGCCAAGGAAATGCCCTGTAATTTGAAAAGTTGCTGCCAAAATTGTCTGATGAAAACTTTATCACGATCAGAAATAATGGATTTGGGAAACCCATGAAGTTTGACAATCTGATTAATAAAAGCTTCAGCCCCCTGTTTACTTGAGTAATCTGACTTCAGAGGAATGAAGTGCGCAAACTTAGACAAACGATCAATAACAACCATGATTACCGTGTAAGAAATTGTTGGAGGTAAGGCTGTGATGAAATCCATGCAAATCTCCTCCCAAATCTGGTCTGGAATAGGCAAGGGTTGGAGCAACCCTGCAGGAAGTTTATTCTCAGCCTTTGCTTGTTGACAAATTACACAATTGAGAACAAAATTCTTGATCTGTTGTTGCATATTAGGACAGTAAAATTGTGAACAAATCCGTTCGACGGTCTTAGCAATACCGGAATGGCCGCCAATGGAGGAACTATGGAATTCCTACAAAATCTGCTGCACTAAAGGACTCTCTCTGGGAATGACAATGCGGTTTTTCCAGTGCAGAATCCCATTTTTAACAGAATAGTGGCCAGCTGGTGGTTGATTGGAATCGCAGCGAGTGAGAAGGTTGTGCAACTCCTGATCATCATTGACGGCTTGCTTGAGTTGCAGTAGCCATTCCACTCTGGGTGCAGACCAAGCAGCAGAAAAACTTCGGGAAAGAGCATTAGCAGGAATATTTTCAACACCTGGTTTATATTGAATTTCAAAGTCATACCCCATGAATTTGTGCAACCGCTGTTGCTGTTCTGGCGTGTGCAGTGATTGAGCCAATAAGGACTTGAGGCTCTTTTGGTCTATCTTAATGATGAACTTCTTGCCTAGTAAATAGTGTCTAAATTTGGCTAAGCCTTCGGTGATGGCAATTAGCTCCCTGGCATAAGCTGATTGTCTCTGCATACGAGGGGACAATTTCTTGGAAAAATAAGCTATGGGGTGGCCAGCTTGGCTAAGGACGACACCAACACCAACACCCGAAGCATCCGTTTCTAAAGTGAAGGGTTGCTGGAAATTGGGAAGTGCTAACACAGGAGCTATAGTGATAGCCCTTTTGAGACTTGTGAATGCTTCTGTTGCCATAGAACTCCAAGTGAAAGAGTCGGTTTTGAGTAGGTCAGTCAAAGGTGCTACCAAGATGGCATACCCTTTGATAAATTGACGATAATAACCCGTTAGGCCGAGGAAGCCCCGCAACTGTTTAATATTTTGAGGAATTGGCCAATCGACGATAGCAGTGATCTTGCCTTTCTCTAAGTGGATGCCAGCTCCCGTGAGCACGTGACCCAAATATTCAATCTCGGTGGTGCCAAAAGAACACTTAGATAGTTTGGCAAAAAGTGATTCCTTCTTCAAGACTTGGAAGACAGCCTCAAGGTGGTGCAGATGGGTATGCCAAGAAGGGCTATATACCAGTATGTCATCGAAAAAAACAAGGACAAATTTCCGCAAGAAACTCTTAAAGACATCATTCATTAAGGCTTGAAAAGTGGTAGCGGCATTTGTTAAGCCAAAAGGCATAACTAGCCACTCGTAATGTCCATGATGTGTACGAAAAGCAGTCTTATGTCGATCCTCAGGATTAAGCAGAATTTGGTGGTAACCATACCAAAGATCCAGCTTAGAAAAATATGTAGCGCCAAATAGCTCATCCAACAGCTCATCCACAGTAGGAATTAGGAAAGAATCCTTGATGGTAATAGCATTTAACGCCCGATAGTCAGTGCAAAATCTCCATGTACCATCCTTTTTCTTAACCAACAAAATAGCAGAGGAAAAGGGCTGCGGCTAATTTGTATGATACCATTATCCAGCATTTGTTGTACCATAATTTCGATATGCTCTTTTTGATGATGGGGATACTGATATGGCTTTACCTTAACAGGCCGTGAACCTTCAATTAATGGAATGGAGTGATCATGTATACGTGGTGGAGGCAATTCTATAGGAGTTTGAAAAATCTCCTGATAAGTATACAACAATAAAGCCAACTCCGGTTTCAAGTCCTGAGGAAAATCTGGAAGTGAAGAGGTGGATGTATCCACCGCAGCAATGTGCATGGTGTAGGCTTCAGCTATCAGATCAGTGTGGTGCAGTCGTCTGATGTGGTGACAATGGGCCTCTGCCAGAAGCAAAATCTGATCACCTTGGAGAGTAATAAACTGGCCCTGGTGTAGAAACTTGAGCTGAAGGGATTGGTAATTAGCTAAATGAATCCCTAATGTGGCTAACCAAGCAGCACCAAGAATTAAGTCAGCACCTGAAACAGGTAACAAATACACAGGAAGATGAATAGTATGGCCTTGAACATCGACGGCGAGGTTCCGAATGTAGCCCTCAACCTGTAGTGATGACCATTGCCAACAAGCACTTTGAACTGAGGAGCTGGTTCAATCAGCAATTTGAGGAACTTCGTAATACGTGGCTGTAAAAAATTGCCTGAGCTTCCACTGTCAACAAGAACGTGGATTTCCATACCCTGAACTTGTGCTTTGAAACGGATAGTGCATAACCCATGGAGGCCGTTTAAAACATGGATGGATAAATGATGATCCACAGGTGGGGGTGATACTCGCGGCTCAGGAAGGGAATGAGTGTCGACAATGGTAGAACCATTTGGCGACATATCAGATTCAATAAAATCGTCCTCATACTGTAGTAACATAAGGTGTTTATTGGGACACTTGTGATTGAAGGAAAATTTCTCATCGCACCAATAACAAAGACCTTTATCCCTCCGCAGCTGAAGTTCTACTGGGGACAAACGTTTGACTAGGGGCTTGGAATTATTGAAGGAAGGTTTATGGGCGGGGGTTGGTAATAAGGGTGGAAGGGGTTGTTTTGGTGAGGTTTGAGGAGCTGGGATAGTGTTAATAGGTAATGGTTGAGAACGAAAATGGGGTTGAGATTGGGAGGTGTTTGGGGAAAAGATAGGCCGAAAAACAGAGGTGTATTTTTCTTCATATAATTTGGCAAGAGCAACAGCATGCAAAAGGGTGGGAGGGCACTGAGAAACTGCATCACGCCGAAGATCCGTGTTAAGGCCACTAATAAAGCAATCCAACACAGCCTCAGGGGGCTCCAGGTGAACTCGATTAGCTAAGGCTATAAATTCCACATAATAATCAGTAACTGAACCAATTTGATGGAGTTTAAACAATGAGGCCCGAGGACAATCAAATAAGGAAGGGACAAATTCAATTTCTACTGCATGCTTCAAGTCATGCCATGAACGAAACGCCTGATTCCTTTGCATCATTTGAAACCAAGGTACTGCCCCCTTGTCCATGTGCATAGCAGCTACCTTAATTCTTTCCAGATCTGGAGTACTATAGTAATCAAAAAATTGGTCAGCACTAAAAATCCACTCAAGAGCATTACTACCATCAAAACGAGGAAAATCAAAATTCCATTTCCATAGAGGAGAAGGGTGACGAGTGTGAGGTTGTGGGTTTGAGGTTAAGCCCGGGCCATAGTTAGGAGAACGTTGCTAATTCTGCATGAAGGAGTCAAGGGCCAAGCGGAATGTCTCAATTTGAAGTTTCGTTTCCTCAGCCATTTGCATCGTGAATGTGTGTTGTTCGACAGTTTTGTTTTCAATAAGCTCATACAATTTCTTGATCTCAGTATTCATCTCCTTCAAGCGGGTGTTCTCAGCCATGGTTGATGAAAGCACCAATGAAACAGTACCGATAATGAGTACGTGATTACAGAGAAAAAAACAATCCCTCTCTGGGTACTGTGTAACAAGAAAATTAAATCCAAAGTCTCTAATATAACAGTACTCTTCGAAAGCTAAAAATAATAATGTATGATAGGATAGATGGTATTATGCTCAAGCTCCACCATCGAGCTTCATGGACCTGAACCAGAAGAATGAATCAGAAAAGGGAAGGGAAGAGAGAGGAATTAGAGAGAAAGAGAAATTACAGAGGAAGGTTGTTACCACTCTCAGCATATCCAACAAAGTCCTTCCATCGAGGATTTGATACTCTCACTCTGCTGCTCCTTTTGATTGTCGTGATTTCAGGATTTGATGCCACCTGTCCCTTATGCGTAACTAACTCTCGAATTGTCTTGTTGTCCATCTGATTTCCTAACTCTAATTCAACCACCTGATTAGTATCCATTGTGGCCCTCTTGTTGTTACTTGTTACATCAACTTAGTAAAGCCTTGGATAAATCTATTGTACTTCGGTGAAAGTGATTAAGCTGGGTGAGGGCCCTGCTGATGTAGGCAAGATGTGTCGAACTGCGTTACCAAATTTTCAATGTTAATTTATTTTTAGTTCCCTTAATTTTCTGATTTTTTTTGTTTACTAGAAACGAATTGGAAAGTTTGCGAAACTACTACCCCTTCGGTTTAACAATTAGTATCAAAGCAAGGTCACTGATTCAGAACTTGGCAGCAAGTTAGTGCAAATCTTAGTTTCCCAAACATGGCTATAAGAGAGGCACTACAGGTGGAAATTGGAAAAAATGTGAATGATACAGAAGATGAATCAAATGAAAACGAAGACTTGGTACTACTCACATGAAATTTTGGTAAATAGCTAAAAAGAATAAAGAAGGACAGATATGATTTTAGACAATATGGTGGAAGTTCATCGAGTAACAATTCAAGACAACAACTCAAGACACAAAAAGGTGAATGGAAGACAAGGAAAATCCAATGCCATGAATGTCAAGGTTTCGGACACATTCAATCCGAATGTGCCAATACTGTGAAGAACAAAAAAGGAAAGTCCTTCACAAGCACCTGAAGTGAAAATGATTCCGAAAGTGAATATTGTAGCGAAGAAGAAATAGTGAATGTTGCTGCGTTGGTTGCCTTACATAACAAAAGTCCAGTTACTTGCTTAACAGTAACTAAGAAGGAAGTAACTGAAGATCGAAAAGAGGGAAAATCGAAAAATTTCGAAAACTATCTAGCTCATGATCCAATATCAGATTATGATAATGACAGTAGTGGCCTAGATGATAAAAAAGGGAATATTTACGAGGATTACAAAGCTATGTATGAAAATGAGTGAAAACGCATAGAAAGAATGGAAGATTGAAGGAAGAGAATCTTTCCATGAAGAACACCATACAAGAGTCAGAAAAGAAGCTGATGTTGACATCGGAGGAGCTTGGTGAAGCTAGAATGAAATTGATAAGTATTGAAAAAGGATTGAGGATGTTGAATGGAGGCATGGAAAAACTAGAAAAGTTAATAAAAATTGGTAAGGTTAAAGGGAATCTTCAAGGCATTGGCTATAAGGGTGAGTACCCTAAAGTGAATAAGAAGAAAGATGACAAATCCAAATTTGTCCAAAGAGAAGAAACATCGAGAAAGAATTAAATACCCACTTGTCATTTTTGTGGAGTCATTGGACATATAAGGTCAAGATGTTATCAGTTACTACAAATGTTGTTTTAAAGAAGACAAAGCTGAAAAAGTATACATCATCCACAAAAATTTCAACATCAACCTTCAACACCTAAATCTACTTAGATAAAAAGAAGTGAATTGTAAGCTCTCATAATTCGTACATCAATGAAGGCAACTTTGCAACATGGTTGGTATTTTGATAGTGGATCCTTACTTAACTAATTATCAGAATTGTATGGATGGTTTTATGACATTTGGAGATGGAAATAAAGCTTTTGTGATCGGTAGAGGAATATTATGCGTTGATGGTTTGCCTCCTCTTAAGAATGTGCTCCATGTCGATGGATTAAAAGAAAATTTGGTAAGTATAAGCCAACTTTGTGATGATGGCTTACTAGTTAAATTTACAAGTGATGAATGCATGGTACTTACAGAACAAGGAGAATGTATGGCAAGCAATCAACTAATAATTGCTACATGTTACAAGTCATGACTACATACAAGTCAGCTATTCATGAGAATGACATTGATTTATAGCATCAAAAGCTTGGGCACGTGAATTTTGAACTCATCAGCAAATTGACAAAATTGGAGGCTGTGTAGGGTCTAGCCAAAATAAACAAAGAAGGAAAATCAATTTACAGTGCATGTCAAATGGGAAAACAGCTTGGAAAATTTGAGAACAAAAGTGATGAAGGAATTTTTATTGGCTATTCAACTCACAGTATAGCTTACCGAGTGTATAATCAAAGAACAAAGAAAGTACAAGAGTCCATAAATGTTGTGATAGATGATGTATCTTTGTTAAATGGTGAAGTGGTAGAAGAAAATCAACGTAACTGACTATCTGAATTAGCCCCAACAGGCAAAGAGACAAGATTGAAGAATTCCCCATATCTGCAGTTAATTGCTGCTGAGGAAGTTACTGCAAGAACTGATCTACAGTTAGTTGCTGCTGAGGAAATAACTGCACGAACTAAAGAATTTTCAGTTACTTCGAATGATGAATCACCCAAAACACTAGAAGTTGATTTGAATCGAGATTCTTCATCTCGAATTCGAAGAAATCATCTAGTAGAAAACGTCATTAGAGATGTCATCAAAAAAAGAAAAACAAGAGAAAGAAAAGGGGTTGATTATCAAGAACTTGTAGGCTACTTATGTTACACATCTTCATTCAAGCCAAAGAAAAAGACCAGGTTTGAATTTCTTTGAGAGGCATAGGGACTAAGTACTTTACAGTTTTAATTTTATAGTTGTTTAAAAAAAAGAAAACAAAAAAGAAAAAGAAAAGATTTATTTTTTAGTTCTTTAGTTTTATGTTGCTATTGTCGTCTCGTCTTTTTAGCAGTTTACATTGTGACTTCTATTTGGCTCCATCAAAGACTCCTTAGCTCCCTCATCGGTATGGATCTCTCTTGAGTATATCTCTCTTTCGGGCATATCTCTTAGTGTTTTGAATGGTAGTAATTTGTCTTCTTGGCATGCTTATAATTCTTCCGCTGGTATGATTATGAATTTTGATATTGTTTTGTCCCAATGGGGAGACATCAGATTGTTTATGATGAATGTTCCATTCAGGGAGAGATTTCAAGGTATATGTGTGACTATTTGTCTTATTTTTTGACATCTTTTCGTCCCAAGGGAGAGAAATTTGGATGATTAGATAATTGTGATGTTGATGTTTCATTAGGGGGAGCATTATGAATTTCATGAATTCATCTTTATATGTCCAATTATGATTATTTATGTGGAGTTCTAGAGTTGTAACAAACAATGCCAAAAAAGAGGAGATTGTTAAGTGGGATTTAAAAATTGTGGATTGATGAAATTAAAAGATGAGATTGTTGCATGTTTGAATTTAAGTAGGACTCTAATTGTGTGAGAGATTTGTACACATTTGGTATCCACGGCAGAAGTCTATAACCAACGGGAGTATGCTACACTTGAGATGACGTGCGTGTGTGTGACGTAGAGTTAACGTGAATTAATTGTTTAGTGGGTCGAGTGCTTGTGTGTATCTGTGACAATCTAAGGTGGTGTGGTGAATAGCTGAACATATATATTAGTGTTGCGCGTGGGTCAAGTGCTGGTGCATATCCTGCATGGGTGTCTAGCAATTAAAGGTGCAATGGGTGTTGCATTAATCAAAGTGAAGATGGCATGTGTGTAGAGTGAGTGGATGTATTTATCAACGGCATAGGTGGCTTTGGTATGGGTTTTACATATAAGGTGTAGTGGATGTTAAAGTGGTGTGCATTAATTGCTTATTGGGAAACACAATATGCATGTGTCATTGAAGTGAGGTGAATTAATTGTTCAGTAAAAAAGTAACTGAAGTGGTGCGTAGGATTTTTATTTTTTGGTAGAAAGCTAAATAAAGTACATAGTGAGTAATTAATTGATTTGGAAGACATATATAGACTACGTCGTTGATGTGCTCCTGGTGAGTGTGAGCTTCTTTACGCACTGCTTCTGCATGCGTGTTGCTTCTCTATGTGTGTGTTGCTTCACTGCGTGTTGCTTTAGTGTTTTCCTTTAAAGGATAATGATTCCAGGCTGAATGGTTTTGTGTAGCATTTTCTTTGATGTGTTGTCGTTGATTGGCCCATTGTTGTTGCGACGATTTCCAGATCTATTCCAGTGGAGCTAAAACTCATGGGAAAGTTGTTCTTTTTTCATCTCAAGTATATTATTGTTTGTTCATAGTTAATTGATGACTTGAGTTATTTTTATTAATTGTCTTTTAATTAAAAAAAGTGTTGAGAAAATCCTTTGTTGAGGTTAACACGAGTCGGTCATATTATTGGGTGTGAAATTCTTTCACGAGAAGTGAGGTTGAAAGATAGTGTCAAAAGTTGAGTGGTGTCGGCTCAGTAAAACTTTGGGTAAATCTATTGTATTTCGGTGAAAGTGATTAAGCTGGGTAAGGATCCTGTAGACATAGGCAAGGTATGTCAAAGTGCGTTATCAAATTTTCAGTGTTGATTTATTTTTAGTTCTCTTAATTTTTCTATTTTGTGAATCGGAAAGTTCGTGAAACTACTACCCCCTTCGATTTAACAATAGAGTTTTAAGCAAAGTATTAAATAAGGTGAAGATTGAAAAGTCCAAGATGTTTGGAACTCACCTATTGATAGAGGTTTGTGACCCCACGTTAAACCATGTACGAAAGTCACGGAGGGTGAGTGTCGAAAGATTGACTAGTGTAAACAATAAGAAGGCCGACTGGTTCATTACTTTGGTGAGCGTGACTGTCACAAAAACCTGACTATGGTTGGAAGTAAAATGAAATCGTTTTGAAAAATGAAATTAAAATGATTTTAATCTTTAAATTTAAATTTAGTCTAAATTTTGGTCTATTTAAATTTAATTTATTAATGTTAAAATCAATTTAATGTAATTTGCCAAACATAATTAAATTTAACTAAGCAAAAGATTAATTATTTAAATTAAATCTTTAAAATAAAATTTTAAATTACAAATACAAGTTATAATAATTATTATAATTGTGTATAATGTGAACATGATTATAAAAGAAAGATCGCAATTATGCTAATATTAAAGTTGTAATTGTAATTCCAATTGCATGTTGAAACTATGGCTTAGAGGAAGTGAAAAATATGGAAAATATAGTAATTTTCTTGGTGAATGGCTACAAATTGAGATTGAAAGGAGGATTATAATGGAGTAAGTTTTCCATAAGGATTGAAAATTGGAGATACACTCACTAAGGGCTAATGATACTTTTTTTAAAATTAGAAAATGTAAATTTTTATAAGATAAAATACAAAATAAAAACAAATTTTGGTTTTAAAAAAGTAAGAAAAAGAGCTTATTATGATGCACAATTAACATAATTTTTTATTTGATAATATTGAGCATCATGTGGTACAATTACATTGAATGTAGAAAAGTGAAAAGGACCAGAAACTATTGGCTTTTCTTATTTAAAAAGCTAAGTTCGATGAAGTAGAAAAAGCACACATTAATATGACAAATTTAATTAAGAGCCCATAAAGCTGTTTATGTATCTATCAATCATAGCTTTCTTTCTCAGGAGGTTAACTAGAAGAGTATCTATCTATGGAGCCGGAGAAGGAGGACTATAGTCACGGCTGGCTGCCTCTGTACCCTGACCCGGCATTTGGACCGTCTCGTTAAGCCGATTAACACCACCTCGCCGCGATCTACTTCGATGAACTGATCCCCCTATTGCCATAATACCATATTCATATAACATTTCTCCAAGAAAATTAGTCACTCAAACAATAAATTATATATATAATATTTTTAACATTCTGTACGCAATGAATAAATTAGAAATGGCATTATTAGAGGATGAAAGTAGCATCGATAATACTAAAAGCTAGAGTTGAAAAGATCGAAAATTATAGTTAATATTATTAAAGTTTTGTATAAATAATTTACTTTTCAAAACCGTAAAAATACAGTTAAAATATAAAAGATGCCTAGTGAAAAAATAAACTTACGTTCTTCATTATTTGATCGGGTATATTAAATTTTCATGTAATTTGATTTTTATTTAAAAATATCATTTACCCTCAATATATATTTTTAAGCCACACAAATTTTCTTAGTTTTTCTTTTATTCATAATTTTTACGAAAATTTTACAATTTTAATACTATATTTATTTTAAATAAAAATAAAAATAAAAATAATTAAACCATATCTTGAGAATACATTTTAAAATTTTTAAAATGAAGGTGTGAAGATATTTTATTTTCGGTATTATTTGTATTTTACTATATTTGATATACCTTTGTGGCAAGGAAGTTGATTTGGATTATGTATATCTTTTATGATACGGAAGTTAACTTGGTATAAGATTCTACTATCTTGAAATATGTAGTATTTTTGAAAGTTAAGATAGTGTCGAAGAAATGAATTATAAATGAGATAGAATCCTAATGAAGGTAGGATTTGTTGGAGAAAAACAAGCATATATCTATTGATTTTTGTAATTGCATTTTCGGTGTGCTTGCATGATGAATTACATGTTCCATTAATGATTTTTGTGACTACTATGTGTTGGTTTTTTCAGTGATCAATTAAAAAGTACATAACAAATTTTTGTTTAAAGGCAGTCTATAGTGTGACACATATCGATTGATTTTAGGGGACCGTGTTTTTGGAGTGCTTGAGAGATTAATCACAATGTTCTATCGTTGATTTGGTGCTATTGCGTTTTGGGAGGTTTTGCAGAGATAACTTAAAAGTTTAGCAGCAGGCTTTTGTTTGAAGACTCTCCAAGATTATGGTTTAAATGCGACTAGACATATACGGGAGTGTTCTTTGATTCAAGTGTTCTTTTGTTCCTTATTATTCTTGATATAATCACTTGAGATATTTTTATCTTTTTTTTATTCATTGTTTCAAAATTCTCTGTTAAGATTAGCGTAAAGTGGTCATGCTTTTGGGTATGAGATAACTTTCAGGGTGTGAGCACGAGTGGATAACATCAAGGAGTGAATGGTGTTGGCTCCGTAATAGCCTTATGTACGACTATTGTACTACAATGAAAGTTGATTAATCTGAGTGAGGGCCCTATAAACGTAGGCTATGGGTGTCGAACTACATTAACAATTTCTTATGTTGATTTATTTAATACACACTTAATTTTTCTACTTGTGATCAAATTATGGAAATTGTAGTTACTAACTCAATTACTTTATGATAAGCAACTGTCAATCTTAGTTTGAAGAAATTACCACAGAACAGGTATTTTACAGAATTTTTAGGCTTTTCAATTGGTATCACAACAAGGTTCACCTCATCAAAACTTGGTGTGTCAAGTTGGAGTAGATCAGTGTTCTGCACTTATGACTACTAGAGAAGGAGTGTCAATTATAGGGCCACTGCTATTAGATGGTTCTAATTATCCTGTTTATTCATTAAGCACAAGGGACTAAAACATGTACTTCTGTGTTGAAAGGCTAGACTCATCCTCTGACAACTAATGAAAAGAATGAAGCATTACTTAAAGATCCATCTAAATGGACAAGGGTCGAAAAGGAGAGAGTGCTTGGTAACTCTCAAGCAATGCATACAATTTTGAATGCTTTAGATGAAGGACATTTTAGTATGATATTAATGTGTAAACTATAGGATACATTACAAACCATACATAAGGGATCAAATTGGTCATTGCATCAAAACTTCAATATTGGTCACGAGATTTGACGAAATTTAAACGGAGGAAAGTGAACGTAGGCCCCAAACTATACCATAGTAGGAATGTGTCATGTACATGAAGATATTTGTAATGGGTGTTATCAAGTATGAAAGTGAGTGCTTAGTACATGACCTAATCAGTATTAGCGGAATTGTTGGGGGTAATTTGATATTTTGCGTTAATTATATTATGCATGCACAAATAGACATTAATCATGGGCCAAAATTCTAAATGAATTAAAATGGCATGCAACTACGAGGAATAAGATAAAAGTGTGGTTAAATTGTAATTAATGAAAATGGAAAAGAAGGAACCAATGTGAATTAACCACTTGTCACTCTACATACCATAAACTTGT
>JANVCQ010000001.1:771474-782161 GCA_025531925.1 Erythroxylum plowmanianum
TGTATAATATATCAATATGGACTATTTTGCAATTTTTAAAAATTTTAGGGACTATTTTATAAATTTAAAAAATTTCCCGAAACGGTACCCGGTACCGATACAGTTCCGTTCCAGAGCTCAATCCGGTATCGAGCTCGGTACGGTATTCATAACATTGTGTCTGACTTTGCAAGCTTCCATTTCTAACTTTCTTTGAGACAATATTCAATAGAGTATCTATCTATGGAGCCGGAGGAGGAGGATTATAGTCACGGCTGGCCAACTCTGGATCCGAAGCCAGCATTTGGACCATCTTGTTAGGCAGATTCCTGTTGTTGTAGTAATCAGTAAGGGAGTAAATACAATTATGATCTGGCGGCGACCGACTTCCTTTGACTGATCCTGTTCTCATAATGCCATACTCTCATATAAAATTTCTCCAAAAAAATTAATCATTCAAAAGATGAATTATATAATTTTTTAATGTTCAGTATGCAATAAATAAATTGTTGGGATGAACCAAAAAATCTAATGTTT
This sequence comes from Erythroxylum plowmanianum, assembly GCA_025531925.1. Classification (NCBI taxonomy): domain Eukaryota; kingdom Viridiplantae; phylum Streptophyta; class Magnoliopsida; order Malpighiales; family Erythroxylaceae; genus Erythroxylum; species Erythroxylum plowmanianum. Next base: position 771,991 of record JANVCQ010000001.1, read on the forward strand.
TAAAATTTTGGATTAGAGTGTAGTGTCAAGGTTCATAAGCATACTCTTTTATTAGATCCATGATATAGATCTCTCATAAAAGTAGGGTCAAATTATAATTGGAATCAATAGAGGATGAAAATAGCATCGATATTCGTGTTGTTGTAGTAATCGTCAAGGGGGTAACTACAACTACCAACTGACAGTGACGGACTTCTTTGGACTGATCCTCGGTTTGCTACGCCTATTCTCATAATACCATATTTTCATATAAAATTTCTCCAAGAAAATTAATCATTCAAAAGATAAATTATATACTAATTTTTTTAACGTTCAGTTTTCAATGAATAAATTGTTGGGATTTCAATTATGAAAGGAAATTTAACGTAAAATTAGTAAGGAGTATACAAATGGAAACAACCCATAAATTTAATGTTTAAAAGTTTTGGGTTGGAGTATGATGTTTAGGCTTACATGTATGTTCCATCATTAGACTCATGTGAAGATCTCCCAAATAATTGGGCTCTTCAATGCCAACAAGTAATACTAAAGCTGGTGGTTCAGCAAGAAACGAGTATAGAGGATAGTCAGATCCCGTGGTTATCTTCCTCACGTAGAAGAGCAAGGAGACTCATGATGAGCCCGGACCAATAGAGTAGAAGAACTCTTGATGATGCTATACACTCGAACTTTTAAGAAAAAGGCTTTCTCTCAAGAGGGAGTCCAAGACTATTGTAAAAGTTCACACTTGAAGGAGAAATTGTTGAAATTTCAAGTATGAAAGGAAATCTTACATTGGAAAGAGATAAAATTAGTGAGAGACATATAAGTAGAAAAGACCCAAAAATCTAATGTTTTAAAATTTTAGATAGAGTGTGGTGTTAAGGCCCATAATTATATTCTCTCACTATATCCATAATATAGATCTCTCATCAAAGTGGACTCAAATTATAATTGGAATCAATAGAGGATGAAAGTAGCATTGATAATAATAAGAAGTAGAGTTGAAAAGATAGAAAATTATAGTTAATATTATTAAAATTTTATACAAATAATTTATTTTTCAAAACCGTAAAAAATACAGTTAAAATATAAAAGATGCCCAGTAAAAAAATAAACTTACGGTGACAAGGTGGTCGTCGGGCCCCAGAGACAAGGATGATGAAGATAAAGCAGCAAATGTATAGGGAGGAAGTAGGCTTCATTATGAATGTAGTAGCTAAGATTGATGAACTCATTCATCTTCTGCAATTCATGATTTTATAGAGGTTTAAGAGTATAAGATACGTTGCAAATCAGTCTTTGGAAGATCATTCACACGGTGACATTTGACGAGGAGTGTAGGGAGTAAGCTCCTTAATTGTTCAGTCCACAAAACTCTTGGTTCTAATCTGAACGGGACTCGATCAATTTTGATTTTTTGCATCTAGGCCTTAGATGTCGTCCGAACTTGATGATGTAAAATTTGGTCAGACTCAAATTACTACTTAAACAACGTCCTTTTAGTGGTGAAACTCAATCCTTTAGGTACCTTCTTACATTCGATTTAGTCTTACGTTTGAATAACTGAGAATTAACTCGTTAACTTCAAACCAGTTGAACCGGACCAAAAATAAGTCATCCCGACTTATATGAACAACTTATTTGCAATCTTGATAACTCTAGTTTCTGGCCAATTTCTGCCAAGTTTTCAATGAATATATCATTTTGATGTTCTAATTTTTATAGATTATAACAAAATGATTAACATTCAATCGAATTTGTTTTACAAATTTTAATTAAATGTTGAAAAAATGTTCTATTACGACTTGAGATCAATAAATTAAGTTTGATCATTTAAATTCAGACTTGGAATTACATTATTTATTAAGGATTGATAAAAACTTAATTTGATTAGAGTTAACGGTGTTATTATTACTATTTTAATAATATTAAATTCAATATAATACTATAAATAACAACTTAGAAACATTCCAAATAAGTAACGTGAAGACTTCCTCTTCTCTATTTATATTATCTGATGTCAAACTTTTTAATAATATTAAATTCAATATAATACTATAAATAACAACTTAGAAACATTCCAAATAAGTAATGTGAAGACTTCCTCTTAATTGAAAGCTTCTTGGAAAGACATCCGCTAGGCCATGCACCATGACTTCTTTGTTCTCTGAAATAAATATGGAGAAGGACAGCACAGGAAGCAGCTTGGCTTGTCCAATTAGGTGTGCTTTTCCGCCTTGCACCATGACTTCTTTGTTCTCTGAAATAAATATGGAGAAGGACAGCAGCTGGGCTTGTCCAATTGGGTGTGCTTTTCCTCGTATATCCAATAATAATTTTGGATATTATTCCACATTTCAAGCCTTTGTAATTAGGAAGTGTAGAGATATTATTATATTCATTTAAAAGATTTTATTACAGTTATTTTATTAATGTGTTAACATAATCAAGATCAATCTTTTGTATCAAAAGATTGATTACATTAAATTTTCATGTAATCTAACTTTTTTTTCTTATTGGTTTATTTATTTACTTACTTTAATATTTGTTTTAATTTTGAATTTATTTTTACTTTTATCTGTATTTATTTATGCAATTACTTATTTATATATTTGGTAGTTATTATTTTCTCTTCATATCATTTTTCAATACTTTTTCTTTTCTTTCTTCTTTTTTGCATGGTTTATAGAGGTTTAAGCAGCGTATTAGATACGGCGAAATTGAAAAGTCCAAGATGTTTGGAACTTATCCTATTTTTAGAGCCCTGTGACCACAGGTTAAAGCATGCACAAAAGTCACAGAAGGTGGCGGTCAGAAGATCGACGAGTCCAAAAAAAGAAGAAGACCGACTGGTTCACTATTTTGGCAAGCAGGAATGCTACAAAAACTAAGCAAATCATATAGAGCAAAATAATGTCGTTTTCAAAAGTCAAACTAAAACAACATTGATCTTTAAATTCAAATTTAGTTCAAATTTTGGTATACTTAAATTTGATTCATTAACTTTAAGTTCATGCAAGTGAAATTAGATTTAATTTGTCAAACCTAGTTTAAACTATGTAGAAGATCAATTATTACATATTTGGTTTGAAACTCGTTCTTACTTCTTACATTCTTGAGAGATTGGAAAATTGCCAAAAATACAGACCATTCCATCGTAAAATGAAGAGTATATTAACATAATATAATCTGCTTCAGCATATGCATTAAGTGGAAAAGAGAACTTGGTAGGACAAAATAGTCCACCTTCACAAATTCCCTTTAGATAGCGAACAATGCAATGAAGATATGAGAGATATGACCTCTTACGTTGAGAAACAAACTGACTAACAACTTGAACAACAAAAGAGATTTCAGTATATGTAATAGTGAGATAAATGAGAATTCCCACTATGAATGGATACAAATTAGGATCTTAGAGAGAAGCACCATCATCGCGCTTTAACTTCGAATTTTGTTCCATTAGCATAGAGCAAGTTTTCTAATCAATGATTTTCTGCATCTAGAGTCGTAGAAACTGTTTGAATCAGGTTAAAGTTCGGTTGAGTTTGACTTATTGTTAAAACGATATTGTTTTAATAATAAGGTTCGATCTTTTAGACTAAGTTTGAGGATGATATTTGTTTCCGAATTCGATGTGATCGGATCTAAAGTCAATAAGATCAACCCAATTTGATCAGATTTCAGTTTAAATTTGGGCTTGAACTTTATTCTCGGCTTGAAGCTTGAATGTTTTAAGTACAAACATAATCGTTTTCAAAATAAAATAAAATTAGATCAAAAATAAAATAAATTTCAGGCTCAAGTTTTAGGTTCTATAAGCTCAATTAGGTCGTAAGCCCTAGGCCTGTTCTGGCCAATAAGGCTTGAGCTTGACCTAATCCGATGTCATCTTTAAAAAAGTTATGTCAATCCCTCAAGCCTAAATTCAATTCAAAATCCGATCAATTTAGATTTAGTTTGTTAATCTTCAAAGAGAACCAAGATGAGCCACAAACATCATACTACTTGCATCAATAATCTATGAAGGGTGTGATAAATTTATGTCACATTGTCAAATCTACTTTTTGCCAAGTTTTAAGCTCCATTTGACCTCAATCTCAAACTCAAAATTTTTTTCAAACTTGAGTTCGTCCATTAGAATGTTTTTTTTTTGACAAAGTTACATTACGAAATCAAAATACTTTCTTTTATCACCTAACAATAATAATTTAATAAAAAATTAGCGGAAATGTGAAATTTAGAAAGATCCAGTAATATGCAGTTTTACCCAATGAAGAAATTACTTTCAAAACTTCCCTTTACCATGCCTTTCTTCAAAATGACACAAGTTGATTTATCTTCACAACATCGCAAAAGAACCAGTTCATAAGCTGAGCTCGAACATTCATCCACTACTAGTAACACTGTATAAAATCATCTACTGAAAGCTATCATGTGATGGAATAGCTCTGTTTCAAGGTTTTACATGTCTTGTAAGCTCGATAAATATTGTCCCGAGCTGACCAAGAAAATGTAAAATAAACTGTTTTAATGGCTGAAACAGAGAAGTTGGTGACTTATGGAAAAATGGAAGAATATGTACACTACACCAATAATTGAAATCAGTATAAAAGAGAGATTGAAAGTCCACAGGGTTCTGGCATTTTGAAGTTTTCTGCAACTGTCAAAAGGAGCTAACTTTGCGAGCCACCCTAATCATGAATTCAGGTACCATACGTCTTCTTGGAGGCACCACCGCATCCTTGGCCTGTGCTTGCAGGTCATCTGCATGAATTATGGCAACCAAATCTTCAAACATGTCATCTTTTCCACCTCTCAAAAGATACTGAAATGACCATCCATTAGAACAAGTTATAATTGTTAGACTATTTAATGTCCTATGTGACTTATAGATTTAAGTACCATGAAAAGCACCCAAGATAATGGTTATTGGGTATTAAATAATGGATCTCAAATAGATCAAAGACCCTTTTCCTCTCTCTTTTAATTACCAAATGACATGTCGGTTGGTGATGCTATATAAGTTGAATAAACTTATTGAATAGAAGACTCTGAACCATTGAAGAAGTCGCTTAAGGAAGAAGACGAAAGGAAACAAAATTCTTTCAAAGAAATCAATATCTTACAAAAAACAATCATGGATACAGGTACATACAAAATCATTCTATCCAATAAATGTCTTATAATTGGTATCAGAGCCATGGGTGTTACATTATTGTTGTCTACCATACACCATGGTTGTTTGTGCTTTTTGTGATGATAATGTTGCATGATTTATTGTTTATTGTGTATGTTTTTGTATAGAGCAAGGTTGATGCATTATTTATGTTCTAGCGTCAAGAATAATTCCGTAGGTTTTGTATGGTTATGGATAGTAGAGAGAATTGAAAATCATGAAAAACCGTCATGAATGATTCTGTATGTTTTGTACGAATGGAGTTTTGCATGATTATGTATTTTCATGGAATTGTCGTATACGAAACAAACATAAGACCACAGATATGCAATGATTTTTAACGATGTTAATACAGAACAAAAACACAATTACTTTCAGTGATATGTAATGCTTATGGGTTTTCTGTTTGCTTATGGATATATATGGATTGATTAAAAGAAATGAAACGAAACTCATAGGTTAGAGTGAGAAACTCTATGAGTTTGAGTCATGTATCATCCACCGAAGAAGATAATGGTGGATGATGTTAATGTTGACTCAAGGCAAGAGAGGAGAAGAATCCATATAAAGAAACGTTAGAATAGAGTTTTTTTTAAAAAAAAAGAGGGGAGGAAAATGAAACCATCATCGAAGGAAGACGATGGTGCAGCGTCTAGGACAAACGCAGACGCTGGCATGCTAGATGTTGCTCCCTACTTATGATCTGGCACACCAGATGGGCTTCCAGGCTCAAAAATCATATTATGAACTGATTTTTAGGCCTTTGGGCCATTAATGGACAACATAGGGTTAGTAAATATTTATGGACTTTAACCCTAAGTAAAAACAATATTAGGATGGAACATAAGAGATTATTTAATTCATAATTGATTTATACATAATATATCCTTGGAAATTAGTGGCATATTATATATTTATTTGGTACTTTGAATATTTTATATTATGTAATAGTTAGAATTAAATTTTCCTAGTATATGTTGAAAGTAATACATGACATTATGGATATTTAGAATAGTTTGTTTGTCACCAAAGTGACCAAACTAATTAAATTAAATTTTATCATGTATAATAATTGTCCAATTAAATGTTTATTGCATAGAAAGCTTGTTAGTCACTAAAGTGACCTAGCTTGAAATTTTTTTAATCATTTAATTGTGATTTGTTTTAATTGTTCAATATAATATAATGCTAAAATGACATAAAAGTTGAACTAAACAATTAAGATTATTAATTATAACGCTAGGAGGTCACCCAAAGGTGAACCATTGCTTATAATTAATGACATTAAAGGGACTTTATCAATATATTTAGTTAATATGATTGTATATCCAAAGATAACATGCATATTGACTGTAATATGCTTGATTGTCCATTATAGTATTATATATGCATCATAATAGGTTACTTCTATGTATTTAAATTTCACCCAAAGGAGAATTTAAATGCATAATCAAAGTTTATTAGTTAGTTTGAATATATTTGGGTTTACTCAAAGCATTAATGTGTGGACTATATGTTGTATATGCAGCATCTACTAGTTTGTTCGCCTTAGGCAATGACTTGGCCAAGTTCAGTGGTCTGAACTATGGGGATTGGTTGGAACAAATCTAGTTCCAACTGGGTGTAATGGATTTGGACTTGGCCATAGCTTCAAACGTAAGGCCTACAGCCATAATGGAGACTAGTTCTGAAGTTGACAAATCTTATTATGAGGATTGGGAACAGTCTAATAGGCTGAGCTTGAATTTGATGTGAATGACGATCGCAGAAAATGTAAAGCCATCAATGCCTAGGACAGATAATGCAAAGGAGTTCATGTTAAAGCTTAAGGAATACTCCCAATCAAATATAGCTGACAAGTCCATAATAAGGACTTTAATTAGTGAGCTAACGACTAAGAAATTTGAATGGTCACAACCCATTCATGATTATATAACTCATACGTCAAACCTAGCTGCAAAGTTGAAATCTATGAGTATGGATGTGAGTGAGTCCTTTTTAGTACAGTTTATAATCATCTCACTTCCTCTAGAGTTTGGCTAGTTCCAAGTGAATTATAACACTATTAAAGAAAAATAGAACCTTCAAGAAATTAAGATCATGTTAGTTCAGGAGGAAGGGAGATTGAAGAAAATAAAGGAACACTCCGTTCATCTCACGTTTCATCAAGGTGTTAGTAGCAACAAAAATAAACCACGACAAGATTAACACGAGTCGGTTGTGTTATCGGGCGTGAAAATCTTTCACGAGTAGTTAGGTTATGGATTAGTTACATAGATTGAGTGATACGGGGTTAGATCAATCTTGTGTAATCTTTGCGAACTACAATGAAAGTGATTAATCTGGGTGAGGGTCCCACAGACGTAGGCAAAGTGTGTCGAACTGCGTTACCAACATCGGTGTCTTTATTATTTTACATTCGTGAGTTTTTTTGCATTGCTTGTGTGAAGAATATTTTTAGAGAATCTGCGAAATAATTCATCACTTAGGTGTTTCATATTGTGTGCACTTAAAGTTGTTAGATCACCAAGTTATAACATGGGTCAAGTGGGAGATTGTTAGACTATTCATTGTCCCATATGACTTATAGATTTGAGTCTCATAAAAAGCACCCAAGATAATAGTTATTAGGTATTAAATAATGGGTCAAAGACCCTTTTCCTCTTTCTTCCAATTACCAAACAACATGTCGGTTAGTGATGCTATATAAGTTGAACAAACTTATTGAATAGAAGATTCTGAATCAATGAAGAAGTCACTAAAGGAAGAAGACTAGAGGAAATAAAATTCTTTCAAAGAAATCAATAACTTACGAAAAACAATCATAGATACAGGTACGCACAAGACCATTCGATCCAATAAATGTCTTACAATAATCTCCCATTGGAAAGAAGTTGATGGGGAAGGAATTTCAGCTTTACAATCATGAAAATATTTCAGGGATTACACAAGATAAATAGCTAGATTACCTGAAGAAACAAATCAGTATGAGTCTTCCCCTCATGCACGATTGATTCCACTCTGACCCTGACTCCTCGAAGAATTTCAGCAAAGTTTTTACTGCAAAAGAAATTCAAATGATAAGATCAGCAGCTTGGCTTGTCCAAGTCGGTGTGCTTTTCCTTATATATTAAATAATAATTTTAGATACTATTCCACATTTCAAGTCTTTGTAAATTAGGAAGTGTAGACATATTTTAAATCAAAAAATACTATAAAAATTGTTCTCTTTCAAGTTTGGTTAATGTCTTAAACTTAATCAAAATCAATATTTCATATTCAAAGATCGGTTATATTAAAATTTCACGTAATCTAACTTTTTTCTTCTCTATTTATTTATTTATTTTACTTATGTTTATTTTTAATCTTTATTTTTTAGTTTTATTTTTATTTTTAGTTTTATTTTTTATTTATGTATTTAGTTTTTTCTCTTCAAATCATTTTCAATATTTTTTCTTTTTTTCTTTTTTGTAAGTCTATAAGAAACAGTCCCTCTATTAATTACAAGAAAGATTACATATTATCAAATTTTTCTAGACTCTGTATATCTGCGAGATTTTTATTAAAATATTGTTGTTGTTGTTTATCATATATTTTATCAGCCACATAACCTTTTTTATCATTTTTTCTTAATTTTCTATTTATTTATAATTTTAAAATAAATAATATTAAAATTTAAGAATTTTGATACTATATTATTTCAAAAAATGACAGAATAATTGTTCGATATAACTAAATAATTATAAGAGTAAGTGATGAAAATTAAATTTAAAAAGTTCAAAACCTATATTTTATTATTATAAATGATTTTAATTATTAATTACTTCATGATTAAGAAGTCAAAGGAAACACGAAGAACAAGAAATCCGTGAAAGGTTAAAAATTTATTGACTTACACTAGTCAACGAAATTTTTATTAATTGCTTTTTGAAATAATTTTATAGTTGAGGAAATATTTTCAAGATTTTACTAAGTGAGAAGAAAGAACAAACAATCACAAAAATAACATAAAACCGGGCCGTTTGTATTGTCTAGCTATTTTAATAATTTTTATTTGAATATTATTGAACATCTTGTGGCACATGTTACATTGAATATAGAAAACTTAAAATGGCCACAAACCAATATGTTTCTTTTTTCTGATTGAGAAGCGGAATTGATGAAGAAGAAAAAGCTTCCAACAAATTACAAATTAATATAATTAATTGACTACGATTGTTTATTTATCTGTCACTACCTTTTCTTCTTCACCATATTAGAAGGGTATCAAGGCCCAACAATATACACTTACTACACGGAGGAAGATCTTGGAGTTTTTCTAGCTGTAAGGTCTTGTGATGTGGTATGCAAGATCGAGATGATCAAGAGAAAGCAGTAAAAGGGTAGTGACTAGTGAGGAAGTAGGTTTCTCGACCATTGTAGTAGCTAGAATTTGATTGATTCCTTAGAAACCATATTGGTGCATGCTTTATAGAGTTTTAAGCAAAGTATTAAATAAGGTGAAGATTGAAGATTAAACCATGTACAAAAGTCACGGCAGGTGGGAGTTGGAAGATGAACGCGTGCAAATAATAAGGTCAATTGGTTCATTACATTACTTTGGTGAGTATGACTATAACAAAAGCCTAATCATGGTCGGAAGTAAAAAGAAGTCGTTTTTAAAAATAAAATTAAAATGATGTTAATCTTTAATTTTAAATTTAGATTAAATTTTGGTCTATTTAAATTTAATTTATTAATTTTAAAATAAATTTAATTTAATTTTTAAACATAATTAAATTTAACTAAGCAGAAAATTAATTATTTAAAATAAAATTTTAAATTACAAAATACAATTTATAATTATTATTATAATTGTGGATAATGTGAACGTAATTATAAAAGAAAGATTGCAATTATTATAATGCACAATTAACATAATTTTTATTTGATTATATTGAGCATCATGTGGTACAATTACATTGAATGTAGAAAAGTGAAAAGGACCAGAAACTATTGGCTTTTCTTATT
>JANVCQ010000001.1:796301-810523 GCA_025531925.1 Erythroxylum plowmanianum
TAGATTAGGTAATCCACTGTGATGATCACCAAATACCAACAAAGGAACATTAGGCTGTGCACAAAGGGAGAGATAGATGCAAGCACTTGTTAATTTAGTTTACCAGAAATTGCAAGATAATATGCAGTTGAACAAAGAATAAGGCTTTAGGTAGAAAAGGTACAGAACAGATGTTTGGATAGAGATGAGATGTTGCTGTGATTTCTCGAATGATATAATGTCACAAAGGAAGGAATTTTTGCAGTTAGAAACTACAATGCAGTCCCGTGCCAGAAAGATGGAAACTACGTGTTCCTACGCTAAGAACCTTTCCTCAACCATAGTGTGCACACAAACTTCCATATATAGGGCATGTGAATCAGTAAATAAATAACCAAATGACAACTCAATTTCAACAAAAAGCATCACATAAAGGTAATATACAAGAAACATGGCATGGTAAACTGATCATTTAAAGATATTACCTTTTGAAGTACAAAATCTCACCTGTAGTCTATGCAAGCTACTATGATATCTCGTTCTGACAACTGCTGTCCTAATAGAGAACCCCATGCTTTATAACTGTACAAACAAAGAGAGCTCCATGATAAATGATCAAATAGGAATGACAAAGGAGAAAGGCACACTAATGGCATTCAATAGAATCTCAATACACAGACTATGTCTAATCAAGTCCTCTTTTTCTTTTTAATACCTAAGCTAAATAAACAAATATAACATTCAAGCGGAAATTCCAAATTTCTTATAATGGTACTCAAAACATGAAAAAGGTTAAGACTTTTGATTCTAGCTCCATCTGCCAGTGAGAAATTTGCTCTGACTTCCTCCCATCATATTAATTTTCCTTTTTCATAGGAAGTATCTAAGAAGCAATTATTATCTCCATGCAACTCAGAAGAGGGTTGTAAGTGGCCAGAGATTGACTTTCATCTCATATTATGTTAGGCAATGTATCTGCTGCATCTCTATATTCAAATCTAGAAGGAACAAGGAACTCACCCAATTATCCATGCTCCACCAGTTATAAAAGCAACTACAGGCTTTGGTCCATCACTGGATTTTGGTAAATAAAGGTCAAGCCTGCATGCGAAAGTTTTGGATATTCATTTTACGAATGTGTTATAATAGAGTTTATATGAACTCAATGTGAGGCAACTCAGGATAAACATAGCATGTAAATCATACCTATTTCTTGGTTGTTCCCCGTATACTATACCTCTAATGACATGGCGAGAGAAGAAATAGTAGTACCCAACTGCAAAAGACTAACAGAAAACTTTGAACTAGATACTCATGGATACATTTTACCAATCTTTAGCCTAGTTATCTTACCAAACAAAACAAATTGTTATGAGGTTTTAATAGAAATAATCAAAGGATTCAATATGACATTGGAGAACTTCTTCATGACTTACTGCTCAATTACCTTGAATAAAACCAGGAAGAAGCATCAAAGAGTAACAACCAAGGGCAAGAAATCTCAGAATCCATCTGTAGCCTACCCTGAATGAGAAGAATGATTAGGAAGCACATGACAGTTGTGAGGAAGTTAGAGAATAAACATTAAGTTCCAAGCTCAAGCAGCTATTCAGTTCCCCCTTCATTTAGGCGAAGTGATCTTCAGAAAACAAGCAGATTTTCATAGTGGTTGGATGCTACTCCATTAAACACATTTCTAAATGGCATCCATTGTGTGTAGTACAGAAGATGATTGAGGATAACAAAGAACTCAACAGCCTAGCACAGAAATGAGGAAACATTTATGGAGGGACAGACACAAATGAAGTGACATAATCCAACAATTGAGTGTATTATCTTCATCAATAAGTTCACTTTGCTGAGAGATAAAATGGCAAATAAAGTTTATTCTCCTCATTGCAACAGATCCAATCAAGATGAAACAGAAGACTTCTTAATGGCAAGTTGCATCTTATTTCAAATAACACAGGCTTACTAAGCAAGCATCAAATAGACAATTCTTGTATTCTGGTTATGAATCAACCGCCAATCTATTTATATTACGTTCAACAAGCCCAAGATGATGTTGGACAAATGCTTCTTCTATCAAGAAAAAGACTTTTACCAAACAAAAGAACTTCCTTAGATCATTTCTGAAAGAGTATGGAACAGTGATCCTATCCCAAGAACCATCAGAGTAGTCATGTAAACCATATACGTCTTTCAAAAAGGGGTACAGAAAACTGTAACTTGAAGCCACTAGCAACTTAAAAACAAAGGACCCACCATTTATGTGTGATAAACAATTAACTTAATAAAATTATAACATGAACAGGCACCCAACAGACACAAAAAGGAAAGTAACACAGAATCCAGGAGAGACGGTTGAGAGAAAAATAAAAACATGTTCTTTGTCCATACAATTCTAGACGTTGGTATATCTTGAAACAAAGCGTAACAGTGTCTAAGTGTAAGCAAATTAGATAACTGAGCATATAAATGTTGTAACAAATTAAAACTCAGAAAAACATACCCAAGATAACGCAGGAGCTTCACACTCAAACTAGTGGCAACAAACGTCTGAGAGGCAACTTCGCCCACATCGTGACCAAAAGACTGCTCTCGACCATTGCCATCTGAAAGGGAACAAAGAGAGCTTTCACTAGCGATCCGGCGACGTCTCTGTTGATAAAACTTGGTAGTACTAGTAGTTGTGCTAGTAATACCTGCAAAACTAGAAGTCCTTGACAAAAGAGGGCTCATCGAAACGCTGGATTCATCATGAATCCTTGGAGAAATCAAAAGTCTGGTTGTTGGGTCGTCGAGCATCTCTGGTTTGAGGAACATCGTTGATGACAACACATTCGGTGAAGTTGAGTCAACAAGAGAGATGGGTTTCGAAAACTGGGGACTAGTTACAGGTAAAACAGGAGATGGCATGATTGAGAGGTACAACACGTTACAGATACCAAATACTGTCGTGTTCCTATTTGTTGGGTACTCGTGAAACCTCTTTCTTTCACTGCATCTTCATGTTACAGGGAAAAATGATGCAACCTTTCTATTCCTTGGTGGAAAAAGATTGAATCTTTATTGGCAAAGAGATCTTTGAGGGATCAATTCTTTTACAGTTGATGACAGGAAAGATCTAGGGGATGGGGAAGAGGCTCGATGATTGGAGAAGGAATTGCCAGTTGGTGTCTGCCACGTGCAGCTGCGTTATTGGATGATAATGAAGTTTGTTCCTTTGGTCCTTCGTGAGAAGGAAGAAGCTATGTGCTTGCAGAAAACAAGGTCGGAAAAAGTCTTTGCTTCCCTTTTGTGAAGTTTTTGGCAGTGTCTTATATATTTGATAATTAATTTATTTATTTATAAATTAAAATAAATCAGTTAATTTATATTTAATAACTCTTTAATTAAATTTTAAAATTTTTGATAAATAAACGCAATCTATTTAAATCATTTTTTCAATTTTTCAATTTTTCAATTTTTGACGAATTTTATAATTGTTTAATGCCGGTTGAATTTTTTAAACTTTAAATTTTTTACCTTATCGATTTAAATTTTATTCCAATTTTGAAATATATTTAATCTATTTATATAGTATTTTATCGAAAATAATCTCTCTACTAAATAAGAATAACACTACATATTATCACATCTTCTCAACTCTTATGCTCAAATGATGATAATACTATTTTGGGTCCGCTTATATTTAATGTGAACATTTGGTGAAACAATTAATTATCATTGTTTCATGTGATAATTCCAAGATTATCTTATTATATAGTTTTTGTTCTTTTTTAATATACCTAAACTATATTGATTTTAAATTATCTAAGATAGAAATTAGGAATAGCAAAAAGGGTTAAAGTCTCCAACGTTCAAATTAATATTATTATTTTAACATAATTTGTCAATTTTACATATTAAAAAATAATAATCAAGATAACATCTATCTACTAAATTTTGTTAAAATAATGTCTTTTTACTTCTTAATTAAACCAAATTTTAGATCAAATTTGAGTTAAACAGAATTGTGATAAGTCTCTCAGTCCTAATAAGAATATAATTTATCATATGAATAAATGTTTATATAAATAAAGCTTGTTAGATTATTTGACACATTGTAATATAGATTTGTTCTTAACTTGTCATTATATCTTTCCATTTTCTTTTTTACGATGATATTATTATTTTTATTGTTAAATTAAACGAAATCATCATCATCATCATCATCGCACCTAGTCTGAAATCCCGCAGGGAAGCAGAGTCTGAGAAGGTCAATAGTATGCAGCCTTACCCCTACATAGTAGAGAGGCTATTTCCGGTAGATCCACATGCAAATGTGACATGAAGAAAAAAAATAATGCAGGATACAAAAAAAAACATTTACAACAGTTAAAAATTTACTAAACTACTAATAGTAATAAAAAAATATTGAAAATAAAATATAGTATAATAATCAAAGTGTGATAATAAAATTAAAAAAAAATGTCAAGTAGGAGACTTGTAAGCGTAATTCTTACCAGCTCTCATCAAGACAACAGAGGTCTTACCATATTTGTCAAGACGCTCGATATAACAGAGTTGTCATCGATACCATAGAGTTTACTGTTAAATTAAACTAAATAATGACATTAAACACTATATTTAATTTGCATAAGTCATATAACCTATATTTAATAAATCATAAAATTTAAATACCACAATTCCTAAACTCATATTCATTGAAAGCCTTATCTAGAGGTGGCAATTGAGGCCAGGTCCAAGTTAACTAAGCCTCGGTCTTGAATTTTCTTCGGACTTGGACAACCTAAGATTGGCCCAATCCGAACTGAGGCTCGACATATATTAGCAAAATAGAGTTGTTTTATTAAAAAATATATTATTTGACTTTTTAATTTTAAAAACAATTCGGGCCTGATTAAGTCGGAGCTCCGGCCAAGTCGAGGGGCTTGCCATCCCTAAACTTATCTATGGCAACTATTTATTCCCATATTTTTGGAATTGACCCAATGATGGACAGGATTGGACTGCCAGAGAGTGCCATGGTCAACCCATTATGAACTGGGCCTATTGGCCAGACAGACTCACTCACTTCTAAGAGGATATTCATTATTACTCGAGCAGCCCAAAACTAGACTTGGTACATAAGTCGAATTTAATTAAATTTCAGTCAAAATTAAAGTTAGTATCTAATCTGATTTATAAAAAGAGTTTCATTTAATTTATTATAAAAATTTTAAATTTAAGTCCACCAATAAGTTTGTATTTTAATAATTTAATAATTATACAAAATATAAGTAATTTATTAAAATTTTAAAGTTTTAAATAAAATATAATATCTTCAATAATATACTAAAATATTAATTAAGTTAAATATTTATATTTTATAAAATGTAAACAATACAATATTACAGGAATATTAATTATTTTAAAAAATATTAAACAATAGTTATAATTAACTTATAAATATTAGATGTGAACTTTTTTTATATATATAACTCAAGTTCGACACTTTTAAACTTAAACATAATTTATGGATTGACCCCAAATCGACTGACTCGTTGTGTATGTACTTTTTTTAATGGCATTGCTATGTAGTAATGACTTAATTAGAGTACATAGGAGGGTAATTTTTCACTAAGCTCTACTACCTAGAAATTGGGTGAATGAGATGGTAATTCCACCTGTTAACTATGGATGACATTAGGGTCAGGCTGGCTAACCCTCAACTAGTGATGCTAATGGGTTAGGCCAGGGTTGGGCTTCTCAAGCTTGAGCCCAACCTGGCTAATGTTGTTGAAACCCAAGCCCAACTCAATCCAACCCGAGATTCAGTCCAACTCAACCCGACCCAAGCTATTTTTTAGTAAAATATAAAAGCGATGTTGTTTTGCTTATATATGTCGGGCATTGGGACCTAAGGCCCAAATTTTTTTGAAAAATTTAGGCCAAAGCCTAGTTAACTTAGGTCTAATCTATTGACCTCAAGTCGGGGCAAGTCAAACCTGAGTTCAAATCTCATCTCTAATATGAACTCTCAAAACTAGAGAGCCAAAGCTTAGTGTTCTTAATGTCAAGTTGGAGTTGATCTTGACACATTAATACAGTAAATTTAGGTTCAAGATTTTTACTGTCGCTCATGAATTTATAATTAAGATTTCCTTTCTTAACTCATCCATGAATAAACATTAAAGATTTTTCAAAATTAATTGAGGTATTTTTTTCATGAATCCCAATTGGAATTGGGATGTTTGGCTCGGGGTAATTCAAATGGTTTGATGATTTGAAGATCAATTAAACTTTAGATTTTGACACTATTTTAATGTTTTAATTAGTTCGATTCAAATTAAATCAACCTTTTAAACTAAAATTCAATCAATTTAAAGACTTAAATTGAGCCAATATGTTATCCCTAAAACTTTGATACTCTGACAATTACAACCAAATGACTCAATTATCTAACTCATCATTCTCTTTATTTTATGATAATATAGTTTTAGTCCGCTTCCTGTCCATAATCAAATATCATTTTCATTTGCTTTCAGTTTTATTCTTTTGCTTCCAATTTTATAAGAATTATTTTTTAAAATCTAAAATTTTTTGTTCCATTGAAGCAAAATTTTAATATTAGCTGAATAATATTATTGACACAAAAATATTTACAATCATAAACTCCTTTGCTTTTTCATGATTATAAAACAATGAGACAGCTTATCAAAAGATACAATATCATCATAAAGTTATTTCCATCTTTTCCAACATATCTTGATATGTCATTACCAAGCATAGAAAAGTAACAAACATGTTTAGTTTATAGACGATTACACCTATATAAGTAAGATAGAGCTGAAATGATTTGCTTAAAAGAAGAAACAAAGGGCCAAAAGTTAAGAAATAGACACATATTCAGCAAAAGTAGGAAGCAAGCATGCATTAGTCAATGAAGTAAATTGGCTTCTTGGATAAAGAGTCATCACTTAAAGAGCTAAAGTAGGGTTTTGTGGTTATAAAGCCATGCTTTTTGGAAGCGGTGGTAAGTGATCATTTTGACCATAATGTTGTGTTAATGACGTGCTTGATTGCCTAAAGTCACTTACATGATTGTTCTAAACTTTACTTGGCTTTTATATATGAATATTGCCACAGTAGAGAGATCGTGAGATGATGAACTCCATTGTTGAACAACTCAGAGAAGAGATTTAGTTGAAGTAGTATAGGCAATTCCATACAACCACTACTTAATTAGATTATTATAATAATTACAAAAGAAGAAAAAAATTTATAGGTTGAATGCTTGAATGATGTTATTAAGGATAACAATAAGTCATAATCAACTCAAAATCTAATTGGATTTAAATTGTTCGACCTAGATCTGACTCGAATAGACTGAGTGAGACATTATTTTGAAGTTTGACCGAAATCATTTCAAGTATTTTCTACTAGCTTAAGAAACCATATTGCACGTTGTTTAAACATGACAAACTTACTTTAATTGTGCGTTCAAAAATTTAAGCAAATGACCTAATCTTCAAATTAAGGGGCAACTTAATTGAAAATATAAGACAAAAAATGGTGAATTACATTTTTATGAAATTAAAAGGGCGATATATAAAAAAAAAAAAAGAAATTTTTTTGTGGATGTAACTCTTAGTGAGTCCAAAGGGAATCATAAAATAATGACTGTCTCTAAAATCACTAAATGTCTATCATATACAAGATAAAGCACTAATAAAGCACTTTATAATGGTATCCAGCTCCATTTCAACCCCTTAATCTTGTAATAATCTAGCAATATGAACAAGCCTTTCCTTATCTAAATCATCGAAATGAAACCCAATTAGCTAATTCGGCTTATTATCATTTAATGGCTAGCGTAGGACAAGATTACAATGATGAGGGAGATGACTAGTTATGGCTGCTAAGCTTTTTAGTTGGCCAAAATGGATACAACTCCTGCGCAAAAGTATGTGTTTTTGAACGCGAGAATTTTCGATTGCACTAACAATCACAACAACAACTTATTAAAAAATTCTACTCAAATACGAAATTTAAGAGGTTTAATACGAATTAACAGAAAGGTTATTTCTAAATAACTCATTTTTTAAAATATACTAAGAACCATTTTTTGCAAATGAGAGTGCTTCGACTTCATTGCATAAACGAAAAGGACTAAGAAAAGTGTATCTTTTAGTATTACTCTTATAAAGTGCAAGGAAGTGTGGACTGTGGAGGTCCATAATGAATGAATTATTATGTTATCTTGGTTTAGAAAAGTACCATAATTGATTTCCACGATTGGTTGTTTTGTTATATATTCTTGTTATTATTTTTTAAGTTTTAGTCTTTGCAGTAAGTATATTATGATGATTGATGAAGTTCGATTATGCTAGATGTATTTATTTTAATCCGGCCCAATTTCAATCAAAGAATTTGTGTTAATTGTAAAATAAATTTCTAAGTAATTCATAAAATTAAGCAACTATATTTATTTATGTATTTAATGATTATAAATACTAAATTTTCCTAATGTTTAGAATGTAATTTGAAGAATTAATTTTGTTTGATTTAACCAAGAAATTAATCGTTTCATGACACTAATCCTCCTTTTAATTTAGGATTTAGACTATTAATATTAAAGAAACCTTATATTATTTAAGTTGTATTTTGTATCGAGACCTACTTATAATCAATGTTTTAAAAATTAGACCAGAAATTAAATTGGTAAGGTAAGAGATTTAAGGTTTAAAAAGTTTAACAGATATTAAACTATCATAAAACTAACTAAAAATTAAAAAATTAAAGAAATTGAAATATAATTGAAAGAGATTATTCTTATCTATCGAAAATTCAAAGTCTAATTGAAAAAAGAGATTATTAAATGAAAATTAATTGATTTATTTTAGTTTATAAAAACTTATTAATTTAAAAAATGATCGATTAATTAATAGATTTATTAATTTTTAATAGCAAAGATTTATTAAAATAAATCTAAATGGAAAGCTAAAAAATGAACCGAAAAGTTTAACGGTTCAAAATTTTTATAATTGAAATGAACAAATCTGTTGAATTTTTTAGTAATTACTTATAAATCAAAATTTATACCATTTTTAGAAGTAAAAAGGATTAGATTGATTAGTCTATTTCTTTTCTTTTCTTTTTATCCCTTTCAAAAGTTGAAAATAACCTTGGAAGGTAGTATACCTAAAGTGGGCCTTAGACACTAAAAATTTTCCTATCCGTCATAACTTGTGCAGCCTCTAGTTTCCTTTAAACTTTTACATGTATGCAAGCTAAGTTCTATCCAAAAATCTTGCTCTTTCGAAGGGGTTAAATAATATCCAATGATTTAAAGAGTTAATCATTTCAATCAATTCAATTGTAAAATTCTTGAAACAACCAACTTGCAATTCGGTTTTAACTTTCTGATTAGATTTATTTTAGTAATTCTTATCGTTAAAAATCGATTGTAAATTAATAAATTCTTATAAATTAAAATAAAACAATTAATTTTCATTTAATAATCTTTTGTTTGAATTAAACTCCAAATTTTTTAATAAATAAGAATAATTTTTTTAAATCATATTTCAAATTTTTTAATTTTATTAAATCGTTGGCGGATTTTATAACAATCTAATACCAATTGAACATTTTAAACCTTAAATTAGTTATCTTACCAGTTTAACTTCTAACCCGATTTTTAAAACAATATTGATAATATCTACAAAGATCTAATGACTTTATAGTTTATACTTTATATGGATAGTCTTCACGCGAATAAATAATAATACTTAATAAATCTAGTGCACGTTGGCTAGTTCTCTTAATATATATGCTAATCCATGTTTAGATATGATATAAAACTTAGTGCACCTTTACCGATAGATAGTTCTATAGAAAATTAAGCAACCAATTTGCCATCTTAAGCATATGAATGTGATCCTAATGCATTGTTTAATCGTGCACAGATTATGGATTCTCGAGTTTAAAATAGCAGCAGTCCTCCTGCTAACAAATAGAGGAAAGTGGGTGACAGATGATGGATATCTAATTACTATAGTTATTGGATGCTTACCTTGAAGAGCAATAATTAGATATAAAAATGGAGATGCCTTCTCTCTATCCAATACTAAGGTGATTCGTTTTGTTGCCATTGTGGTTACAAGACGAATTGCTATTATAATTTATCATAATCACGAGGAATTGCAATTATATTTAGATTATTTTTAGTCATTACCAATGTTTTAAAAATCGAACTAAAAGTTAGACTGATAAAACAAAAAGTTTAAAATTTAAAAGATTCAATTAGTATTAGAACGTTATAAAACCGGTTAAATATTAAATAAATTAAAAATTTTGAAATATAATTGAAATATTTTGTCCTTAGTTATCGAATAACTTGAAATTTAATTGAAAAATAAATTATTAAATAAAAATTAGTTAATTTATTTTGATTTATAAGAATTTATTAATTTATTAAAATTGACCGAATAATTAATAAATGGATTAGTTTTTAACAACAAGAGTTATTAAAGTAATTTGAACTGAGAAATTGAAAACTGAACCAAAAAATTAGACGGTTTAAGATTTTTACAGTTGAACTGGACGAATCGGTTGGATTTTTTACTTATTGGTTGTGATTACAAGACGAATTATTATTATTATAATTTATCATAAATACGATAAATTATAATTATGTTTGAATTACCCATAATTATCACAATTATTCACGATTATATTAAAATTAGTAGTCTATAAATTAAACCTTTGCGTGGAACATATCTATTTGGCTGCTGAGTATGGATATTAGAAGACGATTGCATGCCTATGTCAGCTATGACAAGAGTATGAATATGATTCGTTTGATTCATGCAATCATAGTCTTAAATTGTCACGATTGTGGTTATAAGATGAATCATTATTATAATTTATCATAATTATAATAAATCACAATTTTATTCAGATGAATCACAATTATTTACGATTATATTAAAATTGGTAGCTTGTGACTCTAATAATGAATTTATTTACAAAAATATAGAGTATAACATATTTTTCTAAAAATATAATATCACAATCAGTTCTATGCTAAGATTAATTTGTGATCTAAATTAATAATATGTTTTTTTGTAATTATAATTATACTTCTAATAATTATAACCGTATTATTTGTAATTATCGTAATCGTCCGTAATTATAATATAACTCATAATTCTTAATTTAAATCTGATATAAGAAGAGGACTGCATGCTTATGTCAACCACTTATAGTGCGACCTTCCCTAACCCAAAAGCAATTAAGCCACGAAGCTATATATTTATCCTTTTCTCTCTTTAGCTTACACAAACATTGCGAATTTATGCCGCCTCTTTGCTCATTGCATGCAGATATATCGGATAATCTCATAACCTATCCAAGATTGCCATGTTTGATTCATCTCAAAAGGCATGGGATTGTCATGTTCGATGACCCGTGCACGTAAATGTTTTCTAAAGGCATGCAACAGGAGCCATTTCTAACGTATTCCTAGTCAAAAGTTTGTGCTACCACAAGTTTAATTTGATACGTGTTGAAAGACGTATTTCTATTGTGGCATTCTTATGATCTTGAATGTGTTATTTGTTTAAAGACTTATTTAATGCACATAATTATAAACTATTTTATATATTTAATTTAATATGAACATACAAAGGATTGCTTAATAAAATAAATAGTGAATCAAATTGAAAAATCGGTAATGAGAATTGAATTTTATAATAAGGTAGATGACAAATTACACCTTTAGAATTAGTGATGAGATTAGAATTTCAATTTTCAATTGCAAGTAAGGGATTGAAAATTCTAGTTCAAATTGTGAGTGTTATATTTAATTATCTTTTAAAATAAATTAATTATCTCAATTTTAACTAGTGAAATGAATTTTTATTATTTTTAACAAACATTCAGTATAAATTCCACTTAAATGCGGACCTGGAGAGATTTAGTAGTATACAGTCTTATCCCTAACTAATAGAGAGATTATTTCGAAATAACTGTTGAATTCTTATTATTGTCTTTTTTATAAAACAAAAAGGGAAAGTAATTGTTAAAACTCTATTCCAAGTTCCTTACTTTAATTTCCTTATTTTAATGAATTAACTATGATGTTTTACGCAAATACCTTCAATAAGGATGAGGGATGTTTAATAAAAGGAATAGCTAAAACATTTATTAATTCAAAATCGTCATTGATTCTTAATTAATGAATGCACACCTTTTTTCATGTAATATTTAGAGCATTTAAACAATCAATCTTGTAAACTTATTATTATTTAAACTTTGCCTAATTATGTCAAATATCTTTATGAATTTATATAATAATAGAAATAAAATTAATAACATAGAAATTATCTGTCGAAGAGATAACCCGAGTGATATCAACCGGATAGTAATTTAATTGGTAGTAAGAAAAGATTATTCAAATTCAATAAACTATAATGTTTTAAAATCCTAGTACACATGAACTAGCAAAATGTCTCCCTAATAAATTACATATTGTGAATAGCTGAATAGTAATATATAATTCTTTAGATTAGGGAAACCAAAACTTTTATTTCTAAGGTTAAATGGGAGACATAGAGCATCAATTCATCTTATTGCAATTAATCAGATCCAATCAACATTCTTTGATATATACTTTCCCAAGTCTTTGCAAGATTTTGATTCTAAGCGCTTAGGAATCAGATAATAATAATAATTTATTGGTTAATTCGTTTTTTTCTACTCCTAAAATCATGTTCTCATTTTAATATGTTATCTTATCTTAATATATCTTCTCTAAATTATCATGGGTTTAGTTTAATGGTTATGGAGTATCTTTTAAGGTACTTGGGGCTAGGGATTCATAAATTTATGATCTTTGTGTTAAAAAAACATTGTTTACTCAAATAAGCATAGTTTATATCAATCAAGTCATTTCGTTTCAATGAAACTAAAATTAGTTGTAACCTACAAGTTTATAAAGTTAATCAGACTCCAATCAATAACTTTAAAGTGGAATTTGATTTTTATGATTTTATCAATGATGGAAATTCCCCTCCACCAAAAAAAAATTGATGGGGAAAATTTTAATTTCCATTAAAAAAAGGAGCAGAATTTCTAAAATCAAGAGATGGGAAGAGCATGTAAACGAAATGGTTAAAAAATTGGACTAGAAGTTAAACTGATAAGACAATGGTTTAAAGTTTGAAAGGTTCAATCAGAATTAAACCGTCATAAAATCGGCTAAAAATTAAATAAAATTAAATATGATTGAAAGAAATTATCCTACCTATAGAATAATTTGAAGTGAAGTTTTTAATAACTTATTAATTTACATAAATTGTCTAATTAATTAATAAATTGATCAGCTTATAATAATGATAGCTATCAAAGTAAATCAAAATAGAAATTTAAAAATCGAACCGTTCAAGGTTCACAATCGTGATGCTGTCGCCTGCAATCAAATATAAAAGAAATCACTTACGTTAATACAAATTAATATAGTAGCGGGAAGCGGATATCGTTCCCACGAGAAATTTTTAACGATAAAGGTTAGCGATGTTTAAACGAAACAAATAACAAAAGTAAAAAGAGGGGTTTGTTTAATCACGGTAATATCATAAAATCAATAGAAAAATCACAAATCGAAAACAATAATTAAATTTGAAAAATCAATGAGAAAATACCTTGGTTTCGGGCCACCGATGTTATCATGCTATTATGGGTCCTCGACATAAAATTGCAATCATTAATAAACATTCATTGGGAGAAATTTCTCTTAAGTGTAATGACTAGAAACATGTATCCTAGCAATCTTATTAAACAATAACCTAGATACGATTATAGGTGGAATTGAATAATAACATTAAGAATCAAGAACCAATGACCAAGTGAAAGATATGTACGACATGCAATCAATCAAGCGAATATCTTCTTAGAATTTTCCGACTCTATCGTAGAGAAGTTAATCATAATTGCTACTTATGATTACCGAAACTAAACGTCATATTTCGTTAATCTAGCGATTGAATCAATTAATCTCTAGTTGCGCACCTAAAAATCAACGAATCCAATTAAAAAGAATAGATATGAAGACATTCAATGTTTTCTAACAACGTAAAAAGTATCCGAATCATCTCACCATAATAACATGTAACATGAATCTCCTTAACCAAGACAAAAGGTTTAGCTACTCATAATAGAATTGAAGACAAAAGAAATAACAAGGAAATAAGTCT
>JANVCQ010000001.1:810623-826542 GCA_025531925.1 Erythroxylum plowmanianum
GTCTAAACTGTTGGAATTGAAGAGTGCTCGTCTCCAAAGTCATTATGATCTCCTCCAAAGACATCTCATTAGCTTGTAGTGGCGACGGTGGAGGTGGAGGTGGAGGCTCGAAGTAGAACTGCTCTTCATAGTAGCTCGGTGGAGAAGTGAATCCGTACTTTATATCCTACAAAAAGGAACATGTACAAAAAGAATGACCCAAAAATCAGCAAACTTCACATATCTTAACTTGTTGGTCATCTCTCGGTATTTGCGCGGCTAAGGGTGTGAAATCCGCCACTGGATGGTCAAACCTGGAAGTCGCAACAGACGGAAACTCATTATCATAATAAAGATAATATGAATAATCAAAATCAAAAGCATACTAATAGTGAGCCATGCCGTTAAAAGATCGAAAAATCAAAAAGAGCTGTGAAACTGAAACAAACAGAAGATAAGGTAACCAAGCGTAACGAAACCAAAAACAAAAACATCACTAACAAAAACTGTTAAGAAATTCCCCGGCAACAGTGTCAAAATTTGGTGATGATGTCGCCTGCAACCAAATATAAAAGAAATCACTTACATTAATACAAATTAATGTAGTAGTGGTAAGCGGATATCATTCTCACGAGAAATTTTTAACGATAAAGGTTAGCGATGTTTAAACGAAACAAATAACAAAAGTAAAAAGGGGGTTTGTTTAATCACGATAATATTAGAAAATCAATAAAAAAATCACAAATCGAAAGCAATAATTAAATATGAAAATTCAATGAGAAAATACCTTGGTTTCGGATCATCGATGTTATCATGCTATTATGGATCCTCGACATAAAATTGCAATCATTAATAAACATTCATTGGGGGAAATTTCTCTTAAGTGTAATGACTAGAAACATGTATCCTAGCAATCTTATTAAACAATAACCTAGATACGATCATAGGTGGAATTGAATAATAGCATTAAGAATCAAGAACCAATGACCAAGTGAAAGACATGTACGACATGCAATCAATCAAGCGAATATCTTCTTAAAATTTTCTGACTCTAACGTAGAGAAGTTAATCCTAATTGCTACTTATGATTATCGAAACTGAACGTCATATTTCGTTAATCTAGCGATTGAATCAATTAATCTCTAGTTACGCACCTAGAAACCAACGAATCTAATTAAAAAGAATAGATCTGAAGATATCAAATATTTACTAACAACGTAAAAAATATCCGAATCATCTCACCATAATAACATGTAACATGGATCTCCTTAACCAAGACAAAAGGTTTAACTACTCATAATAGAATTGAAGACAAAAGAAATAACAAGGAAATAAGTCTCCATCCCTGGTTTTTTGATGAAAGATACGAAAACACTAATTGAAATTGTGCAGAAACGTAAAGAACAAGAAAACAGAAAAGTGCAGCAGCAAAAGATACCGAAAACCCTATTCTAAAACCTAGTCTACCCTTGCGTGAACCACTATCCTCCCTCTTTTATGCTTGTTTTTCTCCTTATCTTTTCTTGATTCTCTTCCGATACTGTATCCCCCAATTTTAGGTAGTCAATCTCCTTGAAAGATGGCAATATAATCTTCAAAGATTGTGAGAATCTCGATGTTAACTTTTGAAAGTTGATCTGTAGATTTATTCCATCCTTAGGCGTGCTCACGCTTAGTCTCTGAATTTCTGTCAATTTGGAGATTTCAGATTTCTTTCCTTCTTTTGCATCTTTTTGATCCTATTTCGTCCCTAAGGTGTTGAAAACCATCTGTAAACAATTATAAAACAATTCCATTAAATTCGGATAATAATTTTAACATCTTAATAATAATTAAGTCCAAAATAAGTGCAATTTAAATAATTTAACACATAGTCGAAGACGGAACCAGACCATTTAATTTTTTAATCATTCCATAAGTGGCAATAGATGATGGAAAACAAATGTTAGATTTGGGAAACTAAATTCTAAAAAAAAAAACCTTTACAATTTGAAATGAATTTATATGGTCTATTATAATAATAAAAAAATGCAAAAAAGGAATTTAAAAAAGCTTATTGTCAAGCCCTAGGCGCAACTAAAGTTTATTATTAAAGAAATTACACTTTGGAAATTAAAATATATATATTAACTTGTAAAACAATGCAATGAAAAAAAAATATACATAAGACCAACATTTTCTTTATTTCTTTTTGTGTGATATATAATATTTAATCCAATTATTTACACATCATTCAAGTATCTTTCAAAAACTTAAAGAGTCAAAATCTTTATCCAATCCAACTCTCTGGAAAAACAGAGCATTATTTAGGTTCCCAACATATCTTCAAGAATACGAATCCTTTATCCACTGCCTCGAAAGGGAATAAATTAATATGCAAAGTAATTTACTTTCAAAAAATAAAATACTAGCTGGCTAGCTAGAGAATGTGCAATAATGTTGTACAACTATGACTATAATAGAAGACATTATACCTAAAGTATACATCTGCATTACCTTTAATATGTATTGAAGTATACGCCCTGCCTGAATGACAAAACCATTGGAAATAGAGGACAATGAAGTGATGGGCCCTATAAATCTATTCTTTATTATTATTATTATTATTATTAGTGGCAGTTATGGCGGTGGTCGTAAAACTTGTAAATTACTAGTTTTTAAATATATGTTAAATATGATTTGAACTAATTAAATTTGATTTAAATTAATAATATAAGATAATTATAATAAATTATTAATTTAAGTTAAATATAATTAGTTTAATTCGAGTTTAAGAATTAAGTTAAATTATTATGTAAACAATATTTGATATTTATAGTGTGTGTTTCGTCATTATTTGAATTTTTTAAAATTAAAAACTAAAAAAAAAAATTTCGAGAATTTTAATATCGTAAAATTTGCTAAAGTTTTTAAATTATAAAAGAAATTAATATCTTTGTCTTATATTAAATAAATTATTAAGTAATTCGACTATTATTTATCAAACTTAACTTGTTCCAATCAACCCCTTTTAAAAAATAGGTATATGGAATAAACTATCGAATGTACCTATAAACCATTTAATTCGAATATTATCTAACTTCCTTCTAAATTGGGATATTCCTTGTTAAGTGAAGGAAAGGCATTTCAGTGTCAATTTGAGGGAGAGATATGTAATCCAGGAATCATATGCTTTCAGAATCATCTTCTCAATCCCTTGCAAATTAGAACCAAACATTTGCATTACACAAAAACCATGTGTCCTTTGCAGGAATTTACCTATTTGCAAGGAAAGTGGTGTGTTATTGAAGATTGGCACCTTATTCCATATCGTATTCAAGCAACGATTGACTAATAACGTGGAAGGTGGTGGATGAGCTTAAGATCAATAAAAGCATTAAAGGCTTGTCAAGATTTGATTGATCTTTGCCTGATGCATGTTCTTATTTTTCACTGTGGCTAATGAATCTTTGGATCATCTATTGAACTTTTCCTAAAGTGATGCTCACGTGTGATCTAGAGAATTTTAGGTTTATTATATGTTCCAATGTTGTAAGAAAGAGAAAAGGGTGAATCATTTCTTAGAAAGTATAATAATGTTTGGAGGAATTTAGGTATAGTCTAAAGGAGAATTATTACTTTATGCTTAAATAATTTGAGAATTAAAGATATTTATTAAAATTTTTAATGTACAAAATCAAATTATGAATATTCTTAAATTAAAAGTTAAATCGTCCTAAACACAATATCCATCATTTTTGAACTTTCACAATTCAATATATATATTTGTGCGTGAATTTATAATATTTTCTAATAATCAGTCAGAGAAGATCACAAAAATTGTGATTTTCTCTTTTGAATTTTTAAAATTTGGGACATATTTTTTTAATAGTAAGAAGTATATCATTGGTGAGTAAAAAGAGACAATTTTTAATTTTTTTAATCTTTCATTCCCATCAACATGTGCCTTTATTTAGGAAGAATATATCTATTAAGTTAATAGGATTTTGATACATAATAATTATTAAAATTATAATTATCTTTTAATTAAATAAAAGGATGACTAATAAAAACATAATATGTAAACCATTATAGAGAAAATATCCAATATTCGATCCTTATGATACTATTAAACCTTTTGTTCTAGTAATAGAAAATGATGTACGAATCAAGAACAAAATCCTTATTAAAATCGGTTAAATTATAAATTATTGATAAGTGGAAATTAATAAATATTGGCGTAGTTCTTTCTATGTATGACAAAATTATTAAGATGCTTAATATAACACTTAATGAGAGATATTATAATGGTTAAATAATAATATCTTTGTGAAAAAAAGTAAATTCTATTATATCAACATAATTTATTTATGCATGTAGACTAATAAAACGGTTCATTAAAATATCATAAATATTGCAACGACGAAGATCTTGTAAAAACTCTCATTAATTGTGAGATTTGGAAAGTTTTAGAATATGCAATATTACTCTTAACTATAAAATTAACAGAAAGGTTATTTTTGAAATTAAAATATCATAAATATGACATAATGAATGCATGGTATAAAAAATAAGGAACATAATATATCATTATAATGTCAATAGTAATTTACAATAATCCTCATTCTTCTACCATGTTCACTAAATGTTTTTTGAGGTAATCTTTTTGTCAATGCATTGTAACCATAAGGTTAGTATTAATATATTTAATTAACACACTTTATTTCTCAACATCTTCTTTAACAAAAAAGTTTGCATTTAAAAAAATAATTGTAATATTATCACACAAAATTTTAATGACTAAACTGTAAACTATTATAGACCATAGTTTATTAATGTTTCAAAATTCGAACCAAAAATTAAACCAGTAAAGCAAGAGATGTAAAACTTAAAAGATTCACTAGGAAATAGACCGTTATCAAACTGGCTAAATATTAAATAAAGTAAAAAAATTAGAATATGAGTGAAAGAGATTGCTCTTACTTATCAGAAGAATTTGAAGTTTAATTTAAAAAGAAAATATTTAAATTAATTGATTTATTTTAATTTATAAACACTTATTAATTTAAGCAAATAGACTGATTAATTAGTAAATTGATCAATTTTTAACAATAAAGTTATAAAGTAAATTAAACAGAAAAGTTAAAAATTAAAATAAAAAAATGGGATGGTTTAAAGTTTTTATGATTGAATTTGCTGAACTAATTGAGTTTTTTAATCATTAGTTTTTTTAATTACGAATGCAATAATAATATATTGCCTCACACTCTTTTAAGAAATTGTCCTCCAATCAAAAACTAAATAATTAAATGTAAATTTCTTATATTTACACATCTAAGAATTAAGATAGTATACTCATGCAATATATATGTCGGTAAGTGCTTATATGTGTGTGCATCAATTAGAAATCCCTTAGATTTGATGATGTACTTCTTTGATACTAAGTGTATCTTTAGTAGATAGAGAGATGGATAATTCTACAATGAGGTATTTTTAATCTTTCATACTTGATTAACATTTGCCTTAATTAGGTTTAATGTCTCTCTATTAATCATTAAATGCATAATAATTATTAATATATAATTATCTTCTAATTAAATAAAAGATGATTAGTAAGAATATGACATATAGTCAAAAGAATTATGTATTGAAATCACATTTAATATTTTATTTTTAAATTTTAAAATAATATTATCAATCAAGAAGAAAATACAAAGCAAATTATTACGTGACTGTCTAGACCAGTCCTTAAAACTTAAAAAAAGAAATAACATATATTTAAATTATGAATATATTCGATATGTTCAATTCAATTAATATTTTAAATTTAATATATTTTTACTTACGACTTATCAGTTTTTTTGAGTCGTTAAAATATTTCTATTTTTGACCCGTCATTTTTAAGTTATTAAAATGCAAATTGATATATAAGAAATAAATTCTATTAGACCACTCATGGAGGAGTACAAATTGAAATTTTAGGATCTAAGATTTAGAGTTTAGGGTTTAGGATTTAGGATTTAGGATTTAGGGTTAGGGTTTAGGGTTTAAAGTTTTAGGGTAAAGTTTAGGGTTTAGGGTTTAGGGTTAGGGTTTAGGGTTTAGTTAGGGTTTAGGGTTTTAAAGTTTAGGATTTAAGGTTTAGGGTTTAGGATTAGGGGTTGTTAAAATGCAAATTGATATATAAAAAATAAATTCTACTAGACCACCATAGAGTAGTACAAATTGAAATTTTAAGAGTTAGTTTTAATGATTAGACGTGTCATGTGTGGTCAAAAGTTTGGATACAAAATAGAATATATATGTAAAAGATACGATAATGTACTTAATGAAGGTGAAGAAAAGAGAGGGGATATCTATAGGTGGTAGCTTACAAAGGCGCACCAAAATAAAATGCTCTCTGAATCAGACCATCATCTCAATGTCTTGCAATTGGTTCAGGTGCCTTTTGATCTCGTACCTCCCTCTATTTCTTTTTTTCTTTTCAGTACTTTCACTACATTAAAAATAATCTTTATTCATTTAAAAAAATTAATTTATCGTTTATTTTTCTTCATTTCTATTTCAGTTTTCCCTTTTCTCCATTTGAAATTTATTAATAAATATTTTGGTAATTAGACAATTTAAAATTTATCTATGTCTAACTCTTGAAAGGCCTAGCTCACCCTCAAAAGCTAACTTGAAAGGGAGGTTTTGCACATTATTATAAATCACTGAATACACCCACACTTGTCAGATGTGAAATTCTTGACACACCCCTTCAGCCCAGAGTTGGGCCGAACATCTGTTGAACATATTGGACAAAGGAATAGAACTGGACACCGCCTCAAACTATCGAAACAAAAGGGATATCATGTTGAAAGGCCTAACTCATCCCTAACTTTTGGGAGAGGTTTGCACACTATTACAAATTATTGAATATAATCACACTGATTCGATGTGGGATTCTTGATACTAACTAATATCATCATAGTGAATTTACATATGAATTTATTAATAAATATGTTGGTGTTGAACTAATTTATAAATTATATATGTCTAAATAATTTCATCATAGCAAATCCACATTTGAATTTATTAACAAATATGTTAGTATTGAGATAATTTATAATTCATATATGTCTAATTAATATCATCGTGTCGAGATAATTTATAATTTATGTATGTTTAATTAATATCATCATAATATTCAGCAACATGTACTGAATAAATTATTAATAATTCATAAATTATATATTTCGAACAAATCGCTTAACAAATCAGTGATTAAATTAAGATTAAGTGACATGATCGATGTAACTCTTCTCATGTTTGAGTTTCGTAAACAAAATTTAATAATTGTTAACATTTAATAATTCTAAGTTAGAAAAGAAAAAAAAAAGGGGGTTTTGTCTATATGTGCATAAAGGGAATAATATAAATGGGGTATCTCTGAGTCAGCAACACAAGGCACGATGTCAATTTTCCACAATTACAATGTTTGATGTTTCAATCCATATGTCTAGTTGGGTAGGACCGAGTGTCTCTGTGGAGATTAGATGTTTTGAAAGCTTAAAAAAGTGTATAAGTTCTAATGCTCTTGTCAAGTTGGGAAGGAAGGAGAAAGATGGAGAGGAGATTAGAACTAAAGAATAGAATAGAACATAGAACCTTCCACTTTGTCAAATTTTAATTCGTCACCCAATGTTGCTACTAAACTTAACTAATGAATAATGATTACAAAATTCAATCAATTCGATTGGTTTAACTGTAAAAATCTTTACTCGTTCAAATTTTCGGTTCGATTTATTCTAATAGATCTTGTTGTTAAAAACTCATCGAATTATTAATTAATCGGTCAATTTTTGTAAATTAATAAGTTCTTATAAACTAAAATAAATCAATTAATTTATATGTAACAATCTATTTTTTAATTAAACTTCAAAATCTTACCTTCTCTTTTAATAATATTTCAAATTCTATAATTTTATTCAATCGTTAACTGATTTTATGACGGTCTAATACTGATTGAATCTTTTAAACTTAAAATCTCTTATCCTGTAGTTTAATTTCAAGTCCGATTTTTAAAAAGTTTGGCGTAGCTACTAGTTTCTAAAATCAAGTTTTTTAATCCATTTTTTGTGTATTTTTTAATTATAGTCTAGTTATATGAAAAAACATGTTTTTTAAAAATACATTTTTCTGTATTTTTATAATTTTAGTCTAGTAATATGGAAACCACGTACTTAAAGAAAGTTAGGCATCGTATTCTTGATCCAAACTCATTATCCAAAACGTAAGAGATTCTAATCATCAAGTATAGGAAGTAGTGATGGAATAAACCTATATATTAATATAAATTGAAAGAAGGAATAAACCATGGAAATGAAAGTGGTTGAATTCTATTTCTAGTGCTTACTATCCTTTTTTTGAAATAAAAATTAAAAATACATTATTGTTTTATTAGAAAAATTCAAATTTTTAATTTTACGAATAAATTTAATTATAATAATTTCTCTTGTGATGTGATCTTTTTTCATTTTAATATTTTCATTTTTAAATTATTATTTATTTTTACAATATTATTTAGTTATTACACAAGTCTAGTTTTTATTCGATACTATGTTAATTTTGATTATAGAAAATATAAGAAAAACGAATTTACGTGATAATTAAATAATAGTATAGAGGGTAAGTGATAATTTTTAAAATATGAGAGAAATGAACAAAATAAAATGTTAGTAATATATTTTATTTATCCATCAAGAATATTTTAAACAAATATTTTGTATCGTTTGTATGAAAAATTATACAACCAAAAATTCCATGTATTTTTACACAAATAAATACGAAACAATCTCTCTATTATTTAGCAGTAACACTACGTACTATTAAATTTTTTTAAATTTTGTGTATTAACAAAATTTTTGTTAAATTATTGTTATTATTATTATTGTCGTAAGTTTGAAATTACATCATAAGCAGCAAACTTAAGAAAAGAGAGATGAATTCTTTACGAATAGTAAGAAATTATGTATATTACCCTTCAAAAAAGAACAAGAGATATGCTTTTTTAATTGTTGTATCTTTGAAATATGCATGACCCCACGTATGTCAATCCATTTAAAAGGTCTCCATACTTTGAAGATCTTCGTGAGAGCATGCATGTTTGCCTGAGAGATCATAAAATCCGGTGACTGTTTTTGAGTCAATTTCCGGCGAATCTTAGCCACTGTTAGGATTAGTATAAGTGCAGAGGATATTATAGAATGTGCTGTCTGAGCATCAGTACTAACACATCATCCATATTCCTTTTTTCACACCCCCATAAATGGTGAACAAAGCCAGCCATTGAACACGCTCACAAGCTCATTTGTTTCTTCTTCTTCTTCTTCTTTTGTATACTTAGCACCAAAAAAGAGAACCGAGAATGGTGAAGTTCACTAGGCAGTTTGAGGCTCAGCTTGTGCCTGAATGGAGAGAGGCCTTTGTTGATTATTGGCAACTCAAGAA
This sequence comes from Erythroxylum plowmanianum, assembly GCA_025531925.1. NCBI lineage: Eukaryota > Viridiplantae > Streptophyta > Magnoliopsida > Malpighiales > Erythroxylaceae > Erythroxylum > Erythroxylum plowmanianum. Next base: position 820,074 of record JANVCQ010000001.1, read on the forward strand.
GGATCTTAAGAAATTCCATGTCCTTAACAATGTCGACTCCATACCCACCAAGCACCAACACAATAGTTCTTTATCGAACAACTTCATTTCTTCTCTTAAGAAGGTCTCCTTTTTTGGACATGATCATAGGGACCATGGAGCTATTCATGTACTGTGTTCTATATATAAATCTGTACTTAACATGTATAATTTGGTTAATACCTTACATGAAAAGTGAAAAAAGATGGTGTTTTACGTGAACAGGTTCATAGGAAGCTTGCTTCTTCGAGTAGTAAAGGGGACGTGTATGAGACAGAACTTCTTGAAACTTTTGCTGATACTGATGCAGCTAAAGAGTTCTTTGCGTGTTTGGATCTGCAACTTAACAAAGTGAATCAATTCTATAAGAACAAGGAGCAAGAATTCATGGACAGAGGTGAATCATTGAAGAAACAGTTGGAGATTCTCAGTGAGCTGAAATCTGCTTTAAAGCAACAGCGTAGCAAAGGAGACTCTTCTCAGGATTCCAAGGAGGATGTTTCCATTTCATGCACCATTTCAACTGGTAATATATCAAATACTTCTGTTTGACTAAATGATTCAAAAAATTGAAAACATTTTGACTCTGATGATCTTGTCATGGCTGTATCTTCTTGGTTACAGAGGAGAATTCTGTGAGGGAAAGAACAGAACAAGAACAAGAGCAGGTGCAAGACAACAGCACGGAGGATTCTGAGAGGATTGATGTGTTAGACTATCCAAGATCAGCAGAACTGGGAAGATCAATGAGGTTGAAAAGAGAGGACAGCAAATTGAGGAGTCTCTCTGGTCGTGCTTTTTATTGCCAAGGCAAGAACATGAGGATACACATTCCTTTAACAACACCTGCTCGTACTTTTTCTGCAATTAGCTACGTAGTCTGGGAAGATTTAGTGAACCAGTCCTTTAGGAAATCTAATCCTGAAGGGAACAAGCTTCATATCAACAAAACTAAGTTACATCATGCAGAGAAGATGATTAAAGGTGCTTTCATTGAGCTTTACAAAGGGTTGGGATATCTGAATACTTACAGGTAACAATGGCTGGAAAGAAACTTTTTTTGCAATATTGGACTTTTCACACACAAAAAGGTTCACTCTGTGTGCTTTTGATTGATTTTGCAGGAATCTCAATATGCTTGCTTTCATAAAAATCTTGAAGAAGTTTAACAAAGTAAGGATATAGGTAGTGGCCTATTTTGTTTCAGGATGTTCTTCTGCTGGTCCCAGTACCTAATGAGAGATTTGTTTGTCATTCCTTTCATCAGGTTACTGGAAAACAAGTGTTGCCCATATATCTAAAAGTTGTTGAAAGCTCATATTTCAACTGTTCCGACAAGGTAAATGATGATATTCATCATAGGATTGTTGCAGAAGCAGAAAAACTACATGGGATTCAATGATAGGATGAGATTTAGATGATTGCCTGCCACTAGAAACTCTGTGTTAGTTCTTGTGACAGTGACAAGGGATCAATGATCCTACAGTGCATGTCTGATCTAGAGATTTAGAGGGATATGTTGAAACTGAACTTGGATTTGCTTGTCTGTTAATTTTTGATCTTTCTTATGAACCAGTTATTCCTGAAGTTGGTTGCATTTGCTTATCAGTCTTAGAAATGACAGGTGACCAATTTAGCAGATGAAGTTGAGGAGCTGTTTGTGAAATATTTTGCTCAAGAAGACAGGAGAAAAGCTATGAAGTATCTTAAACCAAATCACCGAAAAGAATCACATGCTGTAACCTTCTTCATTGGTGAGTTCAAACTCAAAATTAGAAACTAGCCTAGAATTGGGTAGTGATGTGTTCTAGGTTTGTTCTTGCTCACTTCAGGATACATTATTAGATCTTAAAGAAAGAAACTAAAGTATGGACCCATCAGGCCACTAAGCTTTCAGGGAAGTGCCTGGTTCACTTTATCTGGGTGGATGATAAAGCATAGGTCCCATGCCGCACATTAATCATCATGCCTGAAGAGAACATTTTAAGTTTTAATCAGTAAAGCGTCCATGACCCACCGTGAATGTAAGATTGCAGTATACATGTTAGCTGCAATGAAAATATGAATCTAACAAAATGTTTATTAAGTTTGCCTCTTTCAGGAATCGAAAAACATTAAAGCTCAATGATAATCTTGTAGGATTGGAATTGAGCAAATGCTAATCCTTTACTTTAGCAACATCCTTAACAAACATATTGATCACTTCTGTTCCTTAATAATCAGGACTCTTCGCTGGTTGTTTCCTGGCTCTCCTTGCTGGGTATATTATAATGGCTCATATCACCGGAATGTACCGAAAACAACCCGATACGGTCTACATGGAAACTGTCTACCCCGTGTTTAGGCAAGTTGCTATCCATTTGGGTTTGAAGTAATAAGTTTGAATCCCCAATGAAAGGAAACTAACAATAGTGGTGTTTTTCAATCTGCAGCATGTTTAGCCTGCTATTCCTTCACTTCTTTCTGTATGGTTGCAACATCTTCATGTGGAGAAAAGCTAGGATAAACTATAGCTTCATCTTTGAGTTGGCCCCTACCAAGGAGCTCAAGTATAGAGATGTGTTCTTGATTTGTACTGCAACAATGACTGCAGTTGTTGGGGTTATGTTTATTCATTTGACACTTCTTACCAAAGGATATTCATATTCCCAAGTTCAAGCAATCCCTGGCCTTCTGTTACTGGTAAATCTTTTAACAGAAGTCTTTACAAGCTTACCCAACTCAATTCTTCATTTAGCTATTACTAATAACTGTTGTTTTTATGTCTGCAGATGGTATTGATTCTACTAGTTTGTCCCTTCAATATCTTATATCGGTCAAGTCGTTACTGTTTCCTTCGAGTGATTCGGAACATCATTCTTTCACCCCTGTATAAGGTATGAAATAGTCATTGCTGTGTTTGAGGCCATAACCAAGAATTCCGCCGAACTGCTTAAACAATTTTCTTCTGCAGGTTGTGATGCTGGACTTTTTTATGGCTGATCAACTTTGTAGTCAGGTAAAAAACATGAATCACTGAACAAAAATGGCAGAATCAATTATTAAAGTTTACTGACAGTAGCTGTTATGGCAATAGGTTCCAATGCTTAGGGACCTTGAGTATGTGACATGTTACTACATAACTGGAAGCTACAAAACACAAGATTATGGATACTGCATGAGAGCCAAGCACTACCGTGATCTTGTGTATGCAGTATCCTTCCTACCCTACTACTGGAGGGCAATGCAGGTATAGTTTCTATACATACACTTTAAGATGTGCAATATTAGATTGAATAACTTGCTGTAATTTTACCAGAACCAATACAGAAACCTGTGCTAATATTTTCTGTTCTTAATCGGGTATGCAGTGCGCGAGGCGATGGTTCGATGAAGGACAGACAAGCCACCTTGTGAATCTGGGGAAGTATGTGTCAGCAATGCTAGCAGCAGGAGCTAAAGTTGCATATGAAAAGGAAAGGAGTGTTGGATGCCTGTGTCTTCTAGTGGTTATGTCAAGTTCTGCAACAGTTTACCAATTGTATTGGGACTTTGTAAAGGACTGGGGTTTGCTCCAAATGAATTCCAAGAATCCATGGCTAAGGAATGAATTAATGCTTCGTCAAAAATTCATTTACTACTTCTCCATGGTATACATGAGATCATCATCATTCGTTCATTCTACTTCCTTTTATGTTTTCGGTAAAAAAAGGTTTCAGGTTTAGTTCCAGGTTCCTAGGAATCCAATTTTAACAGCAAAATTAATGACTCAGAACTTATCAGAACATTATAAATTATTTGATTAGACGATCGAATAGCATATCTTCGTTAAGGTAAGAATATCAGAAACAGGATAATGAACATATTCTCATAAATTTTTTTACATTGTAGAACAAGATTCCCAACCAACAATAGCTTTCTGATAATATTGGTCTGAACTTCAGGATCAATATATCTGCTACATATCATATAACTTCCAGATTCTGAACAGAACTTGGGTACTTCCTGCAGATACTGAACCTTATTCTCAGGCTTGCTTGGCTGCAGACAGTTATTCATTCAAGGTTTGAACATGTAGATTACAGAGTAACAGGTCTGTTCTTAGCTTTCCTGGAAGTGATTAGAAGAGGACAGTGGAATTTTTACAGGTAAAGCTCCAACTTTTAGTTATATGATTGAACTAATTCATAACCTTCTTTAGCCCTTTTATCATCACTGAAAGAGATTTTTTTTTTTCAAACGGTCCAGGTTGGAGAATGAGCATCTAAATAATGCAGGCAAGTTCAGAGCAGTCAAAACAGTACCACTTCCTTTTCGTGAAGTGGATGAAGAGGACTGAAACTGATTCGTCATTGGCAATAGTTGCTCATAGAACTCGATTCTGGGTTTTAGAATTTCTCTAACACCTAATCTTTCCAACAAGAACCATTGTGTCTTCTTGTTGAAGATGATTTCACAATTCATCAACTTGATACTTTTCCTGTACCTCAGGAACATGAAAAGATTCATACTTTGTATACAGAAATTTCATTAATAAAAAGATATGCAAATCCTTGTTGCATATGCAATTGCTTGGTTTTCCTAGTTCTGCTCAAGATCAGACCACAGTCAAATATGTTTTTGATGGATTTAAAAAAAAAAAAGCTGATAAGATCACCAGGCACAACAATATTCACATAACTTTGTGACTGCAAGATATGAAACCTGACTAAACTTGGAGTAAAGCCAATGTTGGAATTATTTCAAGTAATTCTTAAAATATAAATTTTATAATTTTTGATTTATTATAAATCATTACTAAGAGATTAAGAATAAACAAAGATTAACTGTATTATAAATTCCAAGGATGCTAAAAGAGACATAAGCTCAAATTAATATATACAATAAAAAATATTTATGAAAAAAAGAATATTATTCTTATTAGAAAAAATAATAACTATATATATATATAATTTAATTAATGTCAAATTAACATTTTTTAAAAGAATTTTAGTTACATATTTAACTCAAAGCTTTTTTAAATTTAATTTAAGTTCAACTTATAAACTCATTTATCAATTTTAATAATTATATAAAGTATGAATTATTTATTAAAATAAACCTAATATATAAAATTACTTTAAAACAAAAAATAATCTTTTTATAAAAATATAAATTAAATAACAGTCATGAATTTATAAAAATGTAAATTAGATAACTACAAAAGTTTATAATTTTAATAAAATTCCAAATAATATAAAAATGTTACTAAATGTTAAATAATTATTTTATAATAATTATTTATATATTTTTTATATAACTCAAGCTTAACCTTTAATTAAATTCAAATTCTTTAATTTTGGAGTTTTAACGACGCATAAGGATGTGTGACGAAGCGACCATTGTTGTCTAACATCCTTCTGTTGGCTGCAGTGTTCGTCCATGGCTGCCGCCACTCACAGCAGCTTCTCTGTCGCCACTACTGCTCTCTACCATCGCACTCTCAAATCACAGAAACCCTTTAATCTCTCACTTAAAGCAAGCAACTTTAAACCTATTTCTTTCTGTGGTATAGACCCAACTCTATCACTTTCAAGGTTAATGCCTCGAAAACCCTCGAAGACCCTCTTGGAATTTATTCTCTCTTCTCTGTTTCTTGTTAAAGTTTCAATTTTTTTGATGTCTGAACTTTATAAAGTTACAAGCTTTATTGCTCTTTCTTCTTTTTTGGTGCAGGCCGAGAATTCTTGAAAGTAAAGCAGTGTGGCCAAAACGTTTGTATCCGTTGTTGGCAGCTCCTGATGGAGATCATGAGATAAGCTCAGAAGTGGAACTGGGAGACTCCAATAAGGTGTTTAAATTTAGTCTTTGTACTTTACTTGTTTAGTTTAAGTTTTTGCATCCCATTTCTCGCGTTTCTTTCAAGTTTTAGGTGGAAGTTTTCTAGGCAGTATGTGAAAATTCGGGGTTGATATTGGAAATATCCAGTTACCTGATTATTTGTGATTTTATTATATTGCGAAGTAAATTGTATGATAAGAGTGTTTGTGTAAGGCAAAGTATTTCGAGACCTGGCAGTGTTTTGGTGATGATTTTGGAACTTGAACTCTTGGGATGATATATCAGGAGTAGTTTGAAGGGGGCTTGAGGAGCAAGTAAAAGAACGATGATGATGATGTCATGACGCTGCTGATGATTATGCCTGCTTGGAGCACCTGACATTATGGAGACTCTTCATTTTGTTAAGCCAGTAGTCCAGTATACATCAAATATGACCTTGACAGCTGCATATGATTCTGTCCATATATAACCCACTATCTAAATTGTGAGAAGGATACATTCTTTTATCACATATTCTAAAATGGATGGAGTAGAATTTCCCCTTTAAGGTGAAGACTAATGCAAAAGAACATAACATGAAAAGTTCCATCTTCACCAAAGAAGGGTGTAAATCAGATAGTAATGCCTAGCTTTTTTACCAAAATCCGTAGTA
>JANVCQ010000001.1:828533-847188 GCA_025531925.1 Erythroxylum plowmanianum
GTAATGAATGTGGTGGAAGAACACAGAGGCTCATAAATCGATTGGCCTATGAGCGTGGACTAGTTTATGTACAGGTACCTGTTTGTCTTATTGAGCATTAGATTCTTGTGATAGGTGGAATGATAATGGAAAAGCTATTAAGCATTCATATAGACACTCTGCTGATTGCAGGAATGTTAACGTGAAAGAACCAATACAGAATCATCGCCCTTCTACAGATGATAATATCTGATTACATACAAACTTATGTTTTGAATAACAATAGGCCTCAAGTTGTATGTCCATACTGGTGGATGCTATAAGACTTGCCGTGATTAGATAAGGAGAGTGAGGGTTTCAAAGCAGTAATTGAAAGTGCAGAAAGATACCAAGTGCAATGGCTTTTTTCTATTAAGAAATTTTCTTTTCAATTGTTTAGAGTTAAGATGTGAAATAAATCGATAGGATGGGCAGAATGATGGGTCCATTCTAGTTAGTGAAGTAGGTTGACTGGTTCGACCACAAATGCCCTCAAGAGGGTCCTAGTTTGGGTATTTTGTCAAAGAAACTAGTGGGTTCCTTGTTAACTTGTGCAGTTTTGCACCTTACTGCTTTGAATCACCCTTTGCATGAGAACAAATTTGTCACCACAGAAGAGTTGATTCACAATTTTTAACTGGCAGAAGTACTGATTTTTTGGTCTTACTTTCTTTTGGGTTATTCTATAATGTTTATTTGATATATGAAAGTATGATTCTTTTTTGGGTTACTCTCTTTGCCGTAACATTTTTCTAGCACGTCTACTGTTCTATAGACTTGAACTGTTTTTTCATTTGACGTTATTAAAGTTTGTTGGATTTTAGAAAAACATGAGGGTTGCTTAGACAGTCAGATTATACATCTTATGCAATTATCTACAATTTTGGCAACTTGTTACGGCTGTCATCTTTGGATGTTATGCTGCATTTATAGATAAATTGAGCAGATAAGTTTGCATGGGAGATTTATTCAGTTAGAATCCTGAACATCAACTTACTGCATAATATCATTGTTTTATTTTGATGCGATTTTTAAGGACCTAAAGTTTAAATTTATAAGTCAAGTGTATGCAAAATTTGTGCAAAATCTTCTCTTAGAACATCTTGTTTGCTGATTGCATCATCTTTTGCAAGGAATATGTTGCTTTGGCTTTTAATGGATACCAAAGCTTTTTGCTTTATTGTCACAGTTGAAGAAATTTTTCCATGATTAACCTCTGGTCCTTCTCTTCAGTGTGCAGGATGTGAGCAGTATCACAAATTGGCTGATAATTTAGGCCTTGTAATTGAGTATGACTTGGAGGAGGAAATAAGTGCAGAATCAAATACAGATCAAGTTTAATAAAGTTTTTCTTACAAGTTCATTCTTTTTTACTTTTCTCTTCAATTTCTCTGGTAACTCACAATGCATTTCTTATAAATAGCAACAATTTGAAGAAATGAAAGAATATTCAATATCCACGCAACAATTTTGATACATCGGCTCGCCTTTTGAAATCCCATGTCCTTGAATTTCCAAACTGATTATTTTGTCCATACAAAATAATCTACGTATATGCATACAAACAGCTCATGAATCATGAGGTAATATAGCCAACTCACATAAGGCTTTATCCTGCAATAAGTAGTGTAAATGCAGTTGCTAATCCAACAGTTCCCCACATTGTGAACCTTCCTTGTTGCTGGTGCAATGCAATTCCTCCATTCTGTAAGACATAAGAGGCAAGAAGTGGTCATACTATATAATTTGTTGTGCCAGCAAGCATATTGTTAGAACTTGAATATTAACTCATGCAACTATGGAGCACTTACATGTGTTGGAGATGGTGCTGGAGCATCTGGAGCATCTGGAGCAGTATCCAAAGAATCTGCCGCTGTAGGTGGAGCTGGAGGGCTTGGGGGAATTGGGGCAAGAGCTGACAAGTGATGATGTGGCTTCTTGTGTTTGTGCTTTTGCTTTCTTTTCTTCTTATGCTTAGGAGGAGCTGTTGCAGGTGAAGGCACTAATGCAGGTGTTGGAGCTGGTGATGGAATGATAGGTGCTGGGGCTGGGGCTGGAGGCGCCTTTGCTGGTGTTGGGGCTGGGGCTGGAGGCGCCTTTGCTGGTGTTGGGGCAGGGGCTGGAGGCGCCTTTGCTGGTGCCGGTGCCGGTGTTTCCTTAGCTGGAGCCGGTGCTGGTGATGCTTTGGCTGGAGCCGGTGCTGGTGGTGCTTTGGCTGGAGCCGGGGACACTTTCGGTGGTGGCAACGCTGGTGGTGGTGTAGCAGGAGCCGGTGGTAATGCTGGTGGCTTTGATGGTGGTAATGCTGGTGGCTTTGATGGCGCTGCGACCGGAGGAGTTTGTGGTGATTGAGTGGGTGAAATTTTAGGAGGTGGGACGGTTGGACTAGTAGCCGGGGCTACTTTAGGAGATGGTGAAGATATAGGAGTGGTTGTAGGTGGAGGCGTTACTGCTTTTGCTGGTGATTGCACCGGTGCAGTTGGTACAGTGGAAGTTGGTGATTGAGATGGTGCCACAGGTGTAGCTGTAGGTGGAGGTGTTACTGCTTTTGCCGGTGACTTTGTCGGTGCAGTTGGTACAGTGTAAGTTGGTGATTGAGATGGTGCCGCAGGAGTAGTTGTCGTTGGAGGTGTTACTGCTTTTGCCGGTGATTGTGTCGGTGCAGTTGGTACAGTGGAAGTTGGTGATTGAGATGGTGCCACAGGTGTAATAGGCAAATTCACTGGTGACAGTGCTGGTGCCTGGCCACTGGTAAGGGTTAAAGGAAAGATAATACAAGCCAGGAATAGAACCCAAAACTCTGAAGCCATTTTGTTGTGAAGAGACACTAGAAGTAAGAAATAGTGGCAATATATAGGGTTTCTGGATCAAGTATTTTTTATCTGCTAAAATGTTTAAGGTAGAAATGTTGTCTTCATGAGAATGCAACACCCCTTCTACTGATTTATGGTTAGTGGGCCACTGCATATTCCTGTAACTGGAGTTGTATTGTTGAAGAAAGAAGATCTCCTGAAAAAGTTATTATCTGCTGATGTTTTGCAGGTATAACATCAACTTGCGAGAGATGTGTCACCTGCTTCTTCTTGAAGCAGTAACGTAGTTCAAAGCCAGTATGTGGCTTAACTCTACTATTCTTTGGAGACAATGTGATTTTGAAGCCATGTTATATATGTTCTACACCAAATGATAATACTCGTGGCAAATATGGGCTAAAATGGTGGACAAGACATGGAGGTGATGTTTATTGGATCGTGATGTTTATCCTAACTCACTCTTTCAATTGGTAACCAGACCCTGTCGAAATAAAACAAGACAAAGCAAGCTGCGGATACCCTTTCTGGTTTCTTTGTCTGTTACTATTTCAGCCATGAACATGTTATCTTGCATCTTCGTTACCGCAGGCATAACCAACCATTGTTGTATAACACTGAAACACTTGTGTTATATGTATTTGGAAATACCATTTATACATAATTATGAACTTCGAGGATCCAATGTTAGAGGGATGATAAATATGTCAGTTTCTGGAAACTTCGATTATGAAGATCAAAGTTTGCTGCGGAGCAACAGCTTCTGCTAGAAATTGTACTTGTTTTCTTGTTGAAGCCTCTACTTACAGAATCAGTCAAATCATCTATGTATATATGTGTGTGTGTATATATATATATGGTAATCATGAGAGTATAGTCCTTGAAAGAACCAGGGCACTTATAAAGACTAGATGAAAACATCACAAGATCACATATAGTTATCATAGCTTAAGTTTCAATTATCTGTAAAGAACTCATCAACAATTTGTAATTCATCACAAACAAAACATAACATGGAAGATATTATGCAACTTATCTAGGACTTTTGATTGCCGACTTGCAACAGGAAGACAGGACGGTTGTGGAGGCTCGTCTTCATTCTTCTGCTTTTTCCTTCTCCTGAGTTGGAAGAATTGCTGCATAACTTCTGCACACTGTGATTCCAATACCCCTCGTCGAATTGTCATCTTGGGATGAAAGGGATGGACTGGGGGAGCTGGTTTGTCCGTTGGTTGTCCGCCATTTCTGTTCTCTTCACCATTTGGGAACAAACTGAAACAATTTGGATATACATAAAATCAAGACCTTTTAAACCTCGGGGGTACCTTAACACTAAGAGAGAAGAAAAACTCACATGAATACAGTTCCTAAATAGAGCTTACGATGAAAATTAATTGAACTGATGCCAGTTAGTATGGACTCAACTTAGATTCGAGTCAAAATCCGGATGTCTGGAATGATTGACTAAAAATCTAGTCCATGACATTCATTTTTGTTTTATTTAGTAGTCAGAATTTGCACAATGCAAGACATTTCCAGCCATGCTTGCAGTTCCAGTTGCATCAAACCAAACTTTAGTTGGAAACAATTTGATTTGAGTTTTGCAAAGAAATACGAGAGGAACAAGTTAGAAAAATAAGGAAAGAAGAAGAAAAAGAGGTCCATGGAGGAAATGTCGAAAATCACCCTATGATGCCATATGCATACCCTGACAGAGGGCAACAGCCATACAGAAAGAAATTCGTCCGGTTACTCCAGGTATGCATAAGTTGACAGCCAACTTATTAGATTCTTGTTGATTGGGAATAACGTTATATGATTTTGACAATTATTCTTACAGAAGGAATTGAACAAGATAATTATTCAAAGATGGCTTTTGTTATAGATAATGAAATATTAAATGAATATGGTTTGCCTCATTAATAACAGCAGTCAATGCTTAACCAGAGTATCAGGCACCCATTGATGATATTAAGGAAGAACTTCTGGAAGGTCGGAAGTTAGGTTTGAGTTATTCAGTAGGAAAGCCAATCAAGTGGGTCGTGCTCTGTCAGAATTCAGATAGTTTAGAGGTAAAAGTCTGGAAAGAAAGTTCCTTTGTTGGCTTAGAATGTCTGAAACTTCTGAATTTTGATTAGCAAGGGACCCATTTATTGTTTCAGACAAAAAAATGTCTTCAAACTTTATAGAGGATTTGAAGACAGCAGCTTCTTACCTGATCCAGCTCCCATCAGCTCCAAGAAGTTTATTGGGAGCTCCCCATACAAGAGTGTCTATTCTGGCTTGAAGGATTGCTCCAGCACACATGGCACAGGGTTCAAGTGTTACATATAGCGTTGCATCCTGAGAATCCACAGATTGGGAAAAACATTACAATAAAAAAAAAAGGGTGGAATTAGTGAGGTTCCTTAATTAATTGGAAAGCTAGCATGGAACAGAGTCTCCTTCTTCTGAAAGAAGGTCCATTGGAACAAAAGAGGACAGAAACTTTATCTAGGGAATCTAAACATTTCAACCCATAACTGCAATAAAAAGCTGTTAATCTCATTTCAGATCTTTACAGGTTTAAAGTGAAAGGAAAAGATCAACACGAAAACAAGTGCTTCAGTTTTTCTAAAATAGAGAGCTTGTATTGCCAATTTGTCACCGAATAACTTCTCATGATTATACAAGTTCATGGAAAAATAGCTACTAATATTGTAATTGACCATCAGATCTTGTAACATGTATGTTTGTCTAACCCACTTTATGCAACTGATAAGCCAGTTTTACATTCAAAATTACTTTTTTCACGGCAATAACAACATAATTGCAGTTTATGAAGTGATCTAAAGCCATTGTTGTTACATGAAACAAAGCCAATCATGAAGCTTTAAGAATATGACAGGAGTTTCTTAAGTTCCCCATATCACCATTACTGTTTCTTTCATCTGGTGATTAGTTAGGCATATCAGTTTTCTTTTTAACCTTTCGATCTTTTTGCTTATTGTTTTTAGATGAGAGAAACAGATCATAATAATAATTGAAAATAAAAAGACCCCTTTTTCCAACGTTGTCCATTCAGTAACAACATACATTAAAAGGAAACATTACCGAAAGCCTCCATGACCGGAGTTGTTTTGAAGCCTCCCGGATGCATATCATTTCTGCATGAGCAGTGGAGTCCCGTAACTCTTCCACTCTGAAATGTGAATATACATAAAAATCCAAAAGAATGCTAGTACCACATCAAGCGAATCTGTAAAAGCATGAAACTTACAGGTTGTAGCCACGTGCTATAATTTTTCCATGCTGCACCAATACTGCTCCTACAGGCACCTCCCATGTATCAGCGGCATGCTTAGCCTCTAGCAGTGCTTCCCTCATAAATATCTCATCACTCTTCCGCTGCTCACTTTCGCGTAGGTATGCTTCCTCCCACTCATCAAATCTATCTCTAATGACCTGCTTGTTTCGCTGAAGCTTCTTATGTTTCAATTCCCCATCCTTCCCATCTCTCCCTAATACTTCATGTAGCTTCCCACTAACAAGTTGCTTCACTGGCTGCATTAGACCGCTATCAGATGCATTACTTTTTCCACTATCAAAGCGTTCCTCCACTATGTGACCAGTTGTGCCATGATAAGAAAAGGGAACTGGTACTAAAGATGACTTCCCTCCTTCCATGTTAGAGGAGCCAACTTGAAAACCCTTCTGATCGAGACTAAATCCAACATGTTCCTCGTGTTCAGGTGAAGAAATACCTTTTGATGTCAACCCATTTTTGGATATACCAGAATGAGATGATGTTTCTAACTCCAGCTGTCTTGTAATGCCTTTTGTTGCACTAGTGTCAAGTATTTCTTCCTGACCTTGACCAGGAGTTTGACGCAGTTGCAGCTGAAGAGAAGATGTCAATTCTTTTGGCATGCTTCTTTCCTTTTTCCCATTCCAGTCACTGTTCTCTTCATGATCATGACCAGAGAAATATGCCTCACTACTAACAGAATCATTTGATGAACTCTTTGTACCAGAATTTACAGCTGGCTTGGGCATTTCGGCATGTGAACCCCAGCGTAAGCGAACAATGTTAGCAATGATACCCCAAAAGGACCTGCCTGTCCTCCTAACAGCAAGAGTCTCAGTAGCTGTGTTGTCTTCTGCTTCTTCTTTCTCTAAAGATTCCTGTATAGCTGTATCTCTCACATCCCACATTTCATCTGAAGGGCCCTTTACCCCAGAACTTCCCAACGATGGCCCTGGGTCCTGGTCTGTCAGTTGTGAATCCTTGGTTAAATCATGACTGGACTTCTTTTGCCTTCGTTTCTCACCTTCACTATCTACTTTTGTAACAGACATCGTCATCTCCTCTTGGATACCAGGGGTTGAGAGTTCATGTTTTGACTGTTGAATAAAGTCATCAACATAACTTCTGGATGATTCCTCTAAACGATAAGCTGAATCAAGGGTATCTTCATGGGCCACAAGGTTCAAAGGCTCACCATAAGCCACACTGCTCACACCTCTGTTATCATCTGATTTATGTTGAGCTGGAGTTCTCCCTCCTGAACTAGCATAAAGCACACTGGAACTACTCTCAAAAGTTTCAGTTGACGAATCTTGTTTTGCAACTTCACCAGTTGGATCAAGAAGCAATGGACCTCTAGCTACCAATTGAGGTGTAGGAGGGATCATTACTGGATTAGAACTTTTCTGGACATCCTCGTCATGCTCCTGCACATTAGTCTGTTGCATTCTCATCTCAGAAACCCTATCCAAAGACACTTGAGAAGTGGACGCTTCACGTGAGGTTCCCTCACTATAACTCAATACTTTGTCAGCTCTGTAAGTCTCTTTTTGGGATTTGACTTCAAAAGCACTTTCGTCAGTTTGATTCTTTTTTCCTATTTCCAGAAAGGGTTTCACAACTGATGTCGATTTACTTCCTTGATTAATCAAAACGTCATCAGAAATGCTTTGATTATTAGTGACAGTTTTACTATCAATTGCTTGAAGTACCGAAACGTTGGTAACATTCACTGATATATTTTGAACACCTTGGGACCCTTCCCTGGATCGAATTCTCTGAAGTGTAGTTTGATCATTGGAGCTATGCTCTTCTTCAGCACTAGATTTTGTGATAATAGCTGAATCTCCACGTTCCTTCCTCCTACTAGATTCTGACCTTCTTGTTAAATTTTTCTGTGTCATTTGGTCACCCCTTTGGTCTAGTTGTTCATTGGCATTCTGACTTTTCTTTATGTATATATCTTCTTCCTGTACTTTTACTTGAGACTCTGACCACTTCTGCAAATTAGAATCTCTGTGCACATCAACATTTCCAATTTCTGAAATTTCAGTCATATGTTGAGTGTTTTTTCTCAAACTATCATTTGTGGAACTTCTGCCAACTGTTTTATGATTTTCAGCTCTTCGTCTCTGAAGCAAATCTTCATGCTTTTGATGATGTGAGGCTGCTTCCACATGCCTAGCATATTTATCCTCTGACTCGGTAACCTCCCAGTAATTTCTTCGGATTTTGGCTTGTTCAATGGATTCATTATCCATCTGGCTATAGCTTTTTTTCCTCTCTTTCTGTGAATAAGAAAATAAATCTGTTGTTTCTTTCTCGTCATTAAATTTCTTAGATGAACTTGGTGCCGTTATTGGTTGTATTTCAGAGGATTCCTTTCTTAATTGTGTTTCATCAATTTCAGTAAGTTTCTTTTCAGATTTCTTTCTCACATCCCAGTCGAAATTAGTGTTTGTCACTCCAGTTCTACACCCCAATACCCCGCTTTTTCCCTCTATACCATCCCTATGTCTTTTAAACTCTTCAACCATACGCCCCTCAAATCTACCATCTTCATTTTTCAAGTCCTGCCTGCATATTACCGATGCTTTTTTTACCACATCACAATGCTCATCCTGAGATTCCACATCACTGTCAAAATCCTCCCCGGAAAGGGAATAATAAGAGGAAATACTCTCCCTTCTTCCCTTAAGATTCTCATTGTTTGCAACAGCAGTATTTTCTTCTACATCTTCCGTTTTATCATCCACTTTATTACCACTAAATTGTTCATTTCTTGATTTTACAATTGCCGACTCAAATTTACACTTGGAATCACTCTCCAACAAACCCAACCTGACATCCTCCTTCTTCCTACGGTGATCACCTGGATAATTCCCTCTGTCCTTTATTTCCACTCTCCTCGACAAACTCTTCTTTCTCTCTCTATCACCCAAGTATTCCTCACCTAATTCCTCACTCAACAAGCTTATCATAGCTTCCACATCATCGACATTACTCGAACAACGCCTTTCCCATGAACTTATTCGTCCAAGCCTCTTTTCACTACTCCTACGAATTCCATTACTGCCACTATTCCCTTGAATTGAGTAAGAAACCTCAGAACAATCAAGATCCGATCCATAAGCAGGAACCCGGTAACTATACCGGTCCCCAGCACCCAAGAACAACCTCCTATAAGGTGGCCGTTGAATAAGAGTGGATTGCCTCAGTCCATACAAGCAACCGGAGCTTATGGGCACTCTAGGAGAACCAAATGTAGACACGCAACAACAAGAACAACAGCTACAACAAGAACAACATTGAGCAGGACACGACAATAAAGGGCTTCTCTCAAATCTTTCGTTCAACAAGTTAGAGCAGTCATTGAAGGAAAATGAGAGAGACCCTTTACTTCTAAATGACAAAAGAGTAGAACTAACATAAGCTTGGTGCATTATCTTCGAGATAACAGTGGAAACTCACAAGCTTACCTCAACAAGCTCAGTTGGGTTTCTGGAGCTGAAACTGGGAGTGAAATGATATGCATTCTATGTCAAGATTAGATCTTTCTTGTTTCTCTGTGTTGAAAAGATTAGATTTGTTGAACAAATGAACTCTCCTGCCTGAAATGAATACGAGACGCCATTAGATCACTCGAATCGGATGAGTTGACTCGTGGGATTAGGGCCAACTCGGCTTGCAACAAGAACACACAAAACCTGGGCCAGATCACTGTGTTAATGTGTATGACAAAATCCTAGATAAGGTTGGATTTGTAACAATTGAGTAAATCCATCATGAGATTGGAAAATTGTTGGGCTTCAACAACCCAATTCCTTCCTAGAAAAGGATTAAAAACAAAAATCAAAGAATACAAAAATAGTAATAAACCATTTTTCCCTCTTTTTTAAAAAATAATTTTTATTAAGGTTTCACATTTTTTGATAAATTATTAACCCCAAAAAAATGTAGGTTTATATAAGTGTTAAAGTCTCGTATAGTTGCTCATATTATTTATAAGTATACAGATTTTCTAACTTATTAAAAATGCTTACGTTTTGAAAAAATTATAAAAAAATATTAATTACGTGTTGGTGAACAATTTCTGCAAAAGTACCAAAAGATTGAAACTCATTTTAGCCATGAAAACAACTTTGAAAGTTGAGATAGAACCGAAATAAGATATTTCGTATTTCTTTTATTTTTTTACCCTTTTATAAACAATCCAAAATACGGAATAAGATCTTAGTTATTTCCTTGATTTAAACCTGCAACCTCCTAATCACAAGTTGGTGACTTTTGCAAGTGACTTTTGCAAGTTATTCGAAAGCTCTCTCTCACAAAGTTCCCATCTTAATCACTTTCTAACTTATAGTCCTTAACTCTTTTGTTTTTTTTTTTGGTGTGGTTCAGAATCAATGTCTTTTTGTTCCACTTCAGGGGTTGGCGACCAACCAGAAATGCAATTGTAGATGCTTCTGTCCATCAGCTAGTCTTTGGCTTTGTCGGGATCTTGTTTTCATACTTCTTGTCAAACTAAGCATAATAAACATTATAAACACGTAACAAGCTCTTCGACAATGGAGTTATCTTCTGAATTTGACAAGTCTAACATACATGACCAACAGCAAATGCGGTAGATATAATAAACATTATAAACACGTAACAAGCTCTTCGACAATGGAGTTATCTTCTGAATTTGACAAGTCTAACATACAATAATGGTTCATGACCAACAGCAGATGCAGTAGATTTTTTCTGTTAATCAACTAGTCTGGTCAGGTATTTACATTAGATTTTTCTGTTAATCAACTAGTCTGGTCAGGTATTCACATTAGATTTTTCTGTTAATCAACTAGTCTTTGGACTTGTCAAATTCAGAAGGTAACTCCATTGTCGAAAAGACAAATTTGGATCGGTTTAAGTTGGCTCAGTTTAATTTAATGTTAATAAATTAAGTTCAAATTTTAAATCAAATTTAAGTTGTTTTTTAAAATTAAATTGAGTTGAAATAGGAATAAATACATCTGTCTCGATTAATTACCAATCCTATTTATTACTAAACTAAACCAATGCTTCAAATTATCTTATACAAATTACAATTCGCATAGTTCAACATGTCTCTCCTTCATTAAGTTCATGGTACTAGCTAGATTATGGAAAATGGGTGTTTTGTATTATATCAAATACATGTAAATCCTTTTTGTTTTCATACTTCACTTTCTAAGTATGATATTGACAATACATCATAAACATGATAAAAGAAAGAGATAACCAATCGTAAATTATTCAACTTTTTAAGTTTTTTTTAATTCAATACTTAAGTTTTTAAAATTTTCAATTGAGTAATTAACTTTTTAAAACTTTAAGGGGTCAACTCAAAATGTCAGCTCTATTAATATTTTACTGAATTAGGTAACGGAATATTTATTATTTATAACATGTAGATGTTCACTCAAATAACTATTCTCACTCCAGTCTAATTATGACTGCTATTTTCTCAAGTGAATTTCTATATGTCGTAAACAACAAAGATTAAATTAGTTAAATCAGCAAATTATTAACAGAACTAATTGTTGGACAATTTTGTCATTTTTATAAAGTTGGATAACTATTAATTGTATTTTTTGTTTTTTCAATAATTATCGGTTAAGTTACGTAATTTGATCGAGATAAGGATAATAAAATGACCCAATAAATTATCTAAATCAATGAGTCGAAATTCGGGTAGAAAATGGATCCTAATTAGTGTGAATCAAACTCATATTGGCCTTGTGATGAGGAAGCATAATATAGAAGTTATATATAAAGGTTAAGGTCATTTGCAGCTGTTTACATCAATCGTAAGCATAAGGATTCTCTGACTCATTAAGAGAGCTTACATTTTGAGAAAACTGTAGAAAGATTTTACCCGTGTTTCGGAGAAGAGTTTCCGTAAAGACGGTGGTGAATTCGCGCTCATTTCGGTTTTGGAAAACTCTTTTGAAGTTATAGAGACTGAAATCAGGTATTTTTACATTTTTTCACTTCTTACCTTCTCACGTTTGATCCGAAATACGTAACTAAGGTACCGTTACATCTTATACTAATGTCATAGACTAAACTCATAAGATTTTAGAAGATTGATTACTTGATTAAAAATTTTAAAAGCTAAGCATTTTAGGATCGTTTTATCTCTAAAAGAAATGTAATATCTTCTATAAGTAGTGGGCATCAAATTTTATTGCAAAAAATATTTTTTAAAAATTCTTTATGAATTCATATACAAAAACAACTAATTAATTTATAATTAGTTATTTCTGAATTTATAGTTTTCGATTAAACTTATTATTATTATACTAACCTGAATTTAAAGTATTATAAATAGTATTAGAATAAACACCCGATATTACAACGTTTGAATTGATCTCCATCAGGTGTCATCCTAAATCCAATATTAAAAGTAGAGAAAAAATCTAGATATAAATTAAACATGATAAAGACATTAAATTAAAAAAAGAAATTGTAACATTTTACGTAAAAATATATATCAAAACTCATATTAGTAAACAGAAGACAAAAAAGGAATTTCATAAGTATGTAAAAATTATTAATTAATTGAATTATTGTTAAGTTTAATGATAAAAAAGTTAAACTGATTCGCTCAATTTAATTGTAAAAAATTTGAACCGATAAAATTTGTACTTACGAAATTGTGCAAAGAGATCAAAATTAAAAGAAAAGAAAAACCTAAGCAATTGTAATTTTTTTTGGTTTGCAGTTGAAATTGTAGCTATTACTTTTTTAATGTATATCAAATGGTTCACAAAGCTTCCCGCATTGTGAGGATCATCAATATATACACACTTCTTCTTGTATTTTTTACAAAGAAATGTTGGACAATTTTGTCGTTTTTCATAAAGTTGAAAAATTATTAATTACATTTTTTTGATTTTCTCAACAAATTATCGGTTAAGTTACGTAATTTGATTTAATAAAATGATCAAATAAATTATCTAAATCAATTGTTCAAAATTCAGGAGTAAAATGGATCCTCGATTAGTGTGGACCGGATTTATATTGAACATGTGATGAGAAAGTTGGATATGGAAACTATATATAGAAGTTAAAATCTCCTGCAATTGTTCATATTATTTGTAAGTATACGATTTCTCTGGCCTATTAAAAGTACTTAAGTTTTGAGAAAATTGTAGAAAAAAGTTAAACACATGTCGGTGAACAATTCCTGTGAAGGTATCAGAAGATTAGACCTCATTTTAGCCACTAAAACTACTTTTAAAATTGAGATAGAACCAAACTTAGATATTTTGCTTTTCATGAATAATCCAGTACAAGAAATAAGGTCTATACTACGTATTATAAGAAATTGTTTTCTTGATTTGAACCTGCAATTTTCTAATCACATGTTGGCATCTTTTGCAAGTTATTCGAAAGCTCTCTCTTACAAACTAAGTTCCCATCTTAACCACTCGAATCACTCTCTAAATTATAGTACTTAAATCTTTTTTTTTTTTGGTGTGATTCAGAATCGATGTTGTTTTTGTTCCACTCAAAGGGTTGGTGACCAACCAGAAATGCAATTTGTAGATGCTTCTGTCCATCAGCTAGACTTTGGCTTTGTCGGGATCTTGTTTTCGTACTTGTCAAACTAAGTATAATAAACATTATAAACACGTAACAAGCACTTCGACAATGGATTTATCTTCTGAATTTGACAAGTCCAACATACAATAATGGTTCATGAACAACAGCAAATGCAGTAGATTTTTCTCTTCATCGACTAGTCTGGTCAGGTATTCACCTAGCAAAAGCAGTAGATTTTTCTGTTCATCAACTAGTCTGGTCAGGTATTCACATATACCAACAGCAAATGCAGTAGATTTTTCTCTTCATCGACTAGTCTGGTAAGGTATTCACATAGCAAATGCAGTAGATTTTTCTGTTCATCAACTAGTCTGGTCAGGTATTTCAACTAGTCTGGTCAGGTATTTTGAATACCTGACCAGACTAGTCGATGAAGAGAAAAATCTACTGCATTTGCTGTTGGTCATGAACCATTATTGTATGTTGGACTTGTCAAATTCAGAAGATAACTCCATTGTCGAAGAGACAAATTTGGTTCGGATTAACCTGGCTAGGTTTAATCCAACGTTAATAAATTAAGTTCAAATTAATCAAATTTAAGCTCTCTTAAAATTAAACCGAGTTGATATAGAAATAAATACGACTATCTCGATTGATTACCAATCCTATTTATTATTAAACTAAACCGATGCTTCAAATTATATTATACAAATTACAATTCGCATAGATCAACATGTCTCTACTACATTGAAAGTTCATGGTACCAGCTAGAACATGGAAAATGGGCGTTATGTATTATATTATATACATGTAAATCCTTTTTGTTTTCACACTTCACTTTCTAAGTATGATATTCACAATATGAGCATAAACATGATAAAAGAAAGAGATAATCAATCATAAAATATTCAATTTTTTAAGTTTTTTTTCAATTCAATATTTAAGTTTATAAAATTTTCAATTGAGTAATTAACTTTTTAAAACCTTACCAGTTCGACTCAAAATGTCAACTCTATTAATATTTTATTGACTTAGCTAATGAAATCTTTATTATTTATAATATGTAGATATGAATTAAACATGATAAAGACATTAAATAAAAAAAGAAATTGTAACATGTTATGTAAAAATATATATCAAATCTCATATTAGTAAAGAAAGGATAAGAAAGCAATTTCATAAGTATGTAAAAATTATTAATTAATTGAATTATTGTTAAGTTTAATGATTAAAAATTTGAATTAATTCGATCAATTTAATTGTGAAAATTTTGAAACGATAAAATTTTCAGTTTGACATATTTTAATGATATTTCCTATTAAAAATGATTAATTTATTAATTAATCGATCAATTTTTATAAACTAATCAGTTTTTAAAAATTAAAATAATCAATTAATTTTTGTTTAATGCTCTTTGTAATTAAATTTTAAATTTTTCAATAAGTAAAGGCAGTTTCTTTTAATTATATTTCAAAACCCTTAATTTTATTAAATCTTTAGCTAATTTTATAAAAATTTAATACTGATTAAACTTTTTAAACCTTAATTTTGTACTTTATCGGTTTAATTTTCAATACTTTTTTCAAAATATCAGTAAAGTTTCATTATAGTCAAGTGGAACATAAGAACAGTAAATACAATTACAAAAGAGATGTGAAAATGACATGTATCCTAAAGTCTGTTGCTATATCTTTCAGTATTTAGCCAATGTTGACTTTTGGGGGCATTAACTATTCATATATATGATGTAGGAAGAAATTCAACTTCTAGATGCTTTGGTCTTAATCTCAATCAGGTTTTGGTGAGTAATGATAAGATTACTTTTATTTTAAAGGATTTTCGTGAACAGCAACATATTTAATACACGAAACTTTCTGCATTACGAGAATACGGGAAAGATTATAATGTATGCAACCTTCTCTTTGTATTTTTATAAACATATTTTCGTGGCTGCTTCAAAGCTCGTATTTTTCAGTAAAACAATATATAGGAAAATTAGTACTTGAAATGAATAGCTTTCTAGTTATTTTTTAGTTAATTACCCCATAATTATATGTAATTTTAATGTTTTCTAAAAATATGTGTAAAATTTTTATAAAAGATTTACCTTCTAAGGTTCGTATACTTATTTACTTTAAAGATAATAATAATAAAGATAAATAATTAATTAATTTTAAAGAATTATTAAAAAATACGACATTATTCATAAGAAATTTTAAATATTTAGAATGTCGAATACAAATAATAGTGAGATAAAGTATTTAATTTTTTTGAAACTTATGCAATTACTTCTAAATATAATAATAATGATAATAATAATAATGATGATAACGACAACGATGACGATAATGATGATAAATAATTAATTACTTTTTTAAGATGATTAAAAATACGAAATTAACTTATAATTTTTTTAGAAATATTTTAAAATATAAATTTTTACAAAACACTCAAATAATAGTGAGATAAAGTATTTAATTTTTATAAGATTTACTTATGATATAAGAAACAACGATGCGAGTAAAGTCCATAAATGGAGTTTCTTGTCCTCAAGTATTTGTAAGGTCCTGCCATGGCCGTGAGGTTAGGTTCGTGGAAGCCCACTCATCACTCCAATCGCCTTCAATCATTTGTAAGGTCCTGCCATGGCCGGGAAGTTAGGTTCGTGGAAGCCGACTCCACACTCCAAACAAACGTTGCTTTCTCTTCAAACTTGTTAAATTCACCATTGTACTCTCTTTTTTGTCTTTCTATCTCTGATATCTATAAAAAAGGCAGAATAATACTTAAAGCTTGAGATTTCTTTGGAGCTGATAGCCTTGGACCACCTAAAAGACAATTACCAAAATTCTAGGGTTTCGCTTTCTACCCCTTAATGAATTTGGAGACATTGTAGTGAATATATTTTCAAATGGCAACAGATACAGAACTCTCTTATAATTTACATAATTTTAAAAATTATATTCTAAAATTATTGTAAAACTTAGATAGAATTTTTTATTTCTAGAAATAAGTTTTTTTGTCTAAGATTTTTATTTAAAAGAAATAGTGTAACATGAATATTCCTTGTAACTCAACTGGATGTTAACAATGATGAATGAAACATGATTATTGTACATAAAGTTACCAAAGTGATCACTCAAGTCAACTTTTAAATTGACTCAAATAAATTAAATTCAATTTAACTGATAATTTAAGACACTCATAAAAAATTATTAATTTGTAATTAATTTAGGTTGTGTTTAAGAGCTGGATTCAAGCTTCATATCAATAACATTTTATTGATTTACCTATAATATTCATACCATATGTGTTTTATTGTTATTTTGAACGAAAGTGAAATAATATTTTAGAAAATTTAAAATTAAAAAATTAAAAAACTTTATCTCAAATGTATAATGAATAATTCTTAAATCATGAAATTTAAATAAATTATTTAAAGATTTAATAATTCAAGATTAAATAACATAATTAATCTAATTAATGTCTATTTGATGAAATCAATCCAATTAACGTGTATTTGATATAATCAATCTAATTAATATTTATTTGTACTCTTGATTAGCATTTAAATTGAGACTCTTAAGAAGACAGACCCATTCAATTGAGCCACTTGTTCCAAACCACTCTCGACGAATCTCACATCAGGTCACATTACAATTTATATTGAGTAAGAACAATTGCGCACTGGTGTACACGCTAAGTCATAGAAGACCGTTTCAAAGCCTCTTAAAGTCCATTCGAGGCGATTTGATTTTTCTGTAGATTACGGTTTTGGTTTAAGTTGTGGTAGAATCTGATAACATGGAGACAGTGAAGATGATGACTTGTGGAGTTATCTTTTTACATTTTTTATTTGTTTTAGTTGTGAATATTCAAGCTTTACTTTCTAAGAATTGGATTTGTTCTATTAGGCACGTACTTCGTGAAAATAATTCTGTAGCAAATTGTTTGGTTAAATTGGGTCATGACATTTCTTCAATTTTTCAAGTTTGGGATGATATTCCTGCAACCCTCTCCTTGATTATATGGGTTGATGCCTATGGTATCTATTTTCTGAGATAGTTTTGATTTTCTCTTATTTATAACCTAAAAAAGGTTTCTTAACTCACTATATTTATGCGATGTGATCAAATATAGATCATATAAATGTGTAGATGAGATGGATTAGAATAAAGTTAGATCAGTAAAATTAATACAGATGAATTCATTTGTATACCTTCAGTGAAATTTCTAAAATAAGTGGAAGCTACCTCAAATCATTAAATATCATGGATGGGTCAAACTTAAAAAAGAATCAAAAGTTGGGTTCAGAAATTAAACTAATAAAATAAAATGTTTAAATTTTAAAAAATTTAATTAATATTAAATTGTTATAAAATCGATCAAAATTTAAATAAAATTAAAGAATTTAAAATATGATTAACAAAAATTGTTCTTAGGTATCAAAGAATTTAAAGTTTAATTAAAAAATTATTGTCAAATAAAAATTTATTTATTTATTTTAATTTATAAAAACTTATTAATTTAAAGTGAATCGAATCGGAAAATTAAAAACCAAACCTTAAAATTGAAAGGATCAAGGTTTTGACGATTTAAACAGCTAAATTGGTTTTATTTTTAATTATTAAAAACAAACATTAAAGTTAGTAAATTTTGATTTTTAAAAAATTTAAAATTATTTGTAAACTAATAATAAAAATAATAATTTTATATTTATGAAACATGTTTCATTTAAATTTCTACATTATTATACTTGAAATTTAATTGATTCGTTAATTAAACAATGATACATATAATCTTTTAACTGTGTGACATGTTGGGTCCGTATTTTGCGTACCGGGACAAACGGGCCCCGCATACCTCAAGTGAGCACGCGACCACAACTCAACCAGGTATTGTCCTCTTTGGTACTCGAACCTGAGACCTCAAGGTTTTGTTGCATTCTAGTGCACGCCTCTTACCATTG
>JANVCQ010000001.1:853526-869009 GCA_025531925.1 Erythroxylum plowmanianum
AAAAAATTTTGATACTGAGTTTACTGAGTGATGTAGCACGCTACCCTCGCGGGGCACGGATTCGGATATCACCATCGATGTCGGGTTCGGGTCAAGCGAGAGTGAGGTATTACAATAGAACTCCTTTATGGACTCCCATAAGTTCACAGCTACGCAAAACCATTTTGTAGGATTGCGATAGTACGTTTTGTTTACGGCTACACAGGACCCTTATAGGAAATGCGTAGTACGTTCTGTTTTGGACATTCTAAACTATTTTGATGTACTTAGATGATCATGATATATGGACAAGATGGATGCATACCTGATTTGCATTATTGAGGATTTGGTTGATAATTTGAGAAATAGGTGTTTTGTGACTCAATGTGAATTTTTGTTACAATGGAAATAAGTATTTAAATGGTTTTGCTTGTTACTGGTTATAAAATTGTTACCAACGTGTTTTTAAGCTCACCTCCTTTTCACCCCATCTTCAGGTGAAGAGAATGAGGTCGAGTAACCAAGATTTGAGGCATCATTCTACTGTTGTAATGTTTCTGTATATTAAGTTATATTTTGTAAAAGAAAGACCTTAGATGCATTTCGAGAATTATTGGGTTTGGTATCTTTTGTAATTGGGTTTTGATACCAATGATGTAATATGACTTGGAATGTCATTAAAGATTTTTAAACTCCTATTTGTTGTTAATGAATTATGAATTGTGTATGGATAATATTGAAATGGAATTAGGTATATTTTGAAGAAGTTATCAACTTGGGATGATGACTTTTGAGCATGAATTGTTATATACACATAAGTGAGATATTATGGAAGAAGGAAAGATAGGATTTTTATGAATGATGCGAATTAGTTGTAAAGGATGAGTCAAATGAGTAGAGATTAGGGAGTTTAATGAAGTAAAGTTGGTAGTTGAATGGTTATGCTCATGACTTTCCAAGTTGTACATTGCAAATTTCAAGTTTTTCACAAGGGTAAAATTGGGTTTCTGATTTCAGCAGAAAAATCTAGATTGATCTAGGATAAATTATACAAAGTTATCTTCTTGAAAGCTTATCTTTCTAGCTTTCCATTGGGAGATATGATCATTAGAAGTTTGTAATGCTGTTTAGGATAGATTTTCATAACAGCTACATTTATTTGAAATTGTGATCTTTATAGAGCTAGAAATTGTTTTTAAGTTCTTCATAGAAGTTATAGATCTAGAAGTCTTCTTTAAAACGGTATAAGAATGAGCTTAATCCAATATTTGTAGTGAAAGTTATGCTCATTTTACCAAGATAGGTCGGAGGAAGAAAAGAGAAAAGAGGAGATCGCGACTCTACGGAAAGTTTGCGCAAGTCGCCATCGTCGCAATCGCGACATTGTGCACACACGCCACGTCAGTAGAACGTGTTCAGGCGAGGGAGGGAAGACCCACGCTTTTGACTATAACTTTGTTGTTTGATCTCCAAATGATCTGATTTTTAAAGCATTGGATTCATAACACTTTTCTCTATCTCCATAAAAATTTATAACTTTTGTTTTTGATCTGAAAAAGATTGATCGAATCAAAGTAAGGATATCAATTGGAAGAGCAGGAACTGGACATTTTACTGAACACGAGTATTTTGGTGATATCTTGATATATAAAGTTCCAAATGACATAATTCTTGTTTCTAAATAAACTAGAGACATAGAACTACAAATTATCTGAAGAACTTAATTTTTAATTCAGTCTCTAAGATTTTCATTTTCGATAAGGAAGCTGAGTATAGTGTATTGTTTCAGTACAATAATAGTCCGAAAAAGTTTGGGATATAACTTTCAAATGTTTGAACAAAATTGAATATTTTTGGAGTCAATAGAGACTTAAGACAATAGGGAACAAATGTTCTGAAGAAGCTAAATTGAATTTCCGATTTGAGATTTCTAAAATCTATTCGAAAATAGGAGAAATGAGTTCGTTTTGATGATTAACTTGTGTGGGCACGCCACCTATGTGGGATGATGGCTAATGAGGGTTCATTGAAACAACCCTACAAGGTAATATGCAGGCTCAAGTCTTATGATTTTCAGAGCAAGAGTTGAGCTCTGAAAATGGAGTCCAACAATAAGACTAATATGGGTCCGATTCACACTAATCGAGATCTATTTTTATCCGAACTTTGACCCATTGATTTATATCATTTATTGAGCTATTTTATTATCTTTATCTTGACCAAATTATGTAACTTAACCGATAGGTTATTAAAAAATTAAAAAATGTAATTAATAATTGTCCAACTTTATGAGAAAGCATAAAAAAGTCCAAACATCTTAATCATATTTCAAATTATTTAATTTTATTTAATCTTTAGTCAATTTTATAAATATTTAATACCGGTTAAATATTTTAAACCTTAAATATCTCTTTTTATTATTTTAACTATTAGTTCGACTTTGAAAACATTGATAATTTATTATCCGGAGAAGAATAAAAGTTTCCATTTAGCTAGTTCTGGCAAATTTAAAATATTGGAGAGAATTAATAATTTAAATTTTAAAAAAGGTCAAATGAACTTCACGTGTAATAAAAGTAACAACCAATCTACCAAGTCCCAACCACTTTATTAAAAATATATTATTTTTTCAGAATTATTAATTGTCTTTTTGGTACGTTGTACATGATTGATTTGACGCTGTTTTATTTTATTTCAATTTCCATACACTTTTTGGAATTTATAATTATCCTAAAAAATTCTGATTGGACAACGTCAAAATCAAGGGCTGCTTTCTGTCTGCTTAGTCATAGTTCCAACTTCCACGGGCTCAGATATTTATAATATATTAAAGTAGGAATCATAAATTCAGCGAGTTGAAATATTAAAATAAACATAATAAATATTTTGACTCCGTTATTCAAAAACTATTTGATTATATTGATAAAATATAATAAATATTTAATCAATTAAGTATATATTTATCAAATTGTAAATATACTTTTATAAATGAATAAATAAATAAATAAATTTTATGTGATATTAATATTATTAACTTGTAGAATTTCCTCCATAAATTAATATATTATTTTCCTAAAACAGATCTAGACAAGAGTAGGTTTACACATACCTTTCATTGTTGATACTAAAATTAGTATACAAACTTTATTGTTATGCCGTATACAACCAAGGCACCAAAATATTAAATTTGATATTTTATTACAATGAATTCACTTCAAGGAAAACATCAAAATTTAACATTAAAATGGTGTAATGAACAATAATATACTAAATCTTGTATGTTACTATTCATGCATTAAAAGTTATAAAAAGATAACTTTGTCCAATTTCTTTTTAACACATTCCTTTTATGTCCTTATAATTTGATCTATTTACATAATTTACTAAGTAATTAAATTTAAAACATATATTACTTTACACAAAATATATCATTATAAAGATCTCATTGAGATATTTAAAATGACGTTAATATTGGATATAATATTAAATTTATTTTTAATATTTTTCATAATTCTTGTTTATAAGTGGTGTAAATTCATAATAAAATATGTTAAGAATAAAAAATAAATGTGAAATAAAAGGTAAATTAAAGACAAAGAAACTCATTATGAACTTCGTAATGTATTAATTGAACATTTGTAAGAACGATATGATAATTACGAAGATTAGAGGTTAAATGTGTAATAAAAATGTTATATTTGTGTATGTTATTAATCTGTTGTTGTAATAATATTAATTATATTTGTTAAATAATATTAATTTAATATAAAGTATATATTAATTAATTAAGAATAATAATTTTATTTTATTTTTATAAATAAATAAATAAATAAAATTTGGTGTAAAAATTTAGAGCAATACCAAATTTGGTGTAAAAAGATTATTGAAATATTCTCTTTTACTCTCAATTTGGTGTAAAATTTTAGTGGGATGGTTGGAGATGATCTTAAGTAGATCCAAGATTTACTAAACTTTTCAGACACAAACCTTATTGTTAAGTAGATCTAATAGTTAATGAGAATTGTCAATGATATAAGAGATTTTATTGACGATCTCAACTCTTGAATTCAAACTATCAAATTTCACTCAAATGATAATTTATTATAATTATTTTAAATTATTTATTCAATTAATTTTAGTTATGTTTAAGAATTAAGTTGAATTTTTATATTAGTAATATTTTATTAATCTATATATTATATCCACGTTATGCGCATTTTGTAATTACTTTTTAGCCGAGATCTAAAAGAATGAGCTTTGCAAAAAATTGAAAACCATAACTTTTTTTTTGGAATGTTAAGAATTTCTTAAATTTCCTCAACCACAAGAAAAGTATATCGTTTATGAATAGTTTCCCGCGAAAGAAAGTAGTATCTTTGATTGATGGCATAGTAAAATTTCCAAGGAAATGAAGATCCTTTTTCTAAAGTTGGAACTTTTGTAGATGGGTCTTGACAATTTCTTTACTTTCCAACAGATGATTTATATATACAGGCATGGCTGAGATCAAATGCGCGTTTTTCTTGTTGAAATTTTCAAAAGAAGTTGGAAATTAAAGTTGAGGAATCAACAAATGCAAGCTAGTAACAAAATTAACTGAAAACAATGGTCAAAATCCAAGATCCAATGTGCAGGTTGCGTCACTTCCTTTCTTCCCTGTTTTTTCTTACTTGGGTTGCTTTGATTTAAGTGTTTCTCATTTTGACTTGTATTGGAAGTTGAAAAAGTCAAATGCTTGGTGTGCTGTTTCATGGGAAACTGTGTGAGGGTTCATGGTTAATAGTTCGTTGGTGTCTTAAAACGGTAACAGTAACGATATTAACAAGACTTCCATATAAATTCGTAGTCTAGGCAATGGTTCGTATGTCCTGTTCGACCAAGTCTTTGTTTTCCTCGTAGAATTGTATTCATGGAGAATACTGTTGTTACTCTTTTCTTGGGTTTCATTTGAGAACTTTCACCTTAACTGACACTAGGTTTGTTGTTTTGGGTTCATCTTCTTTGCTAGTTGTGATCCTCTAGATCTCCTTTTTTCTGCCAAAAAGCCTATGTGGGTTTCTTGTTTTAAGTTCTCAACTTTATCGTTACCCTTGAACATGCTGTTCAGCTATTGCCATTTTTGAGCTTTAGTTTTAGTGGGCGTTTTAGATTCTCTATAAAGTTTGCATCTTTTATCTGGGTTTTTGTTTTATACTTGGAGGCTGAAAATTTTCTATTGGTTGTGTAGGGGTTACTGATTCTGAGTTTTGGTCCTATCAAAGATTACCTCTTCAAGGAGCTGTTTTTAGCTCATTGGCAGGAAATTTCTTGGTGTTATTTGGAGGATTCTGTTTCTAGGTGATTCTGCTAGTTTCTTCTTTCCCTCAAAGAAGCTGCATTCTACTGGTAACAGTTTCTCCGAGAAATTTCAGAAAAGATTCAAAATTGCCGGGTGAATCCTCTGTCTGACTCCAAAGATCGTCTCATAGTGTTTTCTTCTTTTTCTCAAAGAAGCAGCATTTATCGATGTCAATTTGATATCACAGACACCACAACTCACTTGTTACCTTACCTATTTGTATCTGATAGCCAATGGCCGGTGGTAGAAGGAGGAGACTACGTTTGAGTAAGATCTACTCACTTAGATGTGGTAAAAGGTCATTATTCAAGGATGACCATTTACAGATTGGGACGCCAGGATTTTCAAGGGTTGTGTTCTGTAATGAACCAGAATGTTTTGAGGCTGCAATTCGAAAATATGTTGATAACAGTATTAGTAGTACCAAATATACTCCTGCAACTTTCATTCCTAAATCATTGTTTGAGCAGTTCAGGAGAGTGGCCAATTTCTTTTTCTTGGTCGTTGGTATTTTGGCCTTCACTCCTCTTGCACCTTTCACGGCCGTCAGTGCTATTATTCCTCTGATTGTGGTTGTTGGAGCCAGCATGATCAAAGAGCTGATTGAAGATGTACGACGAAAGCAGCAGGTATTTTTATTTGTTTACTAGGTTTATCTCTTATCCTTTGCCCTCTCTTAGTGGTCATTCCTAAAACCCTGGAGAAGTTTGTCTAGTTCAGTTCATCTCTTATCCGCAAATATCTTTCTGTTTACAAGTAAGGGGAAACATAACCTGAGCTAGACTTCTTGAAGCATCATCATTGTAGGATCTAGGTCTTTCCTTTGGTTATATGTTTTTCAACCAAAATTTGATGTTTCTGGGTAATATATTAGTGAAAACTGTTGTCGGTAGGACTTCAAATTGATTTGAAGCTTGTGTGTTGCCTAAGCAAGTTTTTTCTTGTGATAATAATCTTTATGCAATTTCTCCTTTTTTGGAAATTCTGTTGCCAATGCATGATTTTGAACATGAAATTTCTTCTCAGGATATTGAAGTGAACAATAGGAAAGTTAAGGTGCATGAACGTGATGGAGTTTTCAATCAAACTCAATGGAAGAATCTGAGAGTGGGCGATATAGTCAAGGTGGAGAAGGATGAATTCTTTCCAGCTGACCTCCTCTTGCTTTCATCCAGTTATGAGGATGGAACCTGCTACGTGGAGACCATGAACCTTGATGGAGAAACAAATCTGAAACTTAAACAGGCAGTGGATGTAACTTCTGTGTTGCTTGAAGATTCTAACTTCAAGGATTTCAAGGCTATGGTGAAATGTGAAGACCCAAATGCAAATTTATACTCCTTTGTGGGAAGCTTGGAGTTCGAGGAGAATGTCTATCCCCTCAATCCTCAACAGCTTTTGCTTAGAGACTCAAAGCTAAGAAACACAGATCACATATATGGAGCAGTTGTCTTCACAGGACATGACACAAAAGTCATTCAAAATTCAACTTCTCCCCCCTCAAAGAGGAGCAGAATTGAGAGAAAGATGGACAAGGTTATCTATCTCTTATTCAGTATTGTGTTTTTGATGGCATTCATTGGTTCTATTTGCTTCGGCATTGATACTAAAGATGATTTAGAAAATGGAAGGATGAAAAGGTGGTATTTGAGACCAGATAACTCTAAAGTTTATTTTGATCCCAGGAGAGCAGCTGTTGCATCTGTTCTTCATTTCCTGACAGCCCTGATGTTGTATGGCTACTTCATCCCAATCTCCTTGTATATATCAATAGAAATCGTTAAAATTCTTCAGAGTCTTTTCATCAATCAAGATATTCACATGTACTATGAAGAAGGTGATAAACCAGCTCAAGCCCGTACATCAAATTTGAACGAGGAACTTGGGCAAGTTGATACAATACTCTCTGATAAGACTGGAACATTAACTTGTAATTCCATGGAGTTTATTAAGTGTTCAGTGGCTGGGGTTGCATATGGTCATGGTGTTACTGAGGTTGAGCGAGCTATGGAAAGAAGAAAAGCTCATCCATCAGTGCATGCAAAGGAAAATGGTTTCCATTACAAGGATACAACTCATACAAAACCACTGGTTAAAGGCTTCAATTTTGAAGACGAAAGGATAATGGATGGAAACTGGGTCCATGAGAGCAATGCTTCTGCAATACTACAGTTTTTCCGTTTGTTAGCAATCTGTCATACCGCCATTCCTGACGAGGATGAAGATAGAGGTACAATCTCATATGAAGCTGAATCACCAGATGAAGCGGCATTTGTGATTGCAGCAAGAGAATTTGGTTTCGAATTTTGCAAAAGGACTCAAACAAGCATATCTGTGCGTGAATTTGATATGGAGTCTGGGACAAGGCTTGAAAGGTCAGTATATCTTATTTTTTTTCATGCTTTTGAATAAGGGAAACATGCAATCAAAATTTAAGAAAACCTTGTAAATGTTTTTTTCTTTTTTCTTTTTCTTCAGCAATCATGTTGGATCATGTGAGATTTTAGTTTCAATACCTCTAGATTGTTTTGCATTATGATTGTTCAGCAAGCCAATCTTCTTATCCTATTTCTGATCCTTTTTGTTTCCTTGCGCTGAAGGTTTTAATGTTGAGTCTAACAAGCTGCTCAAGTGGATAAATGTTTAGTATTATATTCTTGCTGATAGCTTTCGCTTGGGAAGTATCTGGGGAATTAGTGGTCTTGTTTCCTTTACTACAATAATTTGTTAATTTTCAAAACAGAACTTTGTATTTCTGATCATGTGCATTTCCGGGTAAGATGAGAAATGGTTTTGTGTAGCCATACATCCATGTGTGGTTGTTTCAATTCTTAAAATCTTTTCTTAGGAAATACTTCCTCTTTCTTGCAGGTTGTACCAGATCTTAAGTGTTTTAGAATTCAACAGTGCAAGGAAGAGGATGTCTGTCATCGTGAGAAATGGGGAGGGACGGCTACTATTACTTTCTAAAGGAGCCGATAGGTTTGTGACAATCTACTTCATCATAGTTGTTTTTCGTTTAAACTCCAATAGAATTTCATTTTAAACTTTTATCCAATGCAGTGTCATGTTTGAAAGGCTTGGCAAGAATGGCAGAGAGTTTGAGTTGGAGACAAAAGACCATGTAAATGAGTATGCTGATGCAGGCCTAAGGACCCTGATAGTTGCTTATCGTGAACTTGGTGAAGAAGAATATAAGGTTTTCAATCAGAAATTGGCTGAGGCCAAAACTTCAGTTAGTGCAGATCGGGAAACTTTGATAGAAGAAGTAGCTGACACAATTGAGAGGGATTTAATTCTTCTCGGTGCTACTGCTGTTGAAGACAAACTCCAAAATGGGGTCAGTTGAAAAAACCAAAACAGCATTAACATTATCATCACTTTCTTAAAGATTTATATATAATTTGCTTTGTTGCTCGCATCAGGTTCCCGCCTGTATAGACAAGCTTGCTCAAGCAGGAATTAAGATCTGGGTTTTGACTGGAGACAAAATGGAGACTGCTATCAACATTGGGTATGCTACTTTCTTAGGAGTTTTCGTCTAGATTCTAAGACGAGGCCTATAATTCATATAAAAAACGATTCTCTCTAACTTGGTATGAATGTGCAGATTTGCTTGTAGTTTACTTCGACAAGGAATGAAGCAAATTGTAATCACCTTGGATACTCCAGAGATCCAAGCATTGGAGAAAACGGGGGAAAAGGAACCACTTATCAAGGTAATTATTATTTTCATTCATCAACAATATCAACCCAAAGAGTTCACACAATTTATTTGCTAAGAGGATTTAAGGGTGCATATAAGAATGTGATACAAAATACTTACTTAAGTCTGCACTGTTTCTTCTATTACAGGCATCAAAGGCAAGTGTCCTCAAGCAAATAACTGAAGGGAATTCTCAGATTTCTGGATCAAGTGGAAGTTCTGAGGCGTGTGCTTTGATCATAGATGGGAAATCACTCGCTTATGCTTTGGAGGGTGATATGAAGAACAAATTTCTTCAGCTTGCCCTTAGTTGTGCCTCTGTCATTTGCTGTCGTTCCTCACCAAAACAGAAGGCATTGGTGGGTTATTGCTATTTGCATTCTTCCTTGCTTTTGGTGGTCCATCCCTTTTCCTATCAGCACTTTGGACCTGTGCTTGAGTCATTAGTTCCTTAACTCTAAACTTTGGCTTGGGGTATGATTATATTAAACTATGTAGTTCAACATACAGGTCACGAAACTAGTCAAAATTGGGACTGGAAAAACAACCTTGGCAATCGGTGATGGTGCCAATGATGTGGGCATGCTTCAGGAAGCAGATATTGGGGTTGGAATCAGTGGGGTTGAAGGAATGCAGGTACCATATAGTATATATGCATTGCGTTTACTAAGGTATCACTATGTTTGCTTGGATTCTTTTAAACCCTAATCGGTGCTTATGTCAACTCAGGCTGTCATGTCAAGTGACATAGCAATTGCACAGTTCCGATATTTGGAGAGGTTGCTACTCGTACATGGACACTGGTGTTATAGAAGGGTCTCATCTATGGTAATTCTGACTTTTGGCTTAATATTCTCACCATCAGTTTCAAATTGAACTTTGTCATGGTTGATCTTGTAACTGATCATCAATTGAGAATTCTATATGTTGTCAATTCACAAGTTCATTCTTCTGTTGGCAGATATGCTACTTCTTCTTCAAGAATATCACGTTTGGTTTCTCGTTGTTCTTATATGAAGCATACACATCATTCTCTGGGCAACCTGCTTACAATGACTGGTTCTTGTCACTTTACAATATCTTCTTCACTTCACTTCCGGTGATTGCTTTGGGTGTCTTCGACCAGGATGTATCCCCCGCTTGTTCTGTGAAGGTATGTGGCCTAAGCATTATTTATGGTTCTTGACTGGTGCCTGTTTGTACCATTTTTGACATTAGTTTTCCATATTGGATTAACTGTAAAGATGCGTCATTTTGAAAATACATTCGTGTAAAACTATGCAGATTGATGAAAATGATTGCTGTTTGAAAACTTGGAGTCTTGATTGATTGTATTTTGAATCTTTTGGCCAATCTCATACTGTTTGATCTCAAAATTCTCTTCAGTTTCCTCTACTATACCAAGAAGGGGTCCAAAATGCACTCTTCAGCTGGCGCCGAATTATTGGCTGGATGTTCAATGGTTTCTGCAGTGCAATAATAATTTTCTTCTTATGCTCAAGAGCACTGCAGCACCAAGCCTTCAACAGTGATGGAAAAACTGTGGGGCGGGATATTTTGGGTGCGACGATGTACTCGTGCGTGGTGTGGGCAGTGAACCTGCAGATGATGCTGTCTATCAGTTACTTCACGGTTATACAACACATTCTGATATGGGGTTCAATTGCTTTGTGGTACATTTTTCTCCTGGTGTACGGAAGCATATCTCCCATTCTTTCTACAAATGCTTACCAAATCTTTGTTGAAGCACTTGCTCCAACCCCTTCGTACTGGCTCGTCAAGTTGCTGGTTATCTTGTCATCCCTGGTTCCATTCTTCACTTTCTCAGCAGGCCAAATGTGGTTCTTTCCCATGTACCATCAAATGATACAGTGGATCAATCATGAAGGTCAGTCGAATGATCCGGAGTACTGTGAAATGGTGCGTCAAAGGTCATTGCGGCCGACAACAGTTGGTTCCACCGCACGTGCGGCAGCAGGAAGTGATCGGTTAAGGGATAGAAGCCGAAACCACTTGTGAGCTTGGTATGCCTTTCATGGAAGATGATCACAGATTGTTGTCTCTGGTTATAATAGAAAAGACAGGAACTTTTAACGTTTTCCTTTCTTATATATTACTACACACTCAGAATACAAGGTTTATACAGTTTTAGGATTTTTCGGTGACTTTGTACAGAATCATCCGTAACTGTGAAGTATGACAGGATTAAAATGCCCACATCAAGTAAAATTTTGATTTTTGGCTGACAAAAATGTAGTTTGTTTTCCCGTGTATGATTACTGGAATATATTTAGAACAAATTCAGAAAAATCTTTATCCATTCAGATGTTGCAGTGCTGTGTTTATGAATATGACATCTGCGGATGATAATGGGGATTGAGTTATGAAGCCCCTTGTATGTACGTTGTTAAATCTACTTACTAAAAGGATGTTGTTTTGGTTAGTTATGTACGTTGTTAAATCTACAGACTAAAATGATGTTTTGGTTAGTTATGTGAAAAAAAAAAGCTTTCGATTTGATGGTGGTGGTGTATCAGTTTCTTCAATCAAGTTTTGAGGAGATCTGAATTGGATAAGCTGTGTCTTCTTCTGTAAATCTAATCCCACTTGATATAACCATCAGATGTGTATTTACTGATAATTTAATGGCTAAGTGTGATAAGGTTACTTAGTGGCTGATTCGCTAGATTTTCTTGCCAACAATAGTAGTTGCTTAATAGTAGAAATGTTGCTGTGTTTCGTGTTTTGCTGATTCCAGTTGTTAATGGGTATATCCACACCCTTTCTGTTTCACGTTGTGTTAGTGGGAGTTTCCACTACTTGTATTGGTCTATATAAACCATACAAGACTTGAATAAAAGGCAAGAAAGTGTTATCTATGGTATCCTTCTTCTTCTTCTTAATATCTTCTACGTCTAGCACTCTAAATTCCCCATATCAGTGGCATCAGAGCAGGGTTTTCTGATGGGGACACGGCAACAGACCAACGCGGAGTTTCGCAATGAGGTTCAGGAGGTTCTTGGAAGACATGAATCCATGTTCGAACAAATCTATTCCACCATGCAAACTATCCTTTCAAAGGTCCAAACGTTGGAAGTGTCCCATCACAATTCTCACAACGTTCATGAGGATGAGAATCCATTTGGTCATAAATCTTCTTCTTCTGATAATGCCAGCAACAACTCACACACCAACAATTCCAATGTCCTCTAGCTTCGCTTTCCAGAGTTTGACGGAACAGACGCCCATGGATGGATATTTAAAGTTGAAAGGTATTTCAAATTTCATGGCATCACACCAGATCACCAAGTGGAGCTAGCTTCTTTCCATTTGGAAGGCATTGCGCTCCAGTGGCATCGATGGTATGATAAATATCAAGGGCCAGTCACGTGGGATGAATTCACAAAGGAATTGTTGATGAGATTTGGTCCTACTGACTATGAAGATCCATCTACAACAATTTCTCGCCTTAAACAAACGTCCAAGATTACAGCTTATCAAGACGAATTTGGGAAACTTTCTCATCGGATTGAAAATTTACCCCAAAAACACTTGGTTGGTTGTTTTATTGCAGGGTTGAAAGACGAAATTAGACTGGATACAAAAAATCAAACAACCGCGCAACCTAACTGATGCAATTGGAGTTGCCAAATTAATCGAAGAAAAACATTTTACAGAAGATGGTATCAGTTGCGAAACCAGCTTGGACAACCAAATCGACAGGCATCCTTGGACCTGCTCCTGCAACAAAACCAACAAACCCCATTCCTCAAGTGCGGCGCATCGCTAATCAAGAAGCGAAGGAACATCGTGACAAAGATTTATGCTACTACTGTGATGAGAAATATATTCTAGGACACCGCTGCCAGAAACCACAACTATTTGCCATCACAGACGTTCTCGAAGATGGAGAGGACGCAATAACCACTATTAAAGACCTACCAGAAATTTCACTGCATGCAATCTCTGGAGTTAGCCACCCACAAATTATACGGTTGCAAGGTGAACTCAAGGGACGAGACGTGGTGATTCTAATCGAATGGTGGCAGCACTCATTACTTCGTGGACCAGCAGTTGGTTGAGAACTTTGGCCTTCCAATAACTCATGGGCCTCAATTCCAAGTCACTGTGGCCAACAAATCGACAAGTTCTTGCACAGGAAGATGCTTGAATGTATCGCTTGCAATCCAAGGATTTTATACACAGACTGATTTTTATATCCTCCCTGTAGCTGCTTTTCTGATAGTCTTGGGCGTTCAATGGCTTGCCACCCTTGGACCGGTAGAAACTGATTACAAAAATCTCACTATGACTATTAAAACTAATGACAAGGTCCACAGGTTTCAAGGAATCAAACAAGGAGACATGAAGCCATTACAAAGTTTTGATTCCAACATCATGCAGGGGAATTGTTTTTTATTACAACTTATGCCCATTGAAGCAGGTGATCCACCACTCACACATTCTGATGTTCAACATATCTTGGATCAATTTGATGAGGTCTTTGAAACGCCAAAGCATCTTCCTCCTCCTTGAAGCCATGACCATCAAATTCCGCTTCTTCCTGATAAACCCGCTGTTAGTGTTCGACCCTACAGATATCCATATTACCAGAAGACAGAAATAGAGAAACAAGTGAAAGAGCTGCTAGCATCTGGATTAATTAGGCCGAGTAGGAGTCCTTTTTCCTCATCGGTCTTATTAGTCAAGAAGTCGGATGGGAGTTGGAGATTTTGTGTTGATTACAGGTCTTTGAATGAAATCACGGTGAAAGAAAAGTTCCCTATACCAGTGATTGACGAGCTTCTAGACGAGTTACATGGTTCTGCTTTCTATTCTAAACTCGATCTTAGATCTGGCTACCACCAAATAAGAGTCAATAGTAAAGACATACACAAAAAGATGTTTCGGACTCATGATGGCCACTACGAGTTTGTAGTTATGCCATTCGGGCTAACCAACGCCCTAGCCACATTTCAAGCATTGATAAATGAGATATTCCGACCTCACTTGCGCAAATTTATTTTAGCATTTTTTGATGATATTCTCGTGTATAGCAGGAATTGGCAGGACCACCTCAATCACTTAACCACGGTCCTTCAAATTCTTCAAGATCATAAGCTATATGCAAAAAGGAGCAGTATACTTTTGGAGTCACAGAAGTTGAATACCTTGGCCACATAATTTCCAAAACTGGTGTTATGGTAGACTCACAAAAGATAGTAGCTGTGCGTGAATGGCCCCAACCAACTAATCAAAAATGAGTTCGTGATTTTTTGGGCTTAGCAAGATACTACAAAAAATTCATCAGAAACTTTGGAAATATTGTCGCTTCTCTCACCAAACTGTTGACGAAAGAAGGATTCTCTTGGAACCAAGAAGCAGCTGAAGCCTTTTTTAAGCTCAAAGAGGTATTGTCCACTTCTCCTATATTAGCTTTACCTAATTTTTCCCAGGAGTTTGTGGTAGAAAGAGATGCAAGTGGCCATGGGATTGGAGCCATTCTATCACAAAATCAGAGGCCTATCGCTTACTTTAGTGAAGCCTTGAAGGGGTCATCTCTGAGCATGTCCACATATGAAAAGGAAATGTTAGCGATAGTTAAAGCAATCAAGAAATGGCGACCTTATCTCCTCGGACGTCCTTTCGTAGTAAGAACGGTTCAAAGGAGTCTAAAATTTTTGATAGAGCAGCAAATCACTACTCCAGTCCAAACAAGATGGTTATCGAAATTAATGGGATATGACTACAGGATTGAGTATTGGAAAGGAAAAGATAATCAACGTGTGGATGCCTTGCCTCGAGTTAAAGCATTTTTTGTTTCATGTGGAGCTTTGTCTGCAGAGAATTGGTGGAATCAGTTGCAGAAAGAAGTGGCAGAGACGAAGTTGTATTCTCATTTGGAGGTTCAATCAAAATCTTGCACCAATAGTCCTTATCAACAAAAGCAAGGGGTATGGTTTTTTAAAGATAAAATTTATTTGAGTCGTAAGAGTTCTTTGATTTCAATTATTTATCGTGATTGTCATGATTCACTTCTGGGTGGACATTTTGGATATCATAAAACTCTTACTCGAATAAAAGAGACATTTATATGGCCCGGGCTTCAGAAATCTCTCAAAAGCTATATCAAAAGTTGCAGTATTTGTCAAAGAAATAAATATGAGACAATGAAACTAGCATGATTACTCTAACCTCTTCCAATTCCAACATCCATTTGGTCAGAAATATCCATCGATTTCGTCGAATGGTGCCGTCTTCAAAAGGATACACCGTTGTCATGGTTGTAGTCGACCAATTATCCAAACATTGTCACTTTGTTCCGCTCAAACACCCCTTCACTGCAGTTAGCGTGGCCATTGAGTTTGCTTCCAACATAATTATGTAAGACAATTAAAGGATCGATTCGATTTGCGTACCCGTATCCATATCGCTTCTTCGTTAAATGTTGATTGCTTTG